>CAWUFW010002190.1:1895000-2360765 GCA_963921515.1 Calotriton arnoldi | reverse complement strand
TGCCCTAAACCCTGAAACACCAGCCCCAGCACGACCCCCTACATTGCCCGAACACCACTGCACTGCCCTAAACCCTGAAACACCACCCCCTGCATGACCCACTACACTGCCCGAACACCACTGCACTGCCCTAAACCCTGAAACACCATTCCCCTGCACGACCCCTACTCTGCCCGAACACTACTGCACTGGCCTAAACCCTGAAACACCATCTCCAGCACGACCCCCTACAATGCACGAACACCCCTGCACTGCCCTAAACCCTGAAACACTACCCCCAGCAAGACCCCTACACTGCCTGAACACCACTGCACTGCCCTAAACCCTGAAACATCACCCCCAGCAAGACCCCATACACTGCCCGAACACCACTGCCCTAAACCCTGAAACACCACCCCCAGCAAGACCCCCTACACTGCCCGAACACCACTGCACTGCCCTAAACCCGGAAACACCAGCCCCAGCACGACCCCCTACATTGCCCGAACACCACTGCACTGCCCTAAACCCTGAAACACCACCCCTGCATGACCCACTACACTGCCCGAACACCACTGCACTGCCCTAAACCCTGAAACACCACCCCCAGCACGACCCCCTACACTGCCCGAACACCATTGCACTGCCCTAAACCCTGAAACACCACCCCCAGCACGACCCCCTACACTGCCCGAACACCATTGCACTGCCCTAAACCCTGAAACACCACCCCCTGCACGACCCCTACACTGCCCGAACACTACTGCACTGCCCTAAACCCTGAAACACCGCCCCCAGCATGACCCCTACACTGCACGAACACTACTGCACTGCCCTAAACCCTGAAACACTACCCCCAGCAAGACCCCTACACTGCCCGAACACCACTGCACTGCCCTAAACCCTGAAACATCACCCCAGCAAGACCCCCTACACTGCCCGAACACCACTGCCCTAAACCCTGAAACCACCCCCAGCAAGACCCCCTACACTGCCCGAACAACACTGCAGTGCCCTAAACCCTAAAACACCACCCCCAGCACGACCCCCTACACTGCCCGAACACCACTGCTCTGCCCAAAACCCTGAAACACCAGCCCCAGCACGACCCCCTACACTGCCCGAACACCACTGCACTGCCCTAAACCCTGAAACACCACCCACAGCACGACCCCCTACACTGCCCGAACACCACTGCACTGCCCTAAACCCTGAAACACCACCCCTAGCACGACCGCCTACACTGCCCGAACACCACTGCACTGCCCTAAACCCTGAAACACCACCCCTAGCACGACCGCCTACACTGCCTGAAAACCACTGCACTGCCCTAAACCCTGAAACACCAGCCCCAGCACGACCCCCTACACTGCCCGAACACCACTGCACTACCCTAAACCCTGAAATACCAGCCCCAGCAAGACCCCCTACACTGCCCGAACACCACTGCACTGCCCTAAACCCTGAAACACCAGCCGCAGCAAGACCCCTACACTGCCCGAACACCACTGCACTGCCCTAAACCCTGAAACACTACCCCCAGCAAGACCCCCTACACTGCCCGAACACCACTGCACTGCCCTAAACCCTGAAACACCACCCCCTGCATGACCCACTACACTGCCCGAACACCACTGCACTGCCCTAAACCCTGAAACACCACCCCCAGCACGACCCCCTACACTGCCCGAACACTACTGCACTGCCCTAAACCCTGAAACACCGCCCCCAGCATGACCCCTACACTGCCACGAACACTACTGCACTGCCCTAAACCCTGAAACACTACCCCCAGCAAGACCCCTACACTGCCCGAACACCACTGCACTGCCCTAAACCCTGAAACATCACCCCCAGCAAGACCCCCTACACTGCCCGAACACCACTGCCCTAAACCCTGAAACCACCCCCAGCAAGACCCCCTACACTGCCCGAACAACACTGCAGTGCCCTAAACCCTAAAACACCACCCCCAGCACGACCCCCTACACTGCCCGAACACCACTGCTCTGCCCAAAACCCTGAAACACCAGCCCCAGCACGACCCCTACACTGCCCGAACACCACTGCACTGCCCTAAACCCTGAAACACCACCCCCAGCACGACCCCCTACACTGCCCGAACACCACTGCACTGCCCTAAACCCTGAAACACCACCCCTAGCACGACCGCCTACACTGCCTGAAAACCACTGCACTGCCCTAAACCCTGAAACACCAGCCCCAGCATGACCCCTACACTGCCCGAACACCACTGCACTGCCCTAAACCCTCAAACACCAGCCCCAGCACGACCCCCTACACTGCCCGAACACCACTGCACTACCCTAAACCCTGAAATACCAGCCCCAGCAAGACCCCCTACACTGCCCGAACACCACTGCACTGCCCTAAACCCTGAAACACCAGCCGCAGCAAGACCCCCTACACTGCCCGAACACCACTGCACTGCCCTAAACCCTGAAACACTACCCCCAGCAAGACCCCCTACACTGCCCGAACACCACTGCACTGCCCTAAACCCTGAAACACCACCCCTGCATGACCCACTACACTGCCCGAATACCACTGCACTGCCCTAAACCCTGAAACACCACCCCCAGCACGACCCCCTACACTGCCCGAACACCATTGCACTGCCCTAAACCCTGAAACACCACCCCCAGCACGACCCCCTACACTGCCCGAACACCATTGCACTGCCCTAAACCCTGAAACACCACCCCCTGCACGACCCCCTACACTGCCCGAACACTACTGCACTGCCCTAAACCCTGAAACACCGCCCCCAGCATGACCCCCTACACTGCACGAACACTACTGCACTGCCCTAAACCCTGAAACACTACCCCCAGCAAGACCCCCTACACTGCCCGAACACCACTGCACTGCCCTAAACCCTGAAACATCACCCCCAGCAAGACCCCTACACTGCCCGAACACCACTGCCCTAAACCCTGAAACCACCCCCAGCAAGACCCCTACACTGCCCGAACAACACTGCAGTGCCCTAAACCCTAAAACACCACCCCCAGCACTACCCCTACACTGCCCGAACACCACTGCTCTGCCCAAAACCCTGAAACACCAGCCCCAGCACGACCCCTACACTGCCCGAACACCACTGCACTGCCCTAAACCCTGAAACACCACCCCCAGCACGACCCCCTACACTGCCCGAACACCACTGCACTGCCCTAAACCCTGAAACACCACCCCTAGCACGACCGCCTACACTGCCTGAAAACCACTGCACTGCCCTAAACCCTGAAACACCAGCCCCAGCACGACCCCCTACACTGCCCGAACACCACTGCACTGCCCTAAACTCTGAAATACCAGCCCCAGCAAGACCCCCTACACTGCCCGAACACCACTGCGCTGCCCTAAACGCTGAAACATCAGCCCCAGCAAAACCCCCTACACTGCGCGAACACCATTGCACTGCCCTAAACACTGAAACACCACCCCCAGCAAGACCCCTACACTGCCCGAACACCACTGCACTAAACCCGGAAACACCAGCCCCAGCAAGACCACCTACACTGCCCGAACACCACTGCACTGCCCAAAACCCTGAAACACCACCCCCAGCATGACACCCTACACTGCCCGAACACCACTGCACTGCCCTAAACCCTGAAACACCACCCCCAGCACGACCCCTACACTGCCCGAGCACCACTGCACTGCCCTAAACCCTGAAACACCACCCCCTGCACGACCCCCTATACTGCCCGAACACCACTGCACTGCCCTAAACCGTAAAACTCTACCCCCAGCATGACCCCCTACACAGCCCGAACACCACTGCACTGCCCTAAACCCTGACTCACCACCCCCTGCACGACCCCCTACACTGCCCGAACACCACTACACTGCCCTAAACCCAGAAACACCACCCCCAGCACGACCCCCTACACTGCCCAAACACCACTGCACTGCCCTAAACCCTGAAACACCACCCCCAGCACGACCCCCTACACTGCCCGAACACCACTGCACTGCCCTAAACCCTGAAACACCAGCCCCTGCACGACCCCCTACACTGCCCGAACACCATTGCACTGCCCTAAACCCTGAAACACCACCCCCAGCACGACCCCCTACACTGCCTGAACACCACTGCCCTAAACCCTGAAACAACACCCCCAGCAAGACCCCCTACACTGCCCGAATACCACTGCACTGCCCTAAAGCCTGAAACACCACCTCCCACACAACCCCCTACACTGCCTGAACACCATTGCTCTGCCCTAAACCCTGAAACACTGCCCCCAGCAAGACCCCTTACACTGCCCGAACACCACTGCACTGCCCTAAACCCTGAAACATCACCCCCAGCAAGACCCCCTACACTGCCCGAACACCACTGCCCTAAACCCTGAAACACCACCCCCAGCACGACCCCTACACTACTCGAACACCACTGCACTGCCCTAAACCCTGAAACACCACCCCCAGCACGACCCCCTACACTGCCCGAACACCACTGCTCTGCCCAAAACACTGAAACACCAGCCCCAGCATGACCCCCTACACTGCCCGAACACCACTGCACTGCCCTAAACCCTGAAACACCAGCCCCAGCATGAACCCCTACACTGCCCGAACACAACTGCACTACCCTAAACCCAGAAACACCACCCCCAGCACGACCCCCTACACTGCCCGAGCACCACTGCCTGCACTGCCCTAAACCCTGAAACACCAGCCCCAGCATGACCCCTACACTGCCTGAACACTACTGCACTGCCCTAAACCATGAAACACCATCCCCAGCACGACCCCCTACACTGCACGAACACCACTGCACTGCCCTAAACCCTGAAAAACTACCCCCAGCAAGACCCCCTACACTGCCCGAACACCACTGCCCTAAACCCTGAAACACCAGCCCAGCACGACCCCCTACACTGCCCGAACACCACTGCACTGCCCTAAACCCTGAAACACCACCCCGTGCATGACCCCCTACACTGCCCAAACACCACTGCACTGCCCTAAACCCTGAAACACCAGCCCCAGCACGACCCAATACACTGCCCGAACACCACTACACTGCCCTAAACCCTGAAACACAACCCCCAGCACGACCCCCTACACTACCCGAACACCACTGCACTACCCTAAACCCTAAAATACTCCCCCAGCACGACCCCTACACTACCCGAACACAACTGCACTGCCCTAAACCCTCAAACACTCCCCCAGCACGACCCCCTACACTACCCGAACACCACTGCACTGCCCTAAACCCTAAAACACTCCCCCAGCACGACCCCCTACACTGCCCGAACACCACTGCACTGCCCTAAACCCTAAAACACTCCCCCAGCATGACCCCTACACTACCCAAACACCACTGCACTGCCCTAAACCCTAAAACACTCCCCCAGCATGACCCCTGCACAACCCAAACACCACTGCACTGCCCTAAACCCTATAACACCACCCCCAGCAAGACCCTCTACACTGCCCGAACACCACTGCACTGCCCTAAACCCTGAAACACCACCCCCAGCATGACCCCCTACACTGCCCGAACACCACTGCACTACCCTAAACCCTAAAACACGACCTCCTACACTACACAAAGACCACTGCACTACCCTAAACCCTAAAACACTACCCCCAGCACGACCCCCAACACTATACAAACAGCACTGCACTACCCTAAACCCTAAAACAATACCCCCAGCACGAACCCCTACACTGCCCAAACACCACTGCACTACCCTAAACCCTAAAACACTACCCCCAGCAGTACCCCCTACACTACCCAAACACCATTGCACTACCCTAAACCCTAAAACACTGCCCCCAGCAGTACCCCCTACACTACCCAAACACCACTGCACTGCCCTAAACCCTAAACCACTACCCCCAGCATGACCCCCTACACTACCCAAACACCACTGCACTAAACCTAAAACACTACCCCCAGCACAACCCCCTACACTACCCAAACACCACTGTAATACCTAAACCCTAAAACACTCCCCAGCACGACTCCCTACACTATCCAAACACCACTGCACTGCACTACCCTAAACCCTAAATCTACCCCCAGCATGACCCCCTAAACTACACAAACACCACTGCACTACCCTAAACCCTAAAACACTACCCCCAGCACGACCCCCTTCACTACCTAAACACAACTACACAATTTGTTACAGGCGTTGCAACGCAGGCCTGTGGTGCTTACTGGAAGTACTTGGTGGGCTAGTTGGGCCCCAGGGACCCTCAGGATTCAAGGTGACCTAATCCCCCAACTTAAAACGCGCCACGGGGCGCGTTTGCACAGTGGTGAAGGGAGGGGGCGGTGCCTCAGGTGATATGTGCGCAAACACGCCCCTTGAATCCTGAGGGACCCTGGGGGCCAACTAGCCCACCAGGTACCTTCAGTAAGCACAACAGAGTTGCGTTGCAGAGAGGTGAAAAAGGTGCGTGGCCTCGGAACGCCTCTCTGCAACTCAGCTCTGTGGTCCTAACTGTAGGTACCTGGGAGGCTAGTTGGGCCCCAGGAACCCTCAGGATTCAAGGGGACTTAATCCCGCAACTTAAAACGCGCCACGGGGCGCGTTTGCACACGCGTTTTAAGAGGTAGTTTTAATCCCCTGCCCTATTATGTACTAGGAACTTACAGAGGAGGTCATGCTAATCACAGGGGTACCCCAACGCATAGTGTTCCCTAGTGTATGTAGGTGTTTTCACTGTATTCTAAGTGTCTTTTAGCATAGCACTGACTCTGGTTAGTCAGAGTCAGTTACCACCAGTACCTGTCTGAAAAAGTTGTGGGCACAGGATGATTTTGCAACATGGCCTCTTTCTGCTCCTCTGTTGGTTCTTTCTGCACATCTTTTTCTTCTTCCTGCACTTTTCTTCGTCTTTGTGGACTTCTGTTGCTTCTTTCTGCATTTCTTTTGCTTCTTTCTGCGCGTTTTTCTTCTTTCTTCACATGTCCTACCTCTGTAGGCATAGTTAGAAACTAGCATTTAAAAAACCTTTGAAATTCACTTAAAAAATCATAGGTTTCAGGCACGTTATAGTTAGAAATTAGCATTTAAAAAACCTTTGAAATTCACTGAAAAAACCATAGGTTTAAGACACGTTATAGTTAGAAATTAGCATTTAAAAAACCTTTGAAATTCACTGAAAAAACCATAGGTTTTAGGGACAGTTATAGTTAGTTGGACAATTCACTCGTACAAAACCATAGAAATTCCCCGTTATAGTTAGTTCAGCTAACTATAACTCGCGCCCCGCAATTGCACTGCTGATGACGTCACATATTACATCACTCATGACATGTCAGTGACATCACTGATGACATCTCAAATGACATCACTGATGACATCATCCTTGTGATAATTTCATGCATCTTCTCACACCCTAATATAGCTTTTGATACACCCACTCGAAATTACAGACTGCCATTCTCAAAACCATACACACTCCAATACCAATAACTACATACCCACTCACTGATTCTTAGGTCTACACTCACACATCTACTCACTCACCCGTACAGTCACTCATACTTACAGTCACTCAGTACAGGACTATCATATGCACTCATACACCTATATAAACACTCACACACCACCACTCATCCATAGAGGTACTCACACACCTAGTCAGTCATGCAAAAAATTAATCACACACCCATTTACTCACCTATACAGTTATACACACACCAGCTCACTTACTCATACAAATACTAGCACATTCTTACGCTCTTATACAATAACTGATACAAGCACACACGCATCCATACAGCCACTCTCACAATCACACACTCTCACTTATAGCCATTTAAATACTCTAACACACATATATACTGCCTTTTACATATGTAGTTACTCGCACATGTACCACTGAGATATACATTCACTCACTAACACACCCATACACACACTCACCCACCCAAGCAGTCCATCACAGATGCACTCTTGAAATCATGCACCCAGTGAATCACCCACTCACACATCTATGTACAGAGTCACACACACCCCACCCACACAAACACTCAGGCAGCCATACAGATACTCAGAGAACCAATCAATAACCCATATAGACACTCATGTAGCTATTCGCAAATCCATGCATCCACTTACACACCAACAAACAGACGGATACAGACATTCACACAGTTTAGTCACTAACCCATGCATTCAGTAAGATACATTTAATCACTCACTTGTAGAGTCAGTCACTCACGTACTAAATCATCCATTCAGACACTTATACACCCACTCATTCTTCAATACGCCTTTCCCTATATATATTAAACATATTTAAACTTTACAGAAACACACAGTCACTGGATGATGTCATCAGTGATTTCATTTGAGATGTCATCAGTGATGTCATCAGTGATGTCACTGACCATGTCATGAGTGATGTAATATGTGACGTCATCAGCAGTGCATTGCGGGCGCGAGTTATAGTTAGCTGAACTAACTATAACGGGGGAATTTCTATGGTTTTGTACGAGTGAAATGTCCAACTAACTATAACTGTCCCTAAAACCTATGGTTTTTTCAGTGAATTTCAAAGGTTTTTTAAATGCTAATTTCTAACTATAACGTGTCTGAAACCTATGGTTTTTTCAGTGAATATATATATATATATATATGATCGGTTCAGATAATTTCTGGAACTCCAAATGATGAATACTGCGGCACACCTCCAGACCGCATAAACAGATTTATTTATGCACTTAAACGACGCGTTTCGGCGAAGAGCCTTTATCGAGTAACCATACTGTGCCCAATTGCCTCAAGAAATAGTACCCACAGTTCATAAACAACATACTATCGTACTTTCGTACCTTTTTCCAGTAGTCTCAAATAAATTTTTTTATAAAAATTCATTTAGCAATTCAAGTGTTAATTACAAATGTTCCATCTGATTATCCAGACATTGAAGCTATCATTGCACTTGTATTGCATGCCGACGTCTTTAGAGTGTTACATTTCTGCTGCTTTAAATAAAGCTATACAATTCAAAACCAAGTGGTTCCTGTCATTGTAACATACTGACACAGATGTTCAGTTAAAGCGTGCTGGCTAAAATGTGGAGTTAAATTCCTCCTGCTTTAAATAAAGCTGTCTATTAAAAACCAAATGGTTTTTACCCATTACGCTGCCACATTTTCATTACAATTTCCTGCGCATGCGTGGAACATCACTTGCCACAAAATCGGCTACCATGGAACAATAAAGTAAAGAAATTTTCTTTCATTTAATGTGGGACTAGCGTACGATAGCAGTACGTATGATAAACATGTTATCTTATTAGGCAACAGGTCACCCCAAATCAGTGCACAGAAAGTGATTCATATTTAGAAAGTGAAAAACCAAATTAATGTCAATAATAGGTAGGGAGTGTTCCACTATTTAGCCTATAACATAACATTTCTGAAAAATTACTTCAGACTTTTAACGATGAATTTTTACTTTCCTGATGTATTCATAAAAAATCATTCCCTGTCCTTACATTGTGTGACCTAATAGTAACACAAACGGGCTCAAGAGGAAAGAAGACGGCAGGTAATGCCCTTAATCTACCCTTATGTATTGATATAAAAGATGTCTTCTAGGTCTGATCTTCCCATACCCATGTACTTTAAAAAAAATTGAAAGAAAAGATAAAGTGCCATGTGATAGTGATAATAAAATCCCCAGTGGGTTAAAATAACAGTGTTAAAGCCAAGCTTCCAATTTCATCAGTTATAACAGTTTGTGCTCAATGAATGTACCCCACATGAGAGCCCTCATGTGGTATCCCAAATGACTAATAGCCCCATTTCTTGCTAGGACTTATTGGCCAATATGGGTGGTCAGTTCCTCCCCTCCATTCAGGCCGTTCTGGATTTTATTGTCGAGATCCAGTATGTACCTCAATTCCAGAGTACGTAGCTGTTTCTCCCTGTCACCCCTCTGGGATGTATCATAGCTCTATCTATCCCAAAGAAACTCAGGAGGCTACTGTTGCTTTCATGTTGCTCATAAAAGTGTCTCGCCATGGGATAATTAAAATCCCTGTTGGTTATGGCACGCAAATGTTGCAAAATTCTAAGTTTCAATTGTAACTTGGTGCTCCCAATATACTTGAGGCCACAAGGGCACTCAAGAACATACACCACGTAGTCATTGGTACAGGTGATAGACTTATTGATCATTTTCATCCTACCCTGCTCATCACTGTAACTATTGCGATTTTTACTATTTGTACAGGCTTTGCATGAATGGCATTTGACAAAACCCTTCTTTGAGTTTAGCCAAGTACCTGTACTGGTGTTCTGTTGATAGCTATGGACCAGCCGGTCCTTCAGCGATCTCGACTTTCTATAGGTTATACAAGATTTATCTCCTACATATTTACCTATTACTGGGTCCGTTTTCAGTAGGCCCCAATGTTGTTTCATGAGGTTATTTATTTGACTAGATCTTTTATTATACGTGGTAATCATTCTGGGAGCCTCATCACCCTCCTTATTCTCTTTCTTTTTGAATAGCAAATCATTGCGTGTACTCTTAGTTAACTTCTTTCCTGCTGCTACAAGTTTCTTACCACTGTAGCACCGTTGTCTGAATCTGAGGTCCATATTGCTTTTCTCACGGAAAAAACCCTCGTCAGTGTTGTAGTTACGGCGTGCTCTTATATATTCGCCGTACGGGATGCTGTTTTTTAAGGGCACTGGGTGATTGCTTTTAGCATGCAGGATGGTGTTCCCTGATGTCTCTTTCCTAAATAAGTTTGTGATGATGCACTTATTTTCAATGGTGATGGCAATGTCCAGAAATTCGCAATAATTGGTACTAATTTTGTGCGTGAAGCTTAAATTTAGATCATTGCATCCCAATTTGTCAATAAATTCTAGGGCTAGACTCTGAGGTCCCTCCCATATGAGAAAGAGATCATCTATGTACCTGATCCAGATGGGAATATGATCAGTATACATATCATTCTCTGCCACCCATACCACCTGCTCCTCCCACCAGCCCAGAAATAAATTTGCCAGGCTGGGGGCGAAACAGGTGCCCATCTCAGTCCCTGATATCTGACGGTACAATGATTTCTCAAACAGAAATATATTATGGTAGAGACAATATAACATCATAGTTTCCAACATTGATGTATGCTCCCACAGGGCAATGTCTCTTTGTCGCAAGTAATATATACAGGCTTCAACCCCCTTTGCCTGATCAATGCTGGTATACAGAAAGCATACATCTAATGCTATCATTGAGTAGCCCTCCTCCCACCTTACATCATGTATGTGTTTTAGAAAATCAGTACTGTCCTTGCAGTAGGATCTAAGTCCGACCACAAACGGAGATAGAAAAAGATCCAGGAACTTCGAAGTATTTTCTAAGAGACCCCCATTCGAGGAAACAATGGGCCTCCCTGGTGGTCTAATGGGGTCCTTATGAATTTTGGGTAACAGGTACAAGCACGGGACACGTGGATGTTCCATTTTCAGAAATCTGAATTCCTCCTCATCTAACAGTCCCAGGGTCACCAACCCTTTAACAACTCATGGTAGTTTGTGATTGATGCTTTGTAATCTTGCCACCCAATTTCCTGATAACATGTATTGTCCGATAACTGTTGCACTGCTTCCTTTCTATACATTTCTTGGACCATTATGACGATATTCCCGCCCTTATCAGAGGGCTTAATGATGATATTAGGATCCTCTTCTAAATTTCTTAATGCTTGACGTTCTCGGACAGTTAAGTTATACCATTGTTGGTTACTCCGATGTTTTCTTATATTTTTCAGATCATATATCATTGCCATACTGAAAGCCTCGATATTGTCGTGGGGGACGTTAGGATTATATTTTGATTTCAACTTAAGTCCACTGTTACTTGCACGATTCGTGGTGAAACCTATTTCTGACAACATTGTTCCTATATTGGATGATATTGTTGATTCCCTATTATCATCCAATTCATGTATGTCCCGGATAAAATCAATTTCATCCATTCGAAATCCAACTGTGTCCTCTATCATAGCACCTCGATTTGTTATTTGTGTATGGCCTACAGTCATTTTGAACATTTTAAGCAGTTTTAGTTTTCTTATGTAGAGAAAGAGATCTATTCTGGTGTCCACATAGTTCATATCGCTCGTGGGACAGAAAGATAAGCCCAATTGCAACACAGATTTCTCCTCATTTGTTAGTTGTCTCGATGATAAATTTATAATGGACTTGTCCGCTATTGCACTCTGTATTGTTCTCCACTTGCGCTTACCTCCGCCCCTTCTGCGATGAGTTATTCTGAGTCTTTCTTGGTTTCTTTTCCTCTTCCTCTTTTTTGACCTCTTCCTCTTCCCCTGCCCCTGGTCACCAGTTTCTCTGGTGGTCCCTGATCTTTTTTCTGCTTCAGCATTTGAAATTCGTGTAAAAAGGTCAAGGGACGGGTACCTAAAGGGACCGTTGAATTGAGTCCTTCCGTATCCGAGCTCAGATCTGAGCTAGAGCCAGTAGATAATGGCTGTTGTTGTCTTTCTTTAGGAGTAAGGCGAAGATTCTTTTGAACCCAATCAAACCTCTTAGCATATGTTAGGATACGCCCTTCGGCATAATCCTTTTTATCTCTTAAGAACTTGCGTTGTTTCTTAGCTTTTATGTCGTCTTCGTAGGATTTTAATCTGGTCTCCAGACTCTTCAGAAAATCAATCACCACCTTGTCGTTTTTTAATTTGTCCAGGTCCGTTCTCAAAATTGTAAGTTCTTTTCTGGTAGTTTCTAAATCGATTTGGGCATACTTCACTAATATTTCCAACATGCCCTTACATGTTTTAGCCATAAAATTGGCCCATTCCAAGAGTAATTCAGGATTTGGATTTTCATATGTTGGAATCATTGATATTCTTAGACCCCTTGGTACTCGATTAACTTCTACATAGTTTGTTAGTGAGGTAACTTCCCACCACTTATTAAGTTCACGTTTGGACAGTTTCTCTAAGAGAGCCAATTTCTGTTTCAGTGTGGGTTCCGTGATACTCGCAACTCCAGCCGTTTCAATTTGGGGAGATCCAAAACCGAAACGTGTTGTTTAAGTGCATAAATAAATCTGTTTATGCTGTCTGGAGGTGTGCCGCAGTATTCATTTCTTGGAGTTCCAGAAATTATCTGAACAGATCATTTTAAGACGGAGACTGCAGCCGTCGCGTGCACCGGTACCGTGGGGAGGAGAACGTCTGAAAGCAGTAGACTGTGGATTCTTATATATATATATATATATATATATATATATATATATATATATATATATATATATATATATATTTTCCAACAATGTGCCCAAAAGCTCAGGAGAGCACTCGACTGCTCGCCATCCTTGCGGATTATACTTGCACTCGCCCCAGCCTTCCGGTAATAATTGTCATCGCCAACGCGTTTCAAGTCCTCAAGACTCTTCCTCATGGGCAGGTTACAGATGCAGCAAAGACTCGTTTCTTTGTTCAAATTATCACTTTTATTTCGCCATTGGCCCCCTAGTGGGCCTCGCTCTCACATTAATTGCCGCTATGCATTAAGGGATTAGTAGTCCCAGAAACAAGTAAACATTTCCCCTAAGTGGGTTCCGCTGCATCTGCTCTTTAAATTCATTAATTCCTTTAAGTAAGGTCCAGAAATAGAAGCGAGTGCGTTTTAAACTTGGCTTACAGTGCTGTATGTGGTAAAGACCAGTTCCTTTCCGCAGCCTCCCATTTTTCATTGTAGAGGGATGGTGCTTCTCCCCACGGCTTAGGCGGCCGTGTAGTAATATTTTCCAACAATGTGCCCAAAAGCTCAGGAGAGCACTCGACTGCTCGCCATCCATCCGGATTATACTTGCACTCGCCCCAGCCTTCCGGTAATAATTGTCATCGCCAACGCGTTTCAAGTCCTCAAGACTCTTCCTCATGGGCAGGTTACAGATGCAGCAAAGACTCGTTTCTTTGTTCAAATTATCACTTTTATTTCGCCATTGGCCCCCTAGTGGGCCTCGCTCTCACATTAATTGCCGCTATGCATTAAGGGATTAGTAGTCCCAGAAACAAGTAAACATTTCCCCTAAGTGGGTTCCGCTGCATCTGCTCTTTAAATTCATTAATTCCTTTAAGTAAGGTCCAGAAATAGAAGCGAGTGCGTTTTAAACTTGGCTTACAGTGCTGCATGTGGTAAAGACCAGTTCCTTTCCGCAGCCTCCCATTTCTCATTATAGAGGGATGGTGCTTCTCCCCACGGCTTAGGCGGCCGTGTAGTAATATTTTCCAACAATGTGCCCAAAAGCTCAGGAGAGCACTCGACTGCTCGCCATCCATCCGGATTATACTTGCACTCGCCCCAGCCTTCCGGTAATAATTGTCATCGCCAACGCGTTTCAAGTCCTCAAGACTCTTCCTCATGGGCAGGTTACAGATGCAGCAAAGACTCGTTTCTTTGTTCAAATTATCACTTTTATTTCGCCATTGGCCCCCTAGTGGGCCTCGCTCTCACATTAATTGCCGCTATGCATTAAGGGATTAGTAGTCCCAGAAACAAGTAAACATTTCCCCTAAGTGGGTTCCGCTGCATCTGCTCTTTAAATTCATTAATTCCTTTAAGTAAGGTCCAGAAATAGAAGCGAGTGCGTTTTAAACTTGGCTTACAGTGCTGCATGTGGTAAAGACCAGTTCCTTTCCGCAGCCTCCCATTTTTCATTATAGAGGGATGGTGCTTCTCCCCACGGCTTAGGCGGCCGTGTAGTAATATTTTCCAACAATGTGCCCAAAAGCTCAGGAGAGCACTCGACTGCTCGCCATCCATCCGGATTATACTTGCACTCGCCCCAGCCTTCCGGTAATAATTGTCATCGCCAACGCGTTTCAAGTCCTCAAGACTCTTCCTCATGGGCAGGTTACAGATGCAGCAAAGACTCGTTTCTTTGTTCAAATTATCACTTTTATTTCGCCATTGGCCCCCTAGTGGGCCTCGCTCTCACATTAATTGCTGCTATGCATTAAGGGATTAGTAGTCCCAGAAACAAGTAAACATTTCCCTAAGTGGGTTCCGCTGCATCTGCTCTTTAAATTCATTAATTCCTTTAAGTAAGGTCCAGAAATAGAAGCGAGTGCGTTTTAAACTTGGCTTACAGTGCTGCATGTGGTAAAGACCAGTTCCTTTCCGCAGCCTCCCATTTTTCATTGTAGAGGGATGGTGCTTCTCCCCACGGCTTAGGCGGCCGTGTAGTAATATTTTCCAACAATGTGCCCAAAAGCTCAGGAGATCACTCGACTGCTCGCCATCCATCCGGATTATACTTGCACTCGCCCCAGCCTTCCGGTAATAATTGTCATCGCCAACGCGCTTCAAGTCCTCAAGACTCTTCCTCATGGGCAGGTTACAGATGCAGCAAAGACTCGTTTCTTTGTTCAAATTATCACTTTTATTTCGCCATTGGCCCCCTAGTGGGCCTCGCTCTCACATTAATTGCCGCTATGCATTAAGGGATTAGTAGTCCCAGAAACAAGTAAACATTTCCCCTAAGTGGGTTCCGCTGCATCTGCTCTTTAAATTCATTAATTCCTTTAAGTAAGGTCCAGAAATAGAAGCGAGTGCGTTTTAAACTTGGCTTACAGTGCTGCATGTGGTAAAGACCAGTTCCTTTCCGCAGCCTCCCATTTTTCATTGTAGAGGGATGGTGCTTCTCCCCACGGCTTAGGCGGCCGTGTAGTAATATTTTCCAACAATGTGCCAAAAGCTCAGGAGAGCACTCGACTGCTCGCCATCCATCCGGATTATACTTGCACTCGCCCCAGCCTTCCGGTAATAATTGTCATCGCCAACGCTCAATTTATTTCATTTCAAGCCCCTCCAGTGGGCGTATGCTAAGTGCAACGTCACTGTTGAATCCTGGGACTCGAAGTCCTGTGATGCACTTAGCATACGCCCACTGGAGGGGCTTGAAATGAAATAAATTGAGCCGTGATTCAGGCAATGCGAGCTTCAAGTGCCATTTTTTGCAGCCCAGATGAAGAGGTTTGTTAACCTTGAAACGCGTCGGCACCTTAAAGAAATGCGGAACTTAATGGCAGGCTGCAATATACAGACCGGAGGGTATAGCAAGGTCGAGTGCCTCCCAATGCTCAAGGCATTTTGTTGATTCATTTACTGCGCACGGCTGCCTGGCCGTGGGGAAGGCACCATCACACGCTGGAATGAAAGGTGAACCAGCGGAACGAGGCCGAAGTCCCAGGACCACTTGGGACGTGAGTGGCACCTTGCTGATGCATAAAGAGCCTGTTTTTTAAGTGACACAGCCTACTAAAGGTATTTGAAAAAAGCACAGTTTTAATTGAACACTTGAACTTACTTAAAGGGAACAGTTTTTCTCGCATTACAGGACTTCGAGTCCCAGGATTCAACAGTGACGTTGCACTTAGCATACGCCCACTGGAGGGGCTTGAAATGAAATAAATTGAGCCGTGATTCAGGCAATGCGAGCTTCAAGTGCCATTTTTTGCAGCCCAGATGAAGAGGTTTGTTAACCTTGAAACGCGTCGGCACCTTAAAGAAATGCGGAACTTAATGGCAGGCTGCAATATACAGACCGGAGGGTACAGCAAGGTCGAGTGCCTCCCAATGCTCAAGGCATTTTGTTGATTCATTTACTGCGCACGGCGGCCTGGCCGTGGGGAAGGCACCATCACCCGCTGGAATGAAAGGTGAACCAGCGGAACGAGGCCGAAGTCCCAGGACCACTTGGGACGTGAGTGGCACCTTGCTGATGCATAAAGAGCCTGTTTTTTAAGTGACACAGCCTACTAAAGGTATTTGAAAAAAGCACAGTTTTAAATGAACACTTGAACTTACTTAAAGGGAACTGTTTTTCTCGCATTACAGGACTTCGAGTCCCAGGATTCAACAGTGACGTTGCACTTAGCATACGCCCACTGGAGGGGCTTGAAATGAAATAAATTGAGCCGTGATACAGGCAATGCGAGCTTCAAGTGCCATTTTTTGCAGCCCAGATGAAGAGGTTTGTTAACCTTGAAACGCGTCGGCACCTTAAAGAAATGCGGAACTTAATGGCAGGCTGCAATATACAGACCGGAGGGTACAGCAAGGTCGAGTGCCTCCCAATGCTCAAGGCATTTTGTTGGTTCATTTACTGCGCACGGCGGCCTGGCCGTGGGGAAGGCACCATCACCCGCTGGAATGAAAGGTGAACCAGCGGAACGAGGCCGAAGTCCCAGGACCACTTGGGACGTGAGTGGCACCTTGCTGATGCATAAAGAGCCTGTTTTTTAAGTGACACAGCCTACTAAAGGTATTTGAAAAAAGCACAGTTTTAAATGAACACTTGAACTTACTTAAAGGGAACTGTTTTTCTCGCATTACAGGACTTCGAGTCCCAGGATTCAACAGTGATGTTGCACTTAGCATACGCCCACTGGAGGGGCTTGAAATGAAATAAATTGAGCCGTGATTCAGGCAATGCGAGCTTCAAGTGCCATTTTTTTGCAGCCCAGATGAAGAGGTTTGTTAACCTTGAAACGCGTCGGCACCTTAAAGAAATGCGGAACTTAATGGCAGGCTGCAATATACAGACCGGAGGGTACAGCAAGGTCGAGTGCCTCCCAATGCTCAAGGCATTTTGTTGATTCATATATATATATATATATATATATATATATATATATATATATATATATATATATATATATATATATATATATATATATATATATATATATATATTATCTACTGGCGGTCGCCAGTAGATAGTTATAGTTACAACCTATTATCCATAGGAAATCCGCGACATTCTATTTGAAATAACTCTCTTGCCGGTTGACGTATCTTCGCGAAATTTTCAAACTTCGTGGGGCGCTCCGGTCCGCTCCTACCCTGAAAGTCTCGGGGTGATACGTCAAGCGGGGGCCGAGAAAAAGGGGGTCCCAAAACGCGTTTTCCCCATGCATTTTCCCATAGGAAACTTTAGACACGGCTACAGCCCGAACTGCTGAACGGAATTACACCAAATTTGGCAAAGAGGTAGTTCTTGGTTCAGAAAGAACCCTTTTTGTTAAATGGTGTAAATCCGTTCAGTAGTTGCTGAGAAAATGAAAAGTAAAAGTTAGTGATATCTAGGGACGAGTAGGGTCCGCGTACCCTCCCGATCACGAGCTGCATGTTAATTGGCTGTCAGCTGGCTGTCAACATTCCGATTCAGGAAATGTTGGCAGCCATTTTATCCCTCGGTAGAACCGAGGGACAGAAACAAGTGCGCAAAGCGCACAAAGGGAGCAGGGTAGAAACACCCTGACCCCTAGGTTTGCTCAGGGGTCCCACAAGGACCCCCTGGGCAAAAAAAAAAGAATTTTTTAAAAATCGGCAGGATGCGCTCAGGGTGCGCGAATCCTGCCGAAAAAAAAATCGAGCGGTCTCCGGCCGATGTTATTGGCCCCGGGTGGCCCAAGTCCCGGGGGCATGGTGGAGGATAATTTAATGTGTGGGGGCCTCAAAGGCCCCCAAGCCCCGGGGACCGCCACCCCCGGGGCTTTTTAAAAATGGTGCGGGAGGGCTCTGAGCCCTCCCGCAGCCCCGGGGACCACCACCTCCCGGGGCTTTTTTAAAATACATTATTAAACCTGTGTGGGGGGCTCCAGCCCCCACACGCCCGGAGACCACCACCTCCCGGGGCACTAAACATTTTAATATGGGGGTCCGTTACGGACCCCAGAGCCCGGGGACCACCACCTCCCGGGGCTGTGTACTGAATGGGAGGGGGCCGCGCGGCCCCCTCCTGGAGCCCTTGATGGCCCTGGGGACCACCACCCCCAGGGCCGGCTCCTGCAGTGTCCCGGGGTGCCTACCCCGGGACACTGTAGTTTGCTATGGCAGGACGGGAGCCTCGCGGCTCCCGTCCTGCCATAGCAAACTGCTTTGGATATTGGAAGAGAGAGCAGGAAACCTGCTCTCTCTTCCAATATCCAAAGCGATTGCTTTCCACATGGGGAGCAGCATGTCAGCTGCTCCCCATGTGGAGCTAGCAATGCCGGCTCCCAAGGGACGTGGGGAGCCGGCGGGACTGTGGGGGGATTGGGGACCCCCACAGTCCCCAACGGAGAGAGCCAGCCCGGGGGATGGGGTCCCCGGGGCAAGTAGTGGCCCGGGAGGGGGCCACGCGGCCCCCTCCCCAAAAAAGAGGAAAAATTAAAAAAAAAAAAAAATGGAAAGGCCGGCCCCGGGAGATGGGGTCCCCGGGGCCTTAAAATGGCCAGAGGAGGGGGCCACGCTGCCCCCCTCAAAAAAATAAATATAGAGGCCATGCCCGGGGGATGGGGTCCCCGGGGTCAATACAGGCCCAGGGAAGGGGGCCACGCGGCCCCTTCCAGTTTTTTTTTTTAAAGGTAATTTAAAAAAGGTGTAAGGCCCTGGGGGATGGGGTCCCCAGGGCCCAAAAGAAAAAGGAAGGGGGCCACACAGCCCCCTTCAGGAGAGAAAAAAAAAAAACGATCGGGCCCGCAGGCCCCGCCCCTTCCTTCACCACTCTGCAAACGCGCCCCTGGCGCGTTTGCAGAGAGGAAGCAATTCCCCTTGAATACTGGGGGTCCCTGGGGCCAACTAGCCCACCAGGTACCTCCAGTATGCGCCAGGAGGCTGCCTTGCAGAGAGGTGTACAGAGGCCACGCCCCTTTTACACCTTTCTGCAACGCAGCTCTGTGGCGCTTTTGGAGGTATATGGTGGGCTAGTTGGACTCCGGGGACCCTCAGGATTCAAGGGGACTTAATCCCCCAACTTAAAACGCGCCACGGGCGCGTTTGCACAGTGGTGAAGGGAGGGGGCGGGGCTTCAGGTGACATGTGTGCAAACAGGCCCCGTGGCGCGTTTTAAGATGGGGAATTAAATCCCCTTCAATCCTGAGGGTCCCTGAGGGCCAACTAGCCCAACAGGTACATCCAGAATGCGCCACAGAGCTGCGTTGCAGTGAGGTGTAAAAGGGGTGTGGCCTCTCTACACGTCTCTGCAACGCAGCCCCTGGCGCATATTGGAGGTTCCTGGTGGTCTAGTTGGCCCCTAGGGACCCTCAGGATTCAAGGGGACTTATTCCCCCAACTTAAAACGCGCCACGGGGCGCGTTTGCAAAGATGTCACCTCAGGCCCCGCCCCTCCCTTCACCATTGTGCAAATATTCCTCTAAAATCAGCCGAAATAGGAATTCCGATTTACTCACCTGTTATCAGGAGAGACCTCAGTGCTGCATCTTTCAGCCCAGTACTGATCCTGAAAAGTAATTTTAACCGTACTTACCGGTAACTTGAATTTCCTTCATAGGCTAACATTGACTGGTTTCACTTGGAAATTCTTCTAAGTGTGGAGTTTTGGAACTTTAAAATATTCCTCTAAAATCAGCCAAAATACGAATTCCGATTTACTCACCTGTTATCAGGAGAGACCTCAGTGCTGCATCTTTCAGCCCAGTACTGATCCTGAAAAGTAATTTTAACCGTACTTACCGGTAACTTGAATTTCCTTCATAGGCTAACATTGACTGGTTTCACTTGGAAATTCTTCTAAGTGTTGATTTTTGAAACATACAAATATTCCTCTAAAATCAGCCGAAATCCGAATTCTGATTTACTCACCTGTTATCAGGAGAGACCTCAGTGCTGCATCTTTCAGCCCAGTACTGGTCCTGAAAAGTAATTTTAACCGTACTTACCAGTAACTTGAATTTCCTTCCATAGGCTAACATTGACTGGTTTCACTTGGAAATTCTTCTAAGTGTGGAGTTTTGGAACTTTAAAATATTCCTCTAAAATCAGCCGAAATACGAATTCCGATTTACTCACCTGTTATCAGGAGAGACCTCAGTGCTGCATGTTTCAGCCCAGTACTGATCCTCAAAAGTAATTTTAACCGTACTTACCGGTAACTTGAATTTCCTTCATAGGCTAACATTGACTGGTTTTCAGCAAAAAAGTTTCAAAGTGTTGATTTTCACAAACTACAAATATTCCTTAAAAATCGACAGTATGACTTAAACGCATTCTTTCAACTGTTTACAGGAGATGCACCAGTGCTGGATCCAGGATCCAACATTGAGTAAGAAAAAGTAACGATAACAGTTTTTACCTGCTAAGTGAATTTCCTTCCATAGGATAACATTGGTGATTCTATGAGAAAAAGTTTCAAAGTGTCAACTTTTAAAATACAATAATATTCCTTAAAAATCACGACTGTAACCAAAACGCTTTTACTCAACTGTTTACAGGAGATGTACCAGGACTGAATCTAGGATCCAGTCCTGTGGTTACAAAAGTAATCCATAAAGTAACTAATTGCATTTAACTAGAAATTCACATTGAGCTGAATGTTGCATTGTGTTTGAAAATGTGTTGCCCATTGCAACAACTGTAACTACTGTACTTAAAAGTCTATTGCCTATCTGCAAAGTATTTAAACTAAAGTAATTCATTCTGATAAAGTATTTTTGTAATGTAATGTATAATGTAATTACAATGTAATTTAAAAAATAAAATATGTAAAAAAAAATTGTTTCTAAAAATGTAGTAAATCAGTATGAAAAAAATTAATATAACAATTAATACATTTAAAAATTGTCATTTACAAAACCTTTGAAATTCACTGAAAAAACCGTAGGTTTCAGGCACGTTATAGTTAGAAATTAGCATTTAAAAAACCTTTGAAATTCACTGAAAAAACCATAGGTTTCAGACACGTTATAGTTACAAATTAGCATTTAAAAACCTTTGAAATTCACTGAAAAAACCATAGGTTTCAGACACGTTATAGTTACAAATTAGCATTTAAAAAACCTTTGAAATTCACTGAAAAAACCATAGGTTTTAGGGACAGTTATAGTTACTTGGACATTGCACTCGTACAAAACCCGTGAAATTCCCCCGTTATAGTTAGTTCAGCTAACTATAACTCGCGCCCCGCAATGCACTGCTGATGACGTCACATATTACATCACTCATGACATGGTCAGTGACATCACTGATGACATCACTGATGACATCTCAAATGACATCACTGATGACATCATCCACGTGATAATCTGATGCACCTCCTCACACCCTAATATAACCTTTGATACACCCACTCTAAATTACAGACTGCCATTCGCAAAACCATAGACACTCCAACACCAATAACTACATACCCACTCACTGATTCTTAGGTCTACACACACACATCCACTCACTCACCCGTACAGTCACTCATACTTACGGTCACTCAGTACAGGACTATCATATGCACTCTTACTCCTATATAGACACTCAAACAACGCCACTCATCCATAGAGATACTCACACACCTAGTCAGTCATGCAAATAATTAAACACACTACCATTTACTCACCTATACAGTTATACACACACCAGCTCACTTACTCATACAAATACTAGCACATTCTTACGCTCTTATACAATCACTGATACAAGCACACACTCATCCATACAGCCACTATCACAATCAGTCACTCTCGCTTATAGCTATTTATATACTCCAACACACATATATACTGCCTTTCACATATGTAGTTACTCACACATGTACCACTGGGACATACATTCACTCACTAACACACTCTTACACACACTTACCCACCCATAAAGTCTATCACAGATGCACTCTTGAAACCATCCACCCAGTGAATCACCCACTCACACATCTATGCACAGAGTCGCACACACCCCTCCCACACAAACACTCAGGCACCCATACAGATACTCACACAAGCATTCAATAACTCAAATAGACACTCATGTAGCTATTCACAAACACATGCAGCCACTTACACAGCAACAGACAGACGGATACAGACATTCACCCAGTTTAGTCACTAACCCATGCATTCAGTAAGATACGTTAAATCACTCACTTATACAGTCAGTCACGCACCTACTAAATCATCCATACAGACACTTACACACCCACTCATTCTTCAATACGTCTTTTCCTATATATATTAAAAATATTTAAACTTTAGAGAAACACACAGTCACTGGATGATGTCATCAGTGATGTCATTTGAGATGTCATCAGTGATGTCATCAGTGATGTCACTGACCATGTCATGAGTGATGTAATATGTGACGTCATCAGCAGTGCATTGCGGGGCGCGAGTTATAGTTAGCTGAACTAACTATAACGGGGGAATTTCACGGGTTTTGTACGAGTGCAATGTCCAAGTAACTATAACTGTCCCTAAAACCTATGGTTTTTTCAGTGAATATATATATATATATATATATATATATATATATATATATATATATTTTGTCTTTACAGCCATCAAGTAAAGCAAGCGCAACAACAGGATATCCACTCACGGAGGAAAGGACACATTAGATAAGTATTTTCAGTAGAACATACCACTTTCAAAGTAAATGTTACCACCTTTTTATGATACGTGGATTCTGCCACCGGGAAGGACTTCAGGCAGGAGACCGATGAGAGTGGGTACTGAAAGATGGACGTCTGACGAGGGATCGCCGACACGTCCGTGATCACAAAGGAAATCAGGTAAGTGCAACAGGAGGGGGGTGAGGCGCAAGGAACATACGGGTTGGACCTGAACGCGAAGCGCGTTCTTGCAGAACTCGGCCCCTTTTATTCTAGCTAGGCTCTGCCCCGCGCACACTTGCGAATGGGAACGGAGTAAGCATGACACCCGCCAAATCTCTCTACCCTACTCGACAGTAGAATAAGTCAAGTTTCCTTTCCTTGCTGCCCAGCACATGAATATGAATATGATGGAAATAATATGTGGTGGTGGGCAAGGCCAGTGAGTAAAGTGGGACTAAGTGCATGATTTGATTTCAAGTTTGACATATGGGATACACTGTGATGAACGTGCCAAATACAACCTATATAGCCCGTTCCTTTCCCTGTAGTGTAGTGCATCGTTTTGCCCAACATCTACTTACGGCAGACAGGATAATATCTGCATTTTATACCTGAGGTGTGTGATGTAGTATCTTATTTATTAATAATCTGCCTCTTTGGAGTCAGGGTAGAAAGAGTAAGGCATTTGGGGAAGAGCAGGACCATTGTAATTAAAAATAGATAATTGGCAACTACAGCTGCCCCAGCTGCAGACAGTAGCAACATACCCAACGAGCATGCCTCCATTAATTTAGAACACACAACGTGTACTCCGTAGTGCCTGATGCCTTACTCATTAATGAGAGGTAATTTATTTTTTAACTCAAAGTGTCCGTTTAGTTATTTGAAAAGCCTTTAGAGGAAAAAAAAATCAAATCATTGTTTTTTTAATCCAGTGTTATTCAGCCATAATACTTTTCTGCCACAAAGTCAGTGCTTTATGCTAGTCAATTGTGGGTAAAACATAAAATTGGCCTTGTGACTCTCCTAATCACATTCACATCAAATTCCAATGGCCCTAGGGGACCAGCACTGTACTGCTACTGTTCCACCCACTAATTTCAAACAATTGTTTGCATAGAGCATTATTTATAAATTGTCTTTTTTCTTTTTGTTTTTCTCAATATAGCTACCAGTGGCGGCTCCTCCGCTAAGGCAGAGGAGCATCATCCCACTGCTCTCGGAGCAGTGTAAAAGCAAAAATAAAATGATAATAACAGAAGTTATTTTTGTTATTATCATTTTATTTTTAGTATTAGCCAGTTTTGGCGGGGCTGGGCTCCTGTGACATCCGGGAGGAGGAGTGATTGCTACACTCCAAAGTGGGCCAAACAGTCATGCACACTTTTCATGTTCCCCACCAGGCTGCATTACACATGCTGGTGGGGAACATGCCCAGCCTCCCATTCCAAGCACTCAGACCAATCACAGAGGATGGAGCTTGTGTGCTTCCTGGTTCCCCACAGAGAGACAACGAGGGACGACAGCAGTGGTGGCGGCGAGGAGGTAAGTGTGTTTTGTTTTTATTTTAGACCCCGTGTGACGCCATTCCCCGACCCCTCCTCTCTCATTCCCTGCGGAGTTACGGAAACAGCTCCCTCTCAGCTGGGCCCTAGTGAAGCCCAGCACCCTCAGCCTCCAGCCTCCAGCCATCCCATCAACGGTGTCGCCGCTAGTTGATAGGGGCCCTGACAACAACTGCCCCCGTTCCCTCCCACTCTGACAATCCATTGCTGCAGCACATCCTGCAGCAGCTGGGTGCTATGGAGAGCCAGCTCGTCAGGATGGAGCAGAGCCTGGACCAGCTCCGGACCCAAATGGACAATGCCCTCTTCTAGTCCTTTCTTAGATTTTTTGTTTTGGTGGGAGGGACTTGTTGTGGGTGGAGAGGGTGGGAAGGGAGTTGGGAACATTTTGTTTTTATTTGATGGACCTTTTGGAACATTGGTAGTTGGGTCAATTTGTTTGGGGAGAGGGTTAGGCCTGTTGTAGGTGGAGATGGTGGATTTGTTTGTAAAAATTATATATATATAAAGGGGGAATTATTATATTTCATCAAAATTTATGCCTGAAGTATTTTTTTGTGTTTTACTTTTACTTTGCACTGCTGCCTTTAGTTTTTATGCAGCCAGTTTATCTGCTTGTAGGAGTGTATACCGCTTAGTTATAGGTAGTTATACCTCTGTAACTATTTTGGCCATTAGAGGGGAAAATGCCAATCCATGACCTATATTAGCTACAACAATCTAGATAAACGATTACTTGCAGTAGCAGTTACTTACTAGTTTAACTAGTTCACTTCACTCCATAGTTACCTGAATATAGATGAAGCAATAACAGGGAAGGCATCACAACTTCACAAGCGAGGTCTCACTCCCACAGAGGTGAGCTCCAACTGTAGAATTAATCGGAAGGATTATCCATCGCAGGCAACTAAATGGAAATAAAAACACTGAGTTAGTGGGTTATAAATTATATCAAAAATTTACAAAGAATTGACACTAGACTACTACCTGACACAACAAAGAATTCCTGATAGTGATAAAATAAAACAAAATAGCAATAGTAACTTTTGAGCAATGGGGAGCTACTAATTAATTAAGACTAAAGTTGCGAAATCCTCGAGTCATGAAAACTGGACTCAAAGTCTGGAGTGGACAAGGTTAGGCATTTATGGTTATGCAAACCAAGGCCTGAATGATGATGATGCCTGATGTTCTTCATTCTATATCTAAAATGTGGATCACTTTTATGCGCGGGTGGGTGAATGGGGCCAGTGTGGGCTATTGCTTAGGTAATAGAAGATCCTGCTGTGAGTTGATGCTGCTTTCACCACATCCACCCCACCAAGTGTGTGACCCATTGATGGTGTAAATTAAGCCACACCTCGATAAATCACACAGACCTGGGGAAGAGGGTTAAGGGTTTGATGAATGGATGGGAAAGGTGATTTTGGGAAAAGTTTGACTAAGACACACACGACACAAGGACAACATTCATCTGGGCGATGAGCAGCACATCATCACCATCAATCTGTTGTGGAAGGATACAAAGGAATGAGTATGACACAGTACAGTTAAATGCATTGTGAACAGTCCTTCTGCACAAGAGACCCAAGTTATCAGATATCTAAATGTTCTTCTTCTAGGTTGGAAAAAATAAAAAAATACAGAGGAGTGAACCCACCCACCTACCCAGTTCTCCAAATATGATTATTTAAAGAAAAATGATATTGTATTGCAAAATTAGGTGGTGCATCTGCATTCTCCTATAGAATGTCCATCACTATTGGGTGCATGTCTGGACTGGTCCAGTAGGTAAGCAGGAGTGTTGAGCTCAACTTTCGCCTTTCATTTGTGCAGGAGACGAGAAGGCCTGCGGATTGTAAAACAGAAACTGTATTTTAGAGTCAAGGAGAAGGACAGAAGGAAGGTAAGCTTCATGAGGACTGTACCAAGAAGACTCAGAGGCAGAGGAAAAAAAACAAAAGGGCTCAGAGTTTCACGTTTGCCACCAGTGCAATACACATACACACACACATACATACAAACACACTCAGCAGCATTTCACAAATCAATGCACCTCTTTCCATACCACATAGCTGAGTACTAGGCCTCAGATTCAGGGTTTCCATTTGAAGTTAATAACTTCTTGCTTCTAGCTGTTGATGAGGTAGTCCCACCCTGAGTTCTTCCATCCTCCTCCTGACTCGGAGTAACTCCGTCCCAGTCACGACCCGAGCAAGATAGACGTGTAGTGCACTGCTGTTGAAGGGCAAGTAGAAAAACAGAATTGCAGTATTTTGTATAGGTTTTTGTTTGTTAACTAAAGTGACTGTTCTGGTCTCTGAAGAACCAGAAAAAAGGAGTGGATCCTGCAAGTAAATCTGGCTAAGTGTGAAAGGGCCAATCACCTCCAGGAAAAAATGATCACCCATCATTCAGGCCACAAACATTGCAAATCATCTCAAGCAAGTTCTCAAATTACAGTTCAACACCCTCCCTCAGTGTCTGCCACCACATGAATCATCATTCATCATTCATAATCACTCACTCACCGTTGCAGTTGTAGTTACTTCTTACAATCCAAGCACGGGTAGATTAGGTAGTAGGTACACAATTTCATCTTTGACGCAGGCAACACATTGGATTTTGGTATTGGTACTCATGTAAATCAGTGATCTTCTGGGACAGCCCTGCTAAGTGATACAAAAAAGAATAGGCATGCGGGGGAGGCAGGCATTGTCTCTAATGTCATGAAGGAATTGTGGAGACTTCTTCACTGCACATTGGTCCAACTGCAAACCAGCAATATATGTGACTTAAAAAATGGTGGGGCAGCATAAAGCTGACACAAACATAATGTTCCACTAGCTACTTGTTTTCTGTTTTTTTCTTTTTTTTTACAAAGAAAGAAGTTTAACAAGAAATAATTAAAAAGTTCTATAGTGGCACTGTCATACTCAGTCCGGGAAGTAGAGTTCATCCTCAAACTCAAGTGGTTCACCGAGAAGTTGGTAAGCGAGCACACACAATTCTGACCAATCCTCCTCCTCCTCCTCTGCTGTTTCCGAAATAGTGGAATTGTGTTGTATGAAATGTTGATTCATTTTGATCATAGTCAATCTGTCCACGTTTTGAGGCAAGAGGCTGGTCCTTCTAATTGTAACAACTGCACTAGCTGCACTGAACACACGCTCAGCAGACACACTGGTAACAGCACAAGCCAGATGCTTTATTGCCAGCCTGCTGAGCTCTGGCCATTGCGATACCAAAGGGGATGATGGACGGAGCGCTTGAGCTAATCAAACACTCACCCCCAGTCAACTGATCTGGGTTTAATCCATCATCATTCTTTAGCTCACTCCACCACCCCAGTTCAGACATGGCCATATGCAAATCAGTCTGACCCTGTGCCTCATGGGAACAGTCCAGCCCGAACTGCCAAGACATGTCTTCCCTGGACCGGAAACAAGCATCCTGGGACCGGTTTCTGGCTATTCAGCCGTCATCAGCCAGGCTAGCTTGAATCCAGTGGCAAAGTGAGCAAGGGACCCACGTCTGGGCATACCCTGCCAACTTAGGGCGAACAAAGCGATACTCAAAGGGATGATGGACGGAGCGCTTGAGCTAATCAAACACTCACCCCCAGTCAACTGATCTGGGTTTAATCCATCATCATTCTTTAGCTCACTCCACCACCCCAGTTCAGACATGGCCATATGCAAATCAGTCTGACCCTGTGCCTCATGGGAACAGTCCAGCCCGAACTGCCAAGCCATGTCTTCCCTGGACCGGAAACAAGCATCCTGGGACCGGTTTCTGGCTATTCAGCCGTCATCAGCCAGGCTAGCTTGAATCCAGTGGCAAAGTGAGCAAGGGACCCACGTCTGGGCATACCCTGCCAACTTAGGGCGAACAAAGCGATACCAAAGGGGATGATGGACGGAGCGCTTGAGCTAATCAAACACTCACCCCCAGTCAACTGATCTGGGTTTAATCCATCATCATTCTTTAGCTCACTCCACCACCCCAGTTCAGACATGGCCATATGCAAATCAGTCTGACCCTGTGCCTCATGGGAACAGTCCAGCCGAACTGCCAAGCCATGTCTTCCCTGGACCGGAAACAAGCATCCTGGGACCGGTTTCTGGCTATTCAGCCGTCATCAGCCAGGCTAGCTTGAATCCAGTGGCAAAGTGAGCAAGGGACCCACGTCTGGGCATACCCTGCCAACTTAGGGCGAACAAAGCGATACCAAAGGGGATGATGGACGGAGCGCTTGAGCTAATCAAACACTCACCCCCAGTCAACTGATCTGGGTTTAATCCATCATCATTTTTTAGCTCACTCCACTACCCCAGTTCAGACATGGCCATATGCAAATCAGTCTGACCCTGTGCCTCATGGGAACAGTTCAGCCCGAACTGCCAAGCCATGTCTTCCCTGGACCGGAAACAAGCATCCTGGGACCGGTTTCTGGCTATTCAGCCGTCATCAGCCAGGCTAGCTTGAATCCAGTGGCAAAGTGAGCAAGGGACCCACGTCTGGGCATATCCTGCCAACTTAAGGCGAACAAAGCGATACCAAAGGGGATGATGGACGGAGCGCTTGAGCTAATCAAACACTCACCCCCAGTCAACTGATCTGGGTTTAATCCATCATCATTCTTTAGCTCACTCCACCACCCCAGTTCAGACATGGCCATATGCAAATCAGTCTGACCCTGTGCCTCATGGGAATAGTCCAGCCCGAACTGCCAAGCCATGTCTTCCCTGGACCGGAAACAAGCATCCTGGGACCGGTTTCTGGCTATTCAGCCGTCATCAGCCAGGCTAGCTTGAATCCAGTGGCAAAGTGAGCAAGGGACCCACGTCTGGGCATACCCTGCCAACTTAGGGCGAACAAAGCGATACCAAAGGGGATGATGGACGGAGCGCTTGAGCTAATCAAACACTCACCCCCAGTCAACTGATCTGGGTTTAATCCATCATCATTCTTTAGCTCACTCCACCACCCCAGTTCAGACATGGCCATATGCAAATCAGTCTGACCCTGTGCCTCATGGGAACAGTCCAGCCCGAACTGCCAAGCCATGTCTTCCCTGGACCGGAAACAAGCATCCTGGGACCGGTTTCTGGCTATTCAGCCGTCATCAGCCAGGCTAGCTTGAATCCAGTGGCAAAGTGAGCAAGGGACCCACGTCTGGGCATACCCTGCCAACTTAGGGCGAACAAAGCAATACCAAAGGGGATGATGGACGGAGCGCTTGAGCTAATCAAACACTCACCCCCAGGCAACTGATCTGGGTTTAATCCATCATCATTCTTTAGCTCACTCCACCACCCCAGTTCAGACATGGCCATATGCAAATCAGTCTGACCCTGTGCCTCATGGGAACAGTCCAGCCCAAACTGCCAAGCCATGTCTTCCCTGGACCGGAAACAAGCATCCTGGGACCGGTTTCTGGCTATTCAGCCGTCATCAGCCAGGCTAGCTTGAATCCAGTGGCAAAGTGAGCAAGGGACCCATGTCTGGGCATACCCTGCCAACTTAGGGCGAACAAAGCGATACCAAAGGGGATGATGGACGGAGCGCTTGAGCTAATCAAACACTCACCCCCAATCAACTGATCTGGGTTTAATCCATCATCATTCTTTAGCTCACTCCACCACCCCAGTTCAGACATGGCCATATACAAATCAGTCTGACCCTGTGCCTCATGGGAACAGTCCAGCCCGAACTGCCAAGCCATGTCTTCCCTGGACCGGAAACAAGCATCCTGGGACCGGTTTCTGGCTATTCAGACGTCATCAGCCAGGCTAGCTTGAATCCAGTGGCAAAGTGAGCAAGGGACCCACGACTGGGCATACCCTGCCAACTTAGGGCGAACAAAGCGATACCAAAGGGGATGATGGACGGAGCGCTGAGCTAATCAAACACTCACCCCCAGTCAACTGATCTGGGTTTAATCCATCATCATTCTTTAGCTCACTCCACCACCCCAGTTCAGACATGGCCATATGCAAATCAGTTTGACCCTGTGCCTCATGGGAACAGTCCAGCCCGAACTGCCAAGCCATGTCTTCCCTGGACCGGAAACAAGCATCCTGGGACCGGTTTCTGGCTATTCAGCCGTCATCAGCCAGGCTAGCTTGAATCCAGTGGCAAAGTGAGCAAGGGACCCACGTCTGGGCATACCCTGCCAACTTAGGGCGAACAAAGCGATACCAAAGGGGATGATGGACGGAGCGCTTGAGCTAATCAAACACTCACCCCCAGTCAACTGATCTGGGTTTAATCCATCATCATTCTTTAGCTCACTCCACCACCCCAGTTCAGACATGGCCATATGCAAATCAGTCTTACCCTGTGCCTCATGGGAACAGTCCAGCCCGAACTGCCAAGCCATGTCTTCCCTGGACCGGAAACAAGCATCCTGGGACCGGTTTCTCGGCTATTCAGCCGTCATCAGCCAGGCTAGCTTGAATCCAGTGGCAAAGTGAGCAAGGGACCCACGTCTGGGCATACCCTGCCAACTTAGGGCGAACAAAGCGATACCAAAGGGGATGATGGACGGAGCGCTTGAGCTAATCAAACACTCACCCCCAGTCAACTGATCTGGGTTTAATCCATCATCATTCTTTAGCTCACTCCACCACCCCAGTTCAGACATGGCCATATGCAAATCAGTCTGACCCTGTGCCTCATGGGAACAGTCCAGCCCGAACTGCCAAGCCATGTCTTCCCTGGACCGGAAACAAGCATCCTGGGACCGGTTTCTGGCTATTCAGCCGTCATCAGCCAGGCTAGCTTGAATCCAGTGGCAAAGTGAGCAAGGGACCCACGTCTGGGCATACCCTGCCAACTTAGGGCGAACAAAGCTAATACCAAAGGGGATGATGGACGGAGCGCTTGAGCTAATCAAACACTCACCCCCAGTCAACTGATCTGGGTTTAATCCATCATCATTCTTTAGCTCACTCCACCACCCCAGTTCAGACATGGCCATATGCAAATCAGTCTGACCCTGTGCCTCATGGGAACAGTCCAGCCCGAACTGCCAAGCCATGTCTTCCCTGGACCGGAAACAAGCATCCTGGGACCGGTTTCTGGCTATTCAGCCGTCATCAGCCAGGCTAGCTTGAATCCAGTGGCAAAGTGAGCAAGGGACCCATGTCTGGGCATACCCTGCCAACTTAGGGGCGAACAAAGCGATACCAAAGGGGATGATGGACGGAGCGCTTGAGCTAATCAAACACTCACCCCCAATCAACTGATCTGGGTTTAATCCATCATCATTCTTTAGCTCACTCCACCACCCCAGTTCAGACATGGCCATATGCAAATCAGTCTGACCCTGTGCCTCATGGGAACAGTCCAGCCCGAACTGCCAAGCCATGTCTTCCCTGGACCGGAAACAAGCATCCTGGGACCGGTTTCTGGCTATTCAGCCGTCATCAGCCAGGCTAGCTTGAATCCAGTGGCAAAGTGAGCAAGGGACCGACGACTGGGCATACCCTGCCAACTTAGGGCGAACAAAGCGATACCAAAGGGGATGATGGACGGAGCGCTTGAGCTAATCAAACACTCACCCCCAATCAACTGATCTGGGTTTAATCCATCATCATTCTTTAGCTCACTCCACCACCCCAGTTCAGACATGGCCATATGCAAATCAGTCTGACCCTGTGCCTCATGGGAACAGTCCAGCCCGAACTGCCAAGCCATGTCTTCCCTGGACCGGAAACAAGCATCCTGGGACCGGTTTCTGGCTATTCAGCCGTCATCAGCCAGGCTAGCTTGAATCCAGTGGCAAAGTGAGCAAGGGACCGACGACTGGGCATACCCTGCCAACTTAGGGCGAACAAAGCGATACCAAAGGGGATGATGGACGGAGCGCTTGAGCTAATCAAACACTCACCCCCAGTCAACTGATCTGGGTTTAATCCATCATCATTCTTTAGCTCACTCCACCACCCCAGTTCAGACATGGCCATATGCAAATCAGTCTGACCCTGTGCCTCATGGGAACAGTCCAGCCCGAACTGCCAAGCCATGTCTTTCCTGGACCGGAAACAAGCATCCTGGGACCGGTTTCTGGCTATTCAGCCGTCATCAGCCAGGCTAGCTTGAATCCAGTGGCAAAGTGAGCAAGGGACCCACGTCTGGGCATACCCTGCCAACTTAGGGCGAACAAAGCGATACCAAAGGGGATGATGGACGGAGCGCTTGAGCTAATCAAACACTCACCCCCAGTCAACTGATCTGGGTTTAATCCATCATCATTCTTTAGCTCACTCCACCACCCCAGTTCAGACATGGCCATATGCAAATCAGTCTGACCCTGTGCCTCATGGGAACAGTCCAGCCCAAACTGCCAAGCCATGTCTTCCCTGGACCGGAAACAAGCATCCTGGGACCGGTTTCTGGCTATTCAGCCGTCATCAGCCAGGCTAGCTTGAATCCAGTGGCAAAGTGAGCAAGGGACCCACGTCTGGGCATACCCTGCCAACTTAGGGGCGAACAAAGCGATACCAAAGGGGATGATGGACGGAGCGCTTGAGCTAATCAAACACTCACCCCCAGTCAACTGATCTGGGTTTAATCCATCATCATTCTTTAGCTCACTCCACCACCCCAGTTCAGACATGGCCATATGCAAATCAGTCTGACCCTGTGCCTCATGGGAACAGTCCAGCCCGAACTGCCAAGCCATGTCTTCCCTGGACCGGAAACAAGCATCCTGGGACCGGTTTCTGGCTATTCAGCCGTCATCAGCCAGGCTAGCTTGAATCCAGTGGCAAAGTGAGCAAGGGACCCACGTCTGGGCATACCCTGCCAACTTAGGGCGAACAAAGCGATACCAAAGGGGATGATGGACGGAGCGCTTGAGCTAATCAAACACTCACCCCCAGTCAACTGATCTGGGTTTAATCCATCATCATTCTTTAGCTCACTCCAGCACCCCAGTTCAGACATGGCCATATGCAAATCAGTCTGACCCTGTGCCTCATGGGAACAGCCCAGCCCGAACTGCCAAGCCATGTCTTCCCTGGACCGGAAACAAGCATCCTGGGACCGGTTTCTGGCTATTCAGCCGTCATCAGCCAGGCTAGCTTGAATCCAGTGGCAAAGTGAGCAAGGGACCCACGTCTGGGCATACCCTGCCAACTTAGGGGCGAACAAAGCGATACCAAAGGGGATGATGGACGGAGCGATTGAGCTAATCAAACACTCACCCCAGTCAACTGATCTGGGTTTAATCCATCATCATTCTTTAGCTCACTCCACCACCCCAGTTCAGATATGGCCATATGCAAATCAGTCTGACCCTGTGCCTCATGGGAACAGTCCAGCCCGAACTGCCAAGCCATGTCTTCCCTGGACCGGAAACAAGCATCCTGGGACCGGTTTCTGGCTATTCAGCCGTCATCAGCCAGGCTAGCTTGAATCCAGTGGCAAAGTGAGCAAGGGACCCACGTCTGGGCATACCCTGCCAACTTAGGGCGAACAAAGCGATACCAAAGGGGATGATGGACGGAGCGCTTGAGCTAATCAAACACTCACCCCCAGTCAACTGATCTGGGTTTAATCCATCATCATTCTTTAGCTCACTCCACCACCCCAGTTCAGTCATGGCCATATGCAAATCAGTCTGACCCTGTGCCTCATGGGAACAGTCCAGCCTGAACTGCCAAGCCATGTCTTCCCTGGACCGGAAACAAGCATCCTGGGACCGGTTTCTGGCTATTCAGCCGTCATCAGCCAGGCTAGCTTGAATCCAGTGGCAAAGTGAGCAAGGGACCCACGTCTGGGCATACCCTGCCAACTTAGGGCGAACAAAGCAATACCAAAGGGGATGATGGACGAAGCGCTTGAGCTAATCAAACACTCACCCCCAGTCAACTGATCTGGGTTTAATCCATCATCATTCTTTAGCTCACTCCACCACCCCAGTTCAGACATGGCCATATGCAAATCAGTCTGACCCTGTGCCTCATGGGAACAGTCCAGCCCGAACTGCCAAGCCATGTCTTCCCTGGACCGGAAACAAGCATCCTGGGACCGGTTTCTGGCTATTCAGCCGTCATCAGCCAGGCTAGCTTGAATCCAGTGGCAAAGTGAGCAAGGGACCCACGTCTGGGCATACCCTGCCAACTTAGGGCGAACAAAGCGATACCAAAGGGGATGATGGACGGAGCGCTTGAGCTAATCAAACACTCACCCCCAGTCAACTGATCTGGGTTTAATCCATCATCATTCTTTAGCTCACTCCACCACCCCAGTTCAGACATGGCCAAATGCAAATCAGTCTGACCCTGTGCCTCATGGGAACAGTCCAGCCCGAACTGCCAAGCCATGTCTTCCCTGGACCGGAAACAAGAATCCTGGGACCGGTTTCTGGCTATTCAGCCGTCATCAGCCAGGCTAGCTTGAATCCAGTGGCAAAGTGAGCAAGGGACCCACGTCTGGGCATACCCTGCCAACTTAGGGCGAACAAAGCAATACCAAAGGGGATGATGGACGGAGCGCTTGAGCTAATCAAACACTCACCCCCAGTCAACTGATCTGGGTTTAATCCATCATCATTCTTTAGCTCACTCCACCACCCCAGTTCAGACATGGCCATATGCAAATCAGTCTGACCCTGTGCCTCATGGGAACAGTCCAGCCCGAACTGCCAAGCCATGTCTTCCCTGGACCGGAAACAAGCATCCTGGGACCGGTTTCTGGCTATTCAGCCGTCATCAGCCAGGCTAGCTTGAATCCAGTGGCAAAGTGAGCAAGGGACCCACGTCTGGGCATACCCTGCCAACTTAGTACGAACAAAGCGATACCAAAGGCGATGATGGACGGAGCACTTGAGCTAATCAAACACTCACCCCCAGTCAACTGATCTGGGTTTAATCCATCATCATTCTTTAGCTCACTCCACCACCCCAGTTCAGACATGGACATATGCAAATCAGTCTGACCCTGTGCCTCATGGGAACAGTCCAGCCCGAACTGCCAAGCCATGTCTTCCCTGGACCGGAAACAAGCATCCTGGCGCATTTTCCCATACCAATACATCAATGGTTTTTGATACACATAGACATCTTTTGGATCATCCAGATACTCCTGAACATCCTGTGAATGGTCATTGGCGCTGCCACTTGCTCAACCTCTTTTGCCATTGCCTCTGCACTGGACCTAAGCTCTGCCGATTGAAACCAATACAATGCAGACATTGGGTCCGGTCCCTGTGTTGCTGTTGTTGACGGTGTTCTGGTTGATGGAGTTGTTGGCTACTGCAAGACAAGACTGTCCTCTCTGGAAGTTGAAGGCAGCACCCCAGAACTGCAGGGTTGGACTCTAAGCTCCAGCTGTTTTTCTTCCAGGACTCTGGCATGCTCAACAATCCATCTCTTGTATATTGAAACATCCCCTTTAGAAAAAGGAATGAAAGTGGGCAGAAATTTTTTGTACTGTGGATCAAATAGTGTGGCACAGATGTACTCTTTGGGTGAGATGATGTAATGTCGTAGTTTTGTATTACAAGCCAAGCGAAGGGTTAAGCTCTCAACCAAGGCATGCGCTTCTGTGTTTTCTGTCACACCTGCGGGGGCAAACCTTTCAGGCACCTTCTTTAGGTGGTCCTGTAGCAGATGCAACAGCGGGATAGCCTGGTCCATCATACTGTTTGAGGATGAGAAGAAACCTATTGAAGGTGCAAAAATTTAAAAAATCCAATAAATGCATATAATATTATATAAGCACTGTTCATCAAAATCATATTCTTAATACACATGTACTAAAATGATCCTCAAGCATATTATTAAACTGATATCTTACATCCATCCATGCAAGCCTATGGAAAAAGCACACTGGCTGGATGCACAAAATGGCTGCCAGCCAGTGCCACGTGGTCAAACAACAACATTGAGCAAGAAGGCATGGGGAACAAAGAACACATGCAAGCCTATGGCAAAAGCACACTGGCTGGATGCACAAAATGTCTGACAGCCAGTGCCACATGGTCAAACAACAACACTGAGCAACAACACTGAGCACAAAGGTATGGGGAACATAGACCACATGCAAGCCTATTGCAAAAGCACACTGGCTGGACGCACAAAATGGCTGCCAGCCAGTGCCACATGGTCAAACTACAACACTGAGCAAGGAGGCATGGGGAACAAAGAACACATGCAAGCTTATGGCAAAAGCACACTGGCTGGAATGCACAAAATGGCTGCCAGCCAGTGCCACATGGTCAAACTACAACACTGAGCAAGGACAATTGGGGAACACATTCAGGCCTATGGACACAGACTCCACAAAATGGCCCCTGGCCACATGGCAAAAATCAATGATGGCCTATGGCAAACACACACACTGGACAGACAAAGGAAGCATGGTAAAACTGAAGAAAAAACTATCATTAAATCAGCAATGCCAAAAGTGAAATTAACTGGGCTATAAAAATTTTACAACAGCACATATCCCCCCAAGGCATCAAATCTTACCCCACATATACACTTTTTGTATACAAAGAAAATATGAAATACTAAAATAACATCACGTTTTGTATTCAATCCAATGCCATTCCTGCCCTAAATAATGTTTTAAAACAACATATACCACAGAAACCGTTGTTTTGTGCACCCTTGACTAGCACTGACCTGGGCCTACTGGATGGCCCCTTGGCAGGCTCGGGCACTAGGTAAAATAAATAAATATTGCAAATTTAACAAACATGGAGAAAATGTACTGAACTGTGCAACATTGTTCCTTTACAAAAGAAGAAAAATTAAATGCAAAAATATAACTAGGCCCCTACTAAAAAAATGCAGCCCACCCACCACAATACCGAATAAAAGTACAAATAAATACTGGCGCATGCCCTCTATCAAACAAAACAACACCCTTATACAAGAGTTTTTTTTAACTTACTTGTTAAATCTCAAATACAAAATCCTTAAATCCAATGGTAGACAAAGGCAGACAAGGAAAGTAATCCTTCCAGATCCAAATCCAAATGAAAAGTGAACAGGAGATGGACAAAGCGCCTTGCATATAGTGGGCTAAATGGAAAGCATATTTGTTAAACTATATTCCTACCATTGATGACAAAGCTAAAATGTCGCCAGAACAGAAAAATATGATTTTTCTATGTTCTATTGGTCCGGAAGTTTTAAAATGTTTTGATCAAATGACTAGGGAGGTTGATGGAGATGGTGATAGAAATGCCTTTGACTGTGCTATAGCTAATTTTGACCGTTATTTTCCTCCTAAGGTATGAATAAGCATTGTAAGGTATACGTTTTTTTCAAAGAAAGGAAGAATCCAACAAATATATTGACAACCAGGTAGCAGCCCTCAGGTCTTTGGCTTTAGATTGAAAATTTGGGGCTCAACAAGAGGATTTAATCAGGAATCAGGTGGTAATGCCTAATAAAGATCCTTCTGTGCAGGAAAGAGTGTGAGTCAATGGAGATGCGGCACTACGACATTCTGGCTATCGTTAGCAAAGCTGAGTTATCAAGCAGAAATGCTAAAGTGCTGCAAACAGATGTGAATGGAAAATGGGATAAGTGTGTGAGTAAGATTGCTAACAATTCTGCACAAAAAGAAGGATTTCAAAAGATGGATAGTAAGCTACTTGAAGGAAACAGGGGCAACTTAAGATGTTTTCGTTTTGACAGTAAGTCACATCTTGCATATAGCAAAACTTGTCCAGCCCTCAAACAGAAGTGTTCAGTTTGTTGGGTGATTGGTAATTTCTTGAAAGTTTGTAAAAATAAAATATAACAAAAGGTCAACTGTGTAGATGAGGGTGAATTAAGTGAAGAGGAAAATTCATCTTATGACAAACAGAAAGAAAACACATTTGTTTTAAATGTGAAGGAGGATGAACATAAAATATTGAAGATTGATAATGTAATGATAAAGAAAAACCCTTATGCGATATGTTGATTGGAGGGGTTGGAATACAAATTTATGCAGATTTGGGTTCACCGTATACTATTGATAATGAAAATGTATGGAATTCCAAACTTGCAGACAAATTGGGTAGTATACTGGAAGAACCTGATATCAATCCTGAAGGGTATTCAGGGAAGAGAAATGAGATGCTGGGGTATCGATCTCTGATTTTCAAATTTAAAAATGGGGAGTGTACTGGTAAACTTTAAGTGCCAAAAAGGGGGCCCTCAGTGTTGGTTTGGTATGATCAAGGGGAGCTTGGCATGATGCTGAATCCTAACAGTTCTGAACCAGTGCTGATCATTGACGAAGAAGAAAGCAAGGGTAGTATCATGCTTAATAAATTTCCCAAAGTTTTTAATGGGAAAATTGGCAATCAAACTGAGTTTGAACACAAAATTATATTACAAAAGGTTGGTTATCCTAAGATACATAAGGTAGGAATATTCCTATTCTAGTTAGGAATGAGGTTGAGAAAGAACTAGAGAAACTTGTAAAAGATGACATAGCTGAAAAAATTGAGTCGTCTGAATGGATTTCCCAATCATTGTGGCCAGATGTGCCAATGGAAAAATTACACTATGTATTGATTTACACCACTTAAATAATAATATCCTGATAGATCATTTTCCTCTGCCAAGGATATCAGAGATGTTAGCACTTGTGAAGAATGCTAACAAAATTTCCACAATAGATCTTTCAGCAGCTTACCTCCAGATTTCACTGCAAGAAGGTTGTAAGAGTTACACTGCTTTTGTAACCCCAATGGGGTGCTACCAGTATAAGAGGATGTCTTTCAGCTTGCATCGGCCACTGCTGTTTTTCAACAGTTGTTCATCAACTCTTTGGTAAAATACCCAATGTTCAGTGCTTTCAGGATGATATTCTGATATATGGAAAGGACAAAAAAGAACGTGATGAAATCTTGGAGAGATTGTTGGAGGTTTTGAATGCTAGAGAATTGACTGTGGAATATTCCAAATGCAGGTTTGGGATGAAGTTAGTGACCCACTTGGGGCATGTGTTAGACAAAGATGGTCTGAGACCAAAACCTATGCTGGAAAAAGCAATACAATTAGCCCCTGCTCCGCTAAGCAAGGATCATGTAAGATCGTTTTTTAGGTCGCACAGAATTCTATGCTAAATATATTCAGAATTTTTCATACCGAACATTTCAAATTTGACAATTACTTAAAAACAAAAGTAAGTTTGATTGGTGCAAGGAATGCCAAACAGGATTTTAAGATGTCAAGACAGCAATTGCAAAGGCCACTGCGTTAAGTAGTTTTGATCCCAATCCTACCAGTGTGATCACCACAGATGCTAGCTCTAAAGGCTTGGACGCAGCATCATCTCAAAAATTGGAAAAGGGTGGTGAGTCAATCATAGCATACGCATTTAGAGCTCTGACATCCACTGAGGAAAAGTACTTGGTTATCGAGAGTGAAACCTTGGCTTGTGTATGGGCTATGGCACACTTTAGATCTTTTGTGTGTGGTAAACAATGCGTATTAAGGAGTGACCACAAACCTCTGGTCAGGTTACTCACCACAGAGGGAATGATCAAAGTGTCAGCATGTATAGCCAGAATGTCAATGAGACTTCAAGATTTCTTGTATAAAACAATCTATGTTCCGGGTAAGGACAATGTAACTGCAGATTTTTTATCTATGATGTTGTTACAAATTAGAGAGGATGTGAGCGTGGAATGGGATGGATATCAAATATCTCTTGTACATGATGAAGGCATTCCTGCCATAGAAAAAGAAGTGTCATTGGAAGAATATGTAAAAGATGAGATGCTGCAGGAAGTTTTTAAGTATATGGTCATTGGTTGGCCCACTAAAGAAGAGCAAAAATTAGATTTGAGGTGTTTTTGGGAGGTAAGAAACTAACTATCCTATGTAAATGGGTTAATTTGGAGAGGTGATAGAGCGATTCCCCCAAGCAAGTTAAGGCACTCAATCACTATGCTGTATCATGAAAGACATGGTGGTATCGTAAGAACTAAATAGTCAGTTAAGAAAGGATTCTGGTGGCTGGGTTTGGACATCTTTGTGGAAAGATTAGTCAGGAGTTGCCTGATATGTACAAATGCTGTTAAAAACCTTAAGGCCTAACATGAATGAACCATGTATTCCCAAGAATCCTAAGGAAAGTATGAAGTTGCAGTAATTTATATATTTTCAAGGCAGCCTGCAGTTAAGATATGGACAAAGTTGATACTGGCTCTGGTTTAAATTTCCTGGGCAAAGTATTAACGGAGGAAGAATTACCAGTCCAAATCATTATAGACAATGGTGTACAATTTGTCTCAGGTAAAGCAAAGGTTTACTTCTATAGTGTAGGTATTAAACACCACACTACATCTCTTTATAATCCCAGCAGAAATGGGATGATTGAGAGATTTAATCGGGTGCTTAAAGTGCTATCCAGATTATGGGTAGCTATAATGATGAGTGGTAGTTGCAAATACACAAGATAGTATAGAACTACTATTAATGACATGACTGGCTGTTCTCCTTTCTAAATTATGAGGAGGAGAATTTCTAGGGCTAAAAGAAACCCCTCATGGCTGATGGAGCCTACCACTATTACGGTGGAGTTGAATGGATAGAGACAAAAGATTGAGGACAGCCACAAAAGTTATAAATCAAAATACGACTGCAAAAAAAGTATGTTGGTGGTTCTAACATCACTGTAGGAATGTGAGTTAATGTAAAAAAAACTTGGAAGGAAAGAAAAGGGGAAAGTCAATTTTCTGGACCTTTTGAAGTGATAAAAGTTTTAAATAATGCTGTTAAACTAAGCAACGGAAAGGTATGGAATCTGAAAAGTATTGCCATACTCAAAGGTGAAAAACATGTATATAAGAATGAACTTAATGATGTGTATAGAGATGTTGAAAGTGATTTGGACTCCCAATGTGACGAAAGAGTACAAGATTGCAAAGAGAGGGTGTCTGAAGAGAACAGTGGAAGTTCTGAGGACTGTTTGGAGATTTTGAATGATAATACTGATGATGAAGGACATTTCCAGGGTAACAGAGTAGAAGTTATCTCAGAGGAGAAAAGATTCGGAAGAAGCCAGAGTGGATGTCTGATTATATGTGTGAGGGGACGGTTGATAGGTTTTAGATTTCTGTATATAGTTCTCATTAGTTTTTTTTTATAATTCTCATTAGTGGTATGTGCCTCAGATCTCTTCATAGTTCTTATTAGTGAAATTTTATTATTGTTTGAGTTATTTGTATTAATATGATATGTGTCTCAGTTTGGTGCATTATATTTGTACTTTCAAGATATATCCCTCATGTCTTCCATCTTGTATTATTTTTCAATGTATGTGTAGCGTATAGTATTTTATTCTAGTTTTATTTCATTTTTAGGGTAATTTTTAAGATTGTTTTGTTGTTGCTAAAAAAGGGGGATGTGTTGTGTTGATACTTGTAATGAAATGACTGTGTGGGTGCGTACATTGAATTCCAGTTTGGAATTAAAGAGTAAACACCGGGACAGTTGCGTGGAAAAGAGATAAGGAAGACGTATGCCAGAGTGGTGCTCACTTTTGGAATAAATTCCTATTTTAATTATCACACGACTGTTGTGATGACTTAACAGTTGTGCTACATAAAAATACAGTAACATATCATAACAAACCAGATGCCTTTGACCCCTGTTTCCTAATGAAATGCAAGGCAAGTAGGTTTATGTCCAGTTTATGGTCTGGGTCTATGGAGATAAACTCTTAAAACTTGGCATTCAACAAAGTTTCTAGGGCACTAAGATATCAGAACAGACATCAGAACAGGCAATTACATACATATGAAAAAGATTAGTCTATATTGATTTCCTAGACTGTAATAAATCTGGTTCAGCACAAAGGTACTAAAAGGGCATTCCACAGCTTGTCCGCCGCTGTAAGACAACTCTCTCACCCGTACTTACTCTCAGGGATTGAAAGTTGCATGCTGCAACTGAGGGATTGATTTGAGCAGAGATCAATTAGAGGCGAGGATGTCTCTCAGGAGGTTGCCGATATGCAGGATTACTATTAACCAAACATATGAACTCACCTCTGCGCGACAACATCCTGCACAGAGATCTACATTGACAGGTTTTCAAAGTGCATGGGCCATCCTACAGAGACTGAAAAGCACATTACCTAATCGAGTGCCAGGAGAGGCAGTTTAGAGTCGCTACCACGTATGAATGTCATTCTTTCAGAGGGGGGCCTGTAATCTGTCTTCCCATTGGGTACATGAAGCCAGGGGGCAGATGTGAGAAGTTGGCCTGGCATATGCTGTCCACTAGTTATAGTGGGCACCTTGCACCAGTCCAAACGACCTTTATTGATGATAGGTTTAAAGACAACCTTTATTGAAAGCTATCCTAGTGGTAGCTATGGAGAGCAGCCTTCAGGCTAAGTCTTGAAGGAGTGTTAAGCTGTTTGTTTTACCAGTTATAAGCTCATGAATGACCAAATGAAAGGAGAACCACACCAGGTATATATATAAAATATATGTATTTATTACTAAACACTACCCAATAGTCTCTTTATGATGCTAGAGGTCAAAGTACACAAGTTACAAGTCAAATAGCACAGTAAATTAGCACAATATACGATTAGCCCTAGGGGCGTACCAAACCATATATTAAGAAAGTGGTATAAGAACCACGACTTAAGTAGACACAAGGCCTAGAGCCTGTAGAATCGCTGGGACCCCAAGGAACCACCCAAGGTAGTGACACAGGGGACCCACGGGGGCTGTGTGCAGTGTGTGAACACAGCCGCGAGCTCCGTTAAAGTCTATGGGAAAGTCGTGGTAAGAGTTTTAGAGTTTAGGGACACTTAGAAATGGATTAGGACCAAACCCTCTTGGACTTAGACAGTTCTAGGGTCAACACCACGAGAGCACCGGAGTACTCGAGTTACCTCACCCAGGAAGCCGGGTGCATAGGTGTCAAATGGTGTCGGGTCGCGTCGTCGTTTTCAATGGCAGCCTGCCACGAAGTGCTGCTGCCGGGAAGATGCAAAGTGTCCGAAGAGATCCAAGCCTGGATCGGAGATGAGAAGAACCTGAAAGCAGAGGGGACAGAGTCTGGGTCACTTGCCAGTGACCAGGGGCACGATAGTCGAATGCCCACCGATGTTGGGTGCTTCATGTGAAAGAGGTGAAGCTTGACTCTTCAGCCACGAGGACCAGGAGGCGTCGACGATGACCAGGAGCTGGATTCGAGCTGTCCCTCAAAGGATGTCGAGTGCTGCAGCATTGGTGTCCGGATTGAACACAACAAGCCTTGGCAATAGCAACCCACGCAGAAAGGAGAAAGATGCTTCGGAGCAGACCAGCAAGGTCTGAGGGACTCACCACTTGGTGGGGAGTTAGGGCACGTCTGGAGCAACCAGAAACGCCCAAAGAAATTCAGAGTTGCCTTCACAGGGACCCGCCAGTCGACGGACCAGGGATCGCGAAGGAGCCCCAAGCGGAAATGCAGGAAGCGGGCCCACGGAACACTCGTGAAGTGTAAGCTCACAATCTTCGGTGCAAATGGTGCTCGGGGCCTGGGCTACGAGTAACCCAAAGCAGGACTGCAAGAGTCGTCGAGAAGTAAATGCACTAGCAAATGTGCACGGTGACCAGGGATTCCAGTTCCACGCTACTCACGAGGGTTGCGGGTCTTAGCTTTGCTGGGGACTCGGGTCGGCCTCTGAGATGTCTGGAAATCCTCTTCCTGGGCTGCAAGTACTTTGGAGTCCAGCGGGAGCTTCGGAGATGCAGACCGGCAAATGCTTCGTTGGTGCCTGCCAAGCAGGGGAGTCACTCCTTGACCCCAAGGGAGATTTCTTCAGTCCTCTAGTCTTGAGTAGAGCGTCGAAGTTCCAGGATTCAGTTGCAGAGTTTCGTCCAGGGATATCTAAAGTCCTGTTGCCAGGGTTCCCTTACTTATACTAAAGAAAGGGGTTGGACTAACTCTGGGGACCCACCTATGGGAGGGTTTGGAAAGAGGGGTGGCTACACCCATTTCCTTTGTCCAGTTTCACGCCAGAGCAGGGGCTGGCAGCCCCTGCAACCGGTTTGAACTGGGGTATGCACGAGGACACCAAATGTGCCCCCAGTGCAGGACTTCAAAGCTCTCATGGAGTGCACCCACCCAGCCCCAATCCACTAAGGCCTGTCTGGGAGGTGGTAACACCTCCCTGTGACAGGAAACCTATTGTCCAGGCCTCCCCTGCCGGAGTTTCGGTCAGCAGCAGGAGGCCAGACTCGTGTCTGTGGCTGCAGCATCCATTTTGTGATGTCAGGCTCTGTTTAGGTGGTACCGGGTATACCGGTGCTGTCATGTCTCTCCCTCTAGAAGGGTGGGATCATACTCCCACACCAGTTACTGGTGTGGGGGTATGATTCCAAGGTGTTTGACACCAAACACGACATGTTTCCGTGCAGCCACCCCAAAGTTAGCATTTACCGTCTAGATATAATGCACTTAAGAGTATATGGTCAGGCTGCACCACAGACAACCCCGGAGAGGAGATTCCGAAGGCTGCAGAGGGGCTCTGCTCATGCATGGGCACCCTCTCACATAAAACCAAGCACACTGCCTTCAGGATTGATAAGGCCTGTCATAGGGGTGACTGATAGGTTTCTATGTGCAGTGATAGGTGAGATATAGTGAACCTATATCTCTGTAAGGGGTGCATGCACCACCTTACTCAGGCTGCAGTAGCAGTCCTGTGGTGTCATTTTGGAGGGCCTTCCAGGGGTGGCACAATACATGCTTCAGCCCCTGGTAGGCCTCTGGGGTACCTATGCCCTGGGTACATAGTATATCGTATATCAGCCCAATTTTATTTAACATCTATTTGAGCCCACTGATTAATATCATTCGGGCTCATAATGTGAAATTGGTAAATTATGCTGATGACACTCAGATCATTCTATCTCTTGCTGGAGCCCTACCCAATGCCCTGGAGGATTTTCATGCATGTATGCATGATACTGCGCAGTGGTTACGTAATAACTCTTTACAATTTAATTCGGATAAGACCGAAATTGTACACTGCGCAGTTGGGAAGGTCCATCTGCCTCTTCCTCACAACTTCTGGCCCCTTGATTCATCTACTGCCTTGGTGCCATCTAAGACGGTGCGAAACTTGGGAGTTATGTTTAATGCCAGCCTGTCACCAGAGACGCAAGTGAACAAGATGGTGGGGTGCTGTTTTGGCCTCATTAGGGCTCTGAGAAAGATTCTCCCGTTGCTCCCAATTTCGGTTAGAGCCTTGGTTGTTCAAGGCGCTATTCTAAGTAGACTTGACTACTGCAATGCTCTGCTGTTGGAGTCCCCCAAGTATCTAATACAGAGACTGCAGCGTGTTCAGAATACGGCTGCGAAATTGGCTCTTGTCTAAGCCACGAGGCTTTTCCGCCTCAATGTGCCTAGCGGAGCTACATTGGCTCCCTGTGCAGCAAAGAATTTATTTTAAATCCCTTTGTATAGGGTTTAGGGCTTTGCATGGACTCGGTCCTGGGCCCCTACAGAAGAAATTGGTTTGGTATACTCCTACCCGGACCTCTTCGCTCCTCTTTTGCCTACTTGGCAAAGGTACCCAGGTTCAACAGGGTCAGACTGGGAGGAAGATCTTTTAGTTTTGCTGCTGCAAAACTCTGGAACGCACTCCCACTAGAAATTAGACAATGCAGTACCCTGTCCCTGTTCAGGAAAAGGATCAAAACGTGGTTGTTCCCCAGAAACTGATCCTGTCGCTTTTGAGTAATGTTTTTGGTTCTGTCCCTCTCGCTTCACGTTGGTCTGTATTCATGTATCTTTGGCGCCAGGGTACCCGTAGGGTGTTTGTTGCGCTCTATAAATGCTATATACAATACAATACAATATACTAGGGACTTATAAGGGCACTCCAGAATCCAATCTGTGGTGTACCTAAAGTACATGGAATCAATTTATAAGAGAAAGCAGATAGGCTGGGGACCAGAATAGCAGGTTCCCAGCCAAACTAAGTCAAAAACCATCAAAACACCAGAAAAAAAGTGGGGGCAACCATGTAGTCAGATTCCACCTTCCTACAGCAGAGCAGTTTTTTTGCCCCCCTCTCAGACTGTGCAAAATCTTTAATAACATGCTGTCAGTTCACAACTGATTTGCATGCGGAAATGCTGATTTTTTCCTAAATGTGTTATTATAACCTTAGATACTTGGCAGGGATGCATGTCCGAGTCCTTACACCGCTTGCCAGTGGGGTTCTAAGGAGGTACAATCTGGGACCAAAAGGAGATAAGTGAGGCTTCAAAAGGGATACTATTCAACCAGTGTGATAAAGGGTGGATTGTTGATATTTGAGGGTGGGCTTGAGTCCCTCTAACAAAGGCTGGGTGTCATCGTTGAGGTAATATGTAAAAGAAAGGCCAGTTCATCCCAAAGGGTAGCAATTAGTTATCATGCTTGCATTCTGTAACTTATCTTTGGACTCATGCACATAGCGGACTAGTTTCCCAGGTCCATGCATGATGAGCTGCACTTGTTTTATCTTTGAATTCTGGGACTTATATTCCTGGTTTTCTAATAAAATAAACAAGACTAAAATCCCCATAACTCAAAGAAAAAAACAAGACTAAAATCCCCATAATTCAAATAAAAAACCTGGATTGGAGCAATTTATCACGCATGGACCTGGAAAACTTGGCAGGGCTGCATGCATCAATTCATACACTTGTCAGACTTATTCTTGCATTCATCATTGGACATAACTACAATAAAACACACACAAGCGTAAAATAAATTGAAAATATACAAGTAGAAAAAACAGGCATATGCTTGCAATAACAAAATGAAACATAGCTGTGGGTGGCTGCCTTGCAGTGGTATTGTATATAGTGTATTGTTTTAAAATTCCTGCATGGCCATGGTAATACAATGATTAACAATGGACAACATCCCATAATGATCGCCTAGTTTAGAGGAAGTGGTAGCAGGGGATGCGGTGCACTGCAGGTAAAATGAGAAGCAAGTAAGCAGCCCATTCGCATAGTCTGGAGAGCAGTAGTATTCTCTTAAGAAAAACTAAAATAATATGAGGAGCAGCACAGCAATGAAAGGGGAACTCTAAAAGGAAAAAATGAAAACTAAAGGTCAGTCCAGACACTCCTGACACTCAGACAGGCCAATTACAGATGAGGGTTGGCCCAAAGGCACCCTGTTTATCTATATCTTTGGCTATATCTATTTTTAATTGTTTTTTATTACAAGATCATGGAAGACAGCTAACCCTGTCAGGCCTTCCAGCAAGAATTATTACAGTACAAATGTTCTACCCCATTGTTTGTCAAAGGGGACAATGTGAGAAAGTGCCCTCTTTCTGCATGGTATGCCCCCACTTTTTGCTGAATTGCTGATGTTCTTTGACTGAGTGTGCCCTGGGCTCCTGCTAATCAGGTACCAGGGCCTATGTTCCTTCACTAAAACTGCATTGAAGCCTAAACCCAATTGGCATCCCTGGCCACAGGTAGGTCCCTGGTAAATGGTACCACAGGTACCCAGGGCACTGTGACCAGGGAAGGCCCCTAAGGGCTGCAGCACTTATTGTGCCACTCTTAGAGGCCCTGCACCTTTTCACATACACACTGCCTTTGCAGGCTGCGTGTCTTGGTGCAGAACAAAGTGAAGAGTCGACATGGCACACATCCCTGTGTGCCATGCCCACAACCCACTGCCCTGGCCTAGGTCAGCCACCCCTCCAGCTGGGTGCACTATGCCAGTTGTGAGGATACAGGGGCATGAGCCCTGTACCCCTACAGTGCCCAAGTCCATTTAAGGGCATTGTAAGTGCAGTGCTGCCATTAAGAGTATATGGTGCTGGGAGTTTGTCATTACGAACTCCACAGCACCATAATGGCTACACTGAAAACTGGGAAGTTTGGTATCAAACTTCTCAGCACATTAAACCCACACTGATGCCAGTGTGGGATTTAATGTAAAATGCACAACAGAGGGCATCTTAGAGATGCCCCCTGAAACTCGACCACCTTCTAGTGTTCCGACTGAGTGGCTGCTTAGGCTGCCACCAACAGACATGTTTCTGGACCCCTGGGTCGAGAGCCTGCTGCTCTCGGGGGCCTGAAACAATGCACATCCTGGGACGAGGTGCCAAGCCTCCTCCCCAGGATGGGCAGGGTTCACGAAGGGAAGCTTCAAAGGCATGCCGCCTTTGTGAGCCTCCCCAGACCAATTGCTGCTTTCAGCAACTGGTCCCCACTGGTTCTACCCCCCCACTTTGGGCGGGAGAACCGGTGGGAAAAACAAGTGAGGGAAAGAGGTGTGCCCACCTCTGCCAACTCCACCCCTCAGGTGGGGGAGGCGAGGTGAAGCACAACTCCGAGTCCCCGCCATCTTGAGGATGGAGGGACCCAACCAACCAGGGACAGGCTCCTGCCCCCCTCCCACCGGAGGGTGGCACGATAGGGGGTGTACCCACCCCAGGGAAGGGACCCATTGGTCCCTGCCCTTTACCTACCTGTAACGCCCTAAATCTAGTATTTGGGGACACCCTGAACCTTGCTTCCTCAGATCCAGCCTGACAACAAGAAGAAAAGAAGAAGAAGGACCGAACAGCCGTGCAGCCAGCTAACAAGAGGAAGACGCCCACTGACTTGGCCCCAGCCCTACCGGCCTGTCTCCCCTCGAACCTGCTCCTGCGAAATCCCGGTGTGTCCTGCAGCCAGCAACCTCAAAAACCGCGGAGAACCTGCCTGCCTTCCCTTCCAAAGACTGCTTCTCCCCTGAACACCGGATTTGTTCAACTGCAACCTCTGGCAGCAGCCAGAGACCGCGAATCCGCCCCACTCTGCACCCGCCGTCCGCGGCCCGAGCTCGAGTGGGCAAACAACACGAGGAGGTCACCCCGGCGATCCTGAACCGAGATCCGGCGACCACTGACCTGCCTCAAGCCTCCAGCCGATGCCTGCAGTCTAAAACCAGAAGGCCCCCCTAACCGCGACCCGGAGCTCGTAAGAAGATCCGACCCCAAAAGGCACTCCTGCACCCAACGCTCCACGGCCTTGTGTGCCCAAACCGACGGTGCCTAACCAACCCCTAACTTCCCAACTTACCTCTCGAAGTGGTGGTCGCACCCAGAAGTCCTTCGTCTCCCTGCCTGCAGTGCTTTTGCAAACCGGAGGTTCTCCATTGGAAACAACAGGGCGCCCGACGTCAAAACAGCACTCTGCACATGGCCGCCTCAGTGCCGCTGAGGGTGCACCTTTTGTGCTACTTTGTTTCCTCATTTGCCCTGACCTAAACCCTAGGAGCTTTGCTCCCACAACCCAGTGGCCTGCTTGCCAGCAGCCACCAACCGGAGGCCCCCTATCCCCCATTGGATAACATTGGGCCTCAACACTCTGCACCCGGCTGCCCTAGTGCAGCTGAGGGTGTAACAAGAGTGCATTACTGACCCTGGGGGACCCCCTGAGTCTAACCCCAGAACCTTAACTACCACAGTCGATAACTTACCTGTGAACCGATAACCTGTTTTTCCTCCATAGGATAACATTGACAAAGTGTGGAGTTTTGAAACCTAAAAATATTCTTTAAAAATTGCACGAATAACCAAAACGTATTTACTTACCTGTTTGCAGGAAATGTCCCAGTGCTAAATCTAGGTATCCAGCACTGAGTTAGAAAAGTAACGTAAAAGTAACTTACCTGTAATTTACTGAAAAAGCCTATTCATTTCAATGTACTGTATTTGCCAAGTATTGCAACCTACTGCATCCCCTGTAAATCAAACAAAGTACAATTCCTATTGCATTTTCAAACTGTTCTACATTAAGCAACTTATTACTGTAAAGTATTTTATGCTTACCTGTGCCAGGCTTGCTTGGTTCTAAAAATAAAACAACAGTATATTTTTTTATACAAAAACAATTAGTCTAGAGTTCAATCCTTGAGTGTGTGAATTCATTTGCTGACTGAGTGTGTACATCAAATGCTTAACACTGTCCTCTGATACTGCCTTACTGCTCGACCACTCTACCACAAATAGAGAGTAAGGTTCTATCTAACTTTAACCTCTGCCTACCTCTGGGGTCACCTGGACTCTATACACACTATACCTCACTTTGGTGTAGTATATATAGAGCCAGTTTCCTACATTGGTGGATCAGCGGTGGGATACACAACTTTGCATTTGTTGGACTACTTGGTTACCACCTGATCACACGACAGAACTCTTAAATTGCCATTAGAATTCAGATTTTTTCAAAATTGGCATTTTTTCCAAAATACTAAAAGTCTTGTTAGGGCCTTGCTTAAGTCCCTTTAGAATTTTAGAAAATAAAAAGTCACTGTAGTCAAGGGTAGAGGGGTTAGAACTTTTTTGTTAGAATGTCTCAAAATAAGAACCCAGCTACTATTGAAGATAACCATAATGTCATACAGGACATGGTTGAGGAGCTCGACCTCACCCCTTACCTTCACTTGTCTTTCAAGGAAGTAAGGTCCTTATGTAAAATTAAAAACATACCAATGGGTCCCCATCCAACCAAACAAAAGCACCAGGAGCTGTTGGCTGAGTATGCAAAGGACCACCCCTCTGAACAAGGTGATGACCAGTCAGATGGGGAAGTAGTGGAAGAGGATGACCAGGTAGATCTACCTCCTCCACTGCTTAGGGAGAAAAGGGCTCCAATAGCCCTGACTCCAAGAAGCAACCTCTCAGTGCCTAGATCTCACACAGGTGGATCAGGTGCAAGTGAGGAGATTGAGGACAGCCTCAATGAGGAGGACAGCCTTTTAGCACGGCTGACCAAAAGACTGGACCTAGAGACCTGTTAGAAATGGGGATCTCTAGTTGGCCGCGGCTGGCGCCGAGGTCCAAATAGGGATCCTTCTTCCTAAGTCAGAGTAAGGGGGCTACACCCTTTGATAACCCCTGCTCAACCCTGTGGTAACGTAGCACGAGCAGACAGGCCTATCTCAGAGGCAGTGTGTGAAGCATTTATGACCATACACAATAACACAGGAGAGACGCTACAAACGGACACCACAAGTAGTTATAGAAAAATAGTTATCTTTATATAGACTGAACACGAGGCTAAAAGCACTCAAGGAGCCACAATGCACACAATTACAGATTCACTTCAAAAGCAATAAAGGCACTCGAAATGGGGGTGGGACGGACTTAGTTCAGGGCCGGGGTCCACGCGACCCGGTGATGCACAATGTACCTGAGATGTAAAGGGGCACGGCACGCAGCCTCACAAGGAAGCCGCGGTGATGACAGGCGGACTCGCAGCGGCCACAGCTCCCGGCTGTAGCGGTCCACGGCGTGCACTCACGGCAATCCCGGGACGGGGCTTAAAGGCGGGCACCCAGCGGTACCCGCAGGTGGTAACAAGATCCTGGAAGTGGTGACTAGTGCGGGCACTCAGCGGCACAGCTCCTCAGCTGCAGCGGCCCACAATAGCGATAGCGATGATTCTCGTAGGACGTCAAATGCGGGCACTCAGCGGCACAGCTCCTCAGCTGCAGCGGCCCACAATAGCGATGATTTCCGTAGGATGGCAAATGCGGGCACTCAGCTCAGATCAAAGGGTCACCCCTCCCCATACTCCAGCTGCAGATCTCTCTACTCGACCCAGGTCGGATTCAACCTACCCTGTCCCTCCAAAACCAGACAGCCAATACACATAACAGCAGAGCACACTGGAAGACTTAGGCAAGAAAATACCCACTTTCCCAAAGTGGTATTTTCAGACACAGAATATAGAAATAACCCTCACTAAAAGATGTACTTTAATATTCTGAGCTCAGGCATACTAAATTCGACTTTCCACTTTACAAGCTGCTTCTGTGGGTGGCGCAATCAGCGCTGCAGGCCCAGCAGCATTCGGTCTACCAGCCCTGGGCACGCACGGTGCACTATACTAGAGACTAACAGGTAAACCAAATGAGCCAATTATGGGAACATCAATTCATACAGTCAATTTACAATAGGAAGCATTCGCGCTGTGGCACGGAATGGCCATGGCACAGCGCCCAGAGCATCTAACACCAGCAAACACAGAGGAGACAAAAAGCGAAAAATGGAGGGGAGACCCACGCCAATGGTGCTAGGTCTAACAAGACCAGACTCCTGGCTCTAGAGAAAGAAAGAAAGGAGATGGGGTTAGCACCCATCCATGGTGGCAGCAATCAAAATAATAAGGATAAAGAGAAATCTTATGATCCTAAAATCCCCAAAGGGATTGTCCCTAAATTTGAGGAGGGTGATGACATCACTAAATGGTTCACAGCCTTTGAGAGGGCTTGTGACATGAGAAAGGTGAAGAAACCTCTCTGGGGGCACTCCTGTGGGAACTGTTCTCTGGTAACTGCAGAGACAGACTCCTGACCCTTTCTGGGCCAGATGCTGGGTCTTATGACCTCATGAAGAGAACTCTGATTGAGGGATTTGGACTCACAACTGAGGAGTACAGAATTAGATTCAGGGGGCTCACAAAACCCAAAACCAGTCCTGGATTGATTTTGTAGACTACTCAGTAAAGACACTAGATGGTTGGTTAACTGGACACAATGTGCACGACTTTACTGGAATTTACAACTTGTTTATGAAGGAACATATTTTAAGTAATTGCACGAATAAAAAGTTACATCAGCATTTGGTAGACCTAGGTCTAATTTCTACACCAGAATTGGGAAAGAAGGCAGACCACTGGGTCAAGACTAGAGTGAATAAGACAACCACTGGGGGTGACCAAAAGAAAGGGGTTACAAAACCTCCCCAGGGGAAAGGTGGTGGGAATCCCCAAGATAAAAAGTCTGAGTCTTCTAAAGGGCCCCATAAACCTGCAGAGGGGGGTGGGTCCCAAAACTCTTCCCAATCTGGTCCTAGATACAGGGGGAAGAACTTTGATCCTGCAAAGGCCTGGTGTAACAACTGTAAGAAGTTGGGACACTTAACTGGAGACAATGCTTGCCATGGCAAAAAGGCCCCTAGTCCTACTGCTACAGCTACTCCTGGTGTAGCAAGTCTCCAGATGGGATCAATAGTGTGCCAAGAGCAAATCAGGTTGCACACAGAAGCAGTTCTAGTTTCAGAGGGGGAAGTTGAGTTTGCCACTGTAGCTGTGTGGCCACCCAACTTAAAGAAGTATTTACAATACCCTTGGATTAATGGAACTAGGATAGAGGCTCTGAGGGATACAGGTGCCAGTGTCACTATGGTGAGAGACACACTGGTTTCCCCTGAGCAATACATGATTGGGCGTACTTACCCAGTCACCAATGCTGACAGTGTTACCACTAACCATGCAATGGCTGTGGTGACATTAGACTGGGGGGGGGGGTTACTGGCCTAAAACAGATAGTGGTCTCTCCAAAGCTACCAGCTGCATGTCTGCTTGGCAATGACCTGGAAACCTCAGCCTGGGCTGAGGTTGAACTAAAAACCCATGCAGCAATGCTGGATATCCCTGAATTGGTGTTGTTAGACCTGGTACCATTGGCGTGAGTCTCCCTTCCACTTTTTTCTGATTGCCTCCTCTGTTTTTGATCTGTTTGCTGGTTTTAGATGCTTTGGGCACTGTGCCACTGCTAATCAGTGCCACAGTGCAAGTGCTCCCTATGTTAAATTGATGTGTTGATTAGTGACTCCATGATTGGGTTATTTGATTTACTTGTCAGACCCTAGTATAGTGCACCAGGTGTGCCCAGGGCCTGTAAATCAAATGCTGCTGGTGGGCTTGCAGCACTGGTTGTGCCACCCACAGAAGCAGCTTGTAAAGTGTGTCTCAGGCCTGCCATTGCAGAGCCTGTGTGCAGTCTGACTGCCATGTCGACTTGGCAAGTGCACCCACTTGCCAGTCCCTAAACCTTCCCTTATCTTCATATCAGACACCCCTAAGGTAGGCCCAAGGGCAGGGTGCATTGTAAGTATAAGGTAGGACATGCCCTGGTGTGTGTGGCATGTCCTAATAGTGAATTACAGCCATTTTCGTTTTTCACTATTGCAAGGCTACCTGTTCCCCATAGGCCAGAATGGGCAGTTTGATTATAGCATCTTATAATCCTAACTGACCCAGGGAACATGGTAGAAAAACGAATTTAGAATGCCTGAACTCAGAATGATAAAATACATCTTTTAGTGAAGTTGGTTTTAACATTCTGTGTTTGAAAATACCACTTTTAGAAAGTAGGTATTTTCTTGCCTAACTATCCAAGCCTGCCTCTGCTAGGTTGTGTATTGTGTGTCTGGCTTTGTGAGTGATAGGAGCTGGGGGATTCCAGGAGGCAGGGTGAGTCAGCACAGGGCTGAATAGAGAGATCTGCATGTAGATGGGTGGGAGGAGTTGCACCTGGGACCTGAATAGGGCTGTGCCTTCCCTCCACAATGCTGGCTCCACCTCCTGTGGTGCGTCTGATGTCCCTGGCCTACACTGTGAAAGGAAAGAAGGAGTCTTGTCAACAAAGTGCTCCAGGACTGCACAGAACTGGTTTGGACTAGGCACAGGACCCTCTGCCTTCAGAGGACAAAGGATTTAGGGGTATAAATATTGGGGCCCTGACCCCAGAACTTTAGCTCACTTCTGGAACAACAAGATGAACCTCTGCCAAGGAGAAGAACCAAAGGAAGCTGTAGGAGTTGGACTGCCCCCTGCCAGGGTGCTGTGTTGCTGGGTTGGCCTACAGTGGTGTCTTCAGTGCCAAGGAGAGGAGAAGGAACTTTTAAAGAACTTTCATCATCTTGCATAATATTACTCCAAGGGCTTGAACTTGTGCTTGCCTCCTGCTGAAGTCCAGCTCCCCTCTGAATTTCCTTGCTGGGAATTCTGTCTGCAGAAGCCTGCGTGTCGCTGGGAGCGCGACTCAACGACAAGAAGCGTGTCGCAGTCGCAGCTGTTGCCGTCGAATCGCAGGAGAAGCGTGTCGCCGCCGCAGAGGCCGCCGCCGCATCACCAGAGAAGCGTGCCTTCGTCGCAGCTGACTGCCGTCGCATCACCAGAGAAGCGTGTCGCCGTCGCAACTACCTGCCGTCGCATCAACAGGGAAACGTGTCGCCACCGCAAGGGTCGCCGTCGCATCCCCTGAGAAGCGTGTCGCCGTCGCAGCTGTCTGCCGTCGCATCACTGGAGAAGCGTGTCGCAGGGCCTGTCGCGGCTCCAAAGATACAGAGTTCGCCGCACGGCCGTCGGGCGTGCACGCATCGTCTTCACATCGTCGCATCGCATCAAGGGCGCACTTTCATCGCATCGCACCGGATCGTCGCACCGCATCGAGGCGCTTGCTCGCCGCATTGTCCTTCCTGCGGACCCTTTCTTTGTTTTGCGTTACGCATCCCAGGTACTTTTGAGAGAAACGTGTCGCATTTACCATCAACTTGAACTAAGTTACTTCTACCATCTTTTAAGTCTATTTTTGAGTACAGTATTGTGGATTTTTGTCGTTTGTGGTCTTGTGTTAAATCTATATAAAGAATACTTATTTTTATAAAACCTGTGTAGTGTCCATCTGTAGTGTTTTCACTGTATTACTGTATGTGTTCACAAATGCTTAACACACTGCCTCTGAGATAAGCCTGTCTGCTCGTGCCAAGCTACCAAGGGGGTGAGCAGGGGTTATTTTAGTAGTGTATCCCCCTTACCCTGACTAGAAGCAAGGGTCCCTATTTGGTCAAAGGTGTATACCATTGCCAACTAGAGACCCCCAGTTCTAACATTGTTGGCAGCGGTGGGATTCTGGACCTGCATTTGTGACTCATATACAGTGATTGGTGTACACTACTAGTGAGTGCAGACCAAACGCAACCACATACTTTTTTTGGTAGAATTTGTTTCTCCTTGGACTGTTATTTTTCTGAGAACTGCCAATTCTTATTGCCATGAGTCCACCAGCATCTATTGCCTCTATGGATCCAGAGTTTGAGGAAGAGAGGTTGGATATCTATAATGCCAAACAGCTGAAAGCCTTCTGTAGAAAATGTAAAGTTGCTATTCCAGGCCTCACTAAAAAGGATGAGTTCCACAAGGTGCTGAGGGCCTGGGTGGAAGCAAGAAATGCATCTGAAAATGTGGAGCACCCTGTGGAGGAGGTGGAAGGGCAGCTACATGGGCCCCTGGGTCTAGGGGGGGAGAAAGTACCTACCCCGCCAGGCAGCAGTGTTTCTTCCAAAGACCTGTCCCCAGGAGAGCTGGAGGATAGGGAGAGAAATAGGGCACACAAGCTGGAGATGGCTTGGCTCAAAATGGAGGGTCAAAAGGACCTAGAGAATAAGAAGCTGGAGTTTGAAATTAACAAGTTATCCTTGGAGAGAGAGAGAATGAGATTAGAGCATGAGAGAATGTTGAGGGAGTTAGAGATCAAAGCGCAGGGCTTAGAAATCAATCCCTCTGGTGGCAGCGCACCATCTGTGCCTTCAGAAGGCAGGGTATATATTCCCAAGGATGTCATCAAAGATTTCCATAAACATGAAGATATTGGGCAGTGGTTTGCAGCCTATGAGATAGCAATGTTGGCCCACCGGGTCCCTGAGAAGGATTGGGGAGCTGGGTTGTGGGGCTGCTTTGTGAGTGAGAGGAGGGATACTTTGTTAGACCTACCCAGTGAGAATAGGATGTCTAATGCCCATATGAAGGAAGCCCTGATGACAAGGTATGGTTTGACCCCAGAACTCTATAGACAGAGGTTTAGGAGTTGCAAGAAGCTGGAGGGAACCACTTGGGTAGAATATGTATCTTTCTTTTGCAGAGCCATGGATGGTTGGGTGAAGGGTAGCAAAGTGGATACTTTTGAAGCGCTCTATGATTTGTTTGCATGGGAGCACTTGTCTGCTAATTGTTTTCCAGAGCTACGCCAGCACCTTATTGATAGCAAGCTAACTAACCCTAGGAAGCTTGCTGAGGAGGCGGACCGCTGGGTCAGTACCAGGGTTCACAAGGGTCATGTGGGAGATTCTGCCAAAGGTGGGCAGGGTCCCCAGCAGAAGAGTGGGGGGGACAAGGGTAAACAGAGGGAGTTCCAGAAAGGGCCCCAAAGTAATCCCCAAGGGAACCAAGGGAAGGGTTCCCAGCCTCCCCCTGAGAAGAAGCCAGAGGCCCCGACAGGTAGACCTGTTCAGAGGGGCCCCTACAAGTGCTTTACGTGTGGTCAAATGGGCCACCGTTGGTATGATGCACAGTGTCCCATGAAGGACTCCAAAGCACCACCACATGCACCACCCCGTCAGATGGCGAGTGTAGCCCTGGGAGGGGAGGAGATGGGTGCCCAAGGTGGGTGGAGTCCCGCAGAAATGTCCCTTGTCTCACTAGGAGACTTTGAGATGGTCCCTGAGACCCAGCTGCCTGATAACACTAAGAAATACAGGCAGTGGGTGACCATCAATGGCCATAGGGTGAAAGCTCTCAGAGACACTGGGGCTAGTGTGACAGCTGTCAATTGCCGGCTGGTGTCCAGAGAGCAGGTTATCCCCCATGCATTCTTCCCTGTAGTTGCCGCGGACAACTCACAGAGCCAGTGTGAGGTGGCTCAAGTTCCCTTTGAGTGGGGGGGTCTCAGGTACTCTCCAAGTAGCTGTGAGGCCAGCCATGCCTGTTGATTGTCTGTTGGGAAATGATTTAGAGAGCTCCCCTTGGGCTAAGGTGGAGAGGAAGTCTCATTTGGAGATGTTGGGTCTGCCTGAGTGGGCGTGTGTCACCACTCGGTCTATGGCAGCCAGTAAGGGTGTTCAAGAGATCCTGGAGCCTGAGAGTATGGCCCAGGAACCTGCCTTAAAGAGAAGAGGTGGGGGGCGCAGGAAACCAGCCCCCATTGTTCCCACGGTCCAGGAGGAGGCAGACTTTGAGGGGGATGCCCTGGAACCTACAGGGGAGCAAGTTGCTGAACTGGGGGACCTGCCTGAGGCGACCCATTGGCAGCAGGAAGGAGGCCCCTCCAGGGAGGAATTTTTTGAGGAGCAGAGGAAATGCCCTTCTCTTGAGGGTTTGCGGCGACAGGCCACAGCCCAGGCAGCAGGTGATCAGTCTGGATCACATTGGATCTACTGGGAGAACGACCTCCTGTATAGCGAGCCTAAGGTTGCTGAGCCTGGGTCAGCCCGTGTGCTGGTGGTACCCCAGCGCTTCAGAGCCTTCCTACTGGGTTTGGCTCATGATGTACCTTTAGCTGGACATCTGGGGCAGAACAAGACCTTTGAAAGGATTGTCTCCCACTTTCATTGGCCCCAGATGCGGAAGAGTTCAGACACTCATTGTAGGACATGTCAAACTTGCCAGGCAAGTGGGAAAAGTGGAAGGAAGCAAAAGGCTCCTCTCCAACCTTTCCCTGTAGTCAGTATCCCCTTTGAACGGGTGGGCATTGACATTGTGGGGCCACTGGACCCCAAGACAGCCATGGGCAACAGGTTTATCCTGGTCTTGGTGGACCATGCTACCCGGTACCTGGAAGCCATCCCGCTCAGGACAGTGACGGCCCCCGTGGTGGGACGTGCACTGATGGGGATTTTCTCCCATGTGGGGTTCCCCAGAGAGGTGGTGTCAGACCGTGGTACAAACTTCATATCCAACTATATGAAGTCCCTGTGGAAGGAGTGCAGTGTTACTTATAAGTTCACCACTCCTTACCACCCCCAAGGTAATGGGCTGGTTGAGAGATTCAACCGGACCCTCAAAGGCATGATAATGGGTCTTGGGGAACCTATGAGGCGTAAGTGGGACGTCCTCTTGCCATGTCTCCTGTTTGCTTACCGTGAGGTGCCACAGAAGTCCTTAGGGTTCAGTCCCTTTGAACTGCTCTATGGTCACCCGGTAAGAGGACCTTTGAGTCTGGTCAAGGAAGGCTGGGAGCAATCTCCCAGGAAACCTCCCCAGGATGTATACAGTTACATGCTGGCCTTCAGGAACCAGACCAGGTGATTCAGGCAACTCGCTGAGGCGAATCTGGAAGCCAGCCAGGAAGATATGAAGCGGTGGTACGATCAGAATGCCACTCTGATTGAGCTTCAACCTGGACAGAAAGTTTGGGTCATGGCCCCTGTAGAGCCTTGTGCGCTCCAGGACAGGTGGACCGGACCATTTGAGGTGGTGGAGCGCAAGAGTGATGTCACCTACCTGGTGAACTTGCGGTCTCCAAGGAACCCTTTGCGGGTCCTGCATGTTAACTGCCTGAAGACCCACTTAGAAAGGTCCGAAGTGGGCATGCTCCTAGCGACAGATGATGGAATGGAGGAGGAGACTGAGCCTCTTCCTGACCTCCTGTCTGCAACAGAGCAAGATGGGTCTGTGGATGGTGTCAGCCTCTCTGCCACACTGACCCCTGATCAGCAGCAAGATTGTCGCCAACTGTTGGGACAATTCTCTGATTTGTTTTCCCTGATTCCTGGTGTCACTGAGTGGTGCGTCCATGATGTGGACACTGGGGACAGTCCTCCTGTGAAGCACAAGGCTTACAGAGTGACTGACAAGGTCAGAGCTTACATCAAGGAGGAAGTCTCCAAGATGTTTGCCTTAGGGGTGATTGAGTCCTCTCACAGTCCTTGGGCCAGCCCAGTGGTCTTGGTCCCAAAGGCTGCCGCGCCTGGTGCCACACCCAAACTCCGGTTCTGTGTGGACTACCGAGGACTCAATTCAGTCACCAGGACTGACACGCACCCCATCCCCACAGCTGATGAGCTCATTGATCGGTTAGGGGCTGCACGGTACCTCAGCACGTTTGATTTAACGTCTGGGTACTGGCAGATCGCCTTAACTGATGGGACCAAAGAGAGGTCAGCATTCTCCACACCAGATGGGCACTACCAATTCCGGGTTATGCCCTTTGGGATGAAGAATGCCCCTGCCACCTTTCAGACGTTGGTCAACCAGGTGTTGGCTGGACTGGAGGATTTCAGTGCCGCCTACCTGGATGACATTGCAGTGTTCAGCGCCAGTTGGGAAGAACATCTGCGCCACCTCTGGGAAGTGTTGATGGCACTGCGAAGGGCAGGCCTCACGATCAAGGTGAGTAAGTGCCAGATCGGGCAGGGTTCCGTGGTATACTTGGGGCACCAGGTAGGGAGCGGCCAGGTGGCGCCCCTACAACCCAAGATTGATACCATCCTGGCATGGGAGCCCCCAAAGACTCAGACACAGGTGAGAGCCTTTTTAGGACTCACGGGGTACTACAGGAGGTTTGTCAAGGGGTATGGCAACATTGTTGCACCCTTGACTGAGCTGACTTCCAGGAAGCAGCCCAAGAAAGTGAACTGGACTGACACCTGTCAGAAGGCTTTTGACGCCCTGAAGACTGCCATGTGCACAGCACCCGTGCTTCAGGCGCCCAACTTCTCAAAGGAATTCATTGTTCAAACAGACGCTTCAGAGCATGGTGTGGGGGCTGTTCTATCACAGATTAATGAAGAGGGCCTAGACCAACCTGTAGCCTTCATCAGTAGGAGGTTACTTCCACAGGAACAGAGGTGGAGTGCAATTGAGCGTGAGGCATTTGCTGTGGTCTGGGCACTGAAGAAGTTGAGACCATACCTGTTTGGGACTCACTTCCGGGGTCAGACAGACCACAGGCCCCTCAGATGGCTGATGCAGATGAGGGGTGAGAACCCAAAGTTGTTGAGGTGGTCCATTTCCCTACAGGGGATGGACTTTACGGTGGAACACCGCCCTGGTACAGAACACGCCAATGCTGATGGTCTGGCCAGATTTTTCCGCCTTAGTGAAGAGAACTCCCAAGCGGTTGGGTAGTTCTCCCCACATTTCAGCTGGAGGGGACACGTGTTAGACCTGGTACCATTAGCGTGAGTCTCCCTTCCACTTTTTTCTGATTGCCTCCTCTGTTTTTGATCTGTTTGCTGGTTTTAGATGCTTTGGGCACTGTGCCACTGCTAATCAGTGCCACAGTGCAAGTGCTCCCTATGTTAAATTGATGTGTTGATTAGTGACTCCATGATTGGATTATTTGATTTACTTGTCAGACCCTAGTATAGTGCACCAGGTGTGCCCAGGGCCTGTAAATCAAATGCTGCTGGTGGGCTTGCAGCACTGGTTGTGCCACCCACAGAAGCAGCTTGTAAAGTGTGTCTCAGGCCTGCCATTGCAGAGCCTGGGTGCAGTCTGACTGCCATGTCGACTTGGCAAGTGCACCCACTTGCCAGTCCCTAAACCTTCCCTTATCTTCATATCAGACACCCTTAAGGTAGGCCCAAGGGCAGGGTGCATTGTAAGTATAAGGAAGGACATGCCCTGGTGTGTGTGGCATGTCCTAATAGTGAATTACAGCCATTTTCGTTTTTCAATATTGCAAGGCTACCTGTTCCCCATAGGCCAGAATGGGCAGTTTGATTATAACATCTTATAATCCTCACTGACCCAGGGAACATGGTAGAAAAACTAATTTAGTATGCCTGAACTCAGAATGATAAAATACATCTTTTAGTGAAGTTGGTTTTAACATTCTGTGTTTGAAAATACCACTTTTAGAAAGTAGGTATTTTCTTGCATAACTATCCAAGCCTGCCTCTGCTAGGTTGTGTATTGTGTGTCTGGCTTTGAAAGTGACAGGGGCTGGGGGATTCCAGGAGGCAGGGTGAGTCAGCACAGGGCTGAATAGAGAGATCTGCATGTAGATGGGTGGGAGGAGTTGCACCTGGGACCTGAATAGGGCTGTGCCTTCCCTCCACAATGCTGGCTCCACCTCCTGTGGTGCGTCTGATGTCCCTGGCCTACACTGTGAAAGGAAAGAAGGAGTCTTGTCAACAAAGTGCTCCAGGACTGCACAGAACTGGTTTGGACTAGGCACAGGACCCTCTGCCTTCAGAGGACAAAGGATTTAGGGAGTATAAATATTGGGGCCCTGACCCCAGAACTTTAGATCACTTCTGGAACAACAAGACGAACCTCTGCCAAGGAGAAGAACCAAAGGAAGCTGTAGGAGTTGGACTGCCCCCTGCCAGTGTGCTGTGTTTCTGGGTTGGCCTACAGTGGTGTCTTCAGTGCCAAGGAGAGGAGAAAGAACTTTTAAAGACCTTTCATCATCTTGCAGAATATTACTCCAAGGGCTTGAACTTGTGCTTGCCTCCTGCTGAAGTCTCAGGGACAAAAGACTTCACCCCCAGCTCCCCTCTGAATTTCCTTGCTGGGAATTCTGTCTGCAGAAGCCTGCGTGTCGCTGGGAGCTGGAAGCACGACTCAACGACAAGAAGTGTGTCGCAGCTGTTGCCGTTGAATCGCAGGAGAAGCGTGTCGCCGCCGCATCACCAGAGAAGCGTGCCTTCGTCGCAGCTGACTGCCGTCGCATCACCGGAGAAGCGTGTCGCCGTCGCAACTGCCTGCCGTCGCATCAACAGTGAAGCGTGTCGCCACCGCAAGGGTCGCCGTCGCATCCCCGAGAAGCGTGTCGCCGTCGCAGCTGTCTGCCGCCGCATCACCGGAGAAGCGTGTCGCAGGGCCTGTCGCAGCTCCAAAGATACAGAGTTCGCCGCACGGCCGTCGGGCGTGCACGCATCGTCTTCACATCATCGCATCGCATCAAGGGCGCACTTTCATCGCAACGCACCGGATCGTCACACCGCATCGAGGCGCTTGCTCGCCGCATCGTCCTTCCTGCGGACCATTTGTTTGTTTTGCGTTACGCATCCCAGGTACTTTTGAGAGAAACGTGTCGCATTTACCATCAACTTGAACTAAGTTACTTCTACCATCTTTTAAGTCTATTTTTGAGTACAGTATTGTGGACTTTTGTCGTTTGTGGTCTTGTGTTAAATCTATATAAAGAATACTTATTTTTATAAAACCTGTGTAGTGTCCATCTGTAGTGTTTTCACTGTATTACTGTATGTGTTCACAAATGCTTAACACACTGCCTCTGAGATAAGCCTGTCTGCTCGTGCCAAGCTACCAAGGGGGGTGAGCAGGGGTTATTTTAGTAGTGTATCCCCCTTACCCTGACTAGAAGCAAGGGTCCCTATTTGGTCAAAGGTGTATACCATTGCCAACTAGAGCCACCAGTTCTAACAGGTGTGTGTAAAAACAAGAGCACAGAGCAAAAGGCAGGGCGATAAAGAAGTGTTGGAGCCTGAAAGTATGGCCCAACCTTCCAAGAGAAAAGGTAAGAAGACTGGGGAACCAGCTTCTGTTCAGCAAAAGGATCAGGACCCCTCTCCTCAGGGAGAGGACTTGGACACCCCAGAGGGAACTGAGCCTAAGGAGCTTGACCCTTACCAGGTTGAACTCTTGGGCCCAGGGGGGCCCTCTAGGGAAGAGCTGTGCCAGGGGAAGCAGGACTGTCCCACTCTTGAAAGCCTGAGGCAGCAAGCTGTTTCAGAAGCAAAGGGAGATGTCAGTGGTACCCACAGAGTTTATTGGGAAGAGGGATTCCTGCACACTGAGGCAAGAGACCCCAACCCTGGAGCCACCAGGAGAGTGGTAGTGCCACAGAGGTACAGGGAGTTCCTCCTAACTTTAGCTCATGACATCCCCCTAGCTGGACATCTGGGCCAAACCAAGACTTGGGAAAGGCTAGTTAGCCACTTTTACTGGCCCCAGATGCACCAAAAGGTGAAGGAGTTTGTCAGCTTCTGTGTTACCTGTCAAGCCAGTGGCAAGACAGGTGGCCACCCAAACCCCCCCCCCTGATACCACTACCGGTGGTGGGGGTTCCCTTTGAAAGGGTAGGTGTGGACATAGTGGGTCCACTTGAACCTCCCACAGCCTCAGGGAACAAATTCATACTAGTGGTAGTGGATCATGCCACTAGGTACCCTGAAGCAATTCCACTTAGGACTACTACAGCTCCTGCAGTAGCCAAGGTCCTCATTGGTGTCTTCACCAGGGTAGGGTTTCCTAAGGAGGTGGTTTCAGACAGAGGGTCAAACTTCATGTCTGCTTACCTAAAACACATGTGGAAAGAGTGTGGAGTGCAGTACAAGTTTACTACACCCTATCACCCACAAACCAATGGCCTTATTGAGAGATTCAACAAGACATTGAAAGGCATGATTATGGGGCTCCCTGAGAAACTCAAAAGGAGATGGGATGTCCTCTTGCCATGCCTGCTTTTCTCTTACAGAGAAGTGCCACAGAAGGGAGTAGGGTTTTCCCCCTTTGAACTTCTGTTTGGCCATCCTGTGAGGGGACCACTGTGTCTTGTAAAAGAGGGTTTGGAGAAGCCTCTCCAAGAACTCAAACAAGATATTGTGGACTATGTGCTTGGCCTAAGGTCCAGAATGGCCGAGTACATGGAAAAGGCATCCAAAAATCTTGAGGCCAGCCAGGAGCTTCAGAAGCACTGGTATGACCAAAAAGCTACACTGGTTGAATTTCAACCTGGGCTAAAGGTGTGGGTTTTGGAGCCAGTGGCACCAAGGGCACTCCAGGACAGATGGAGTGACCCTTACCCTACCCTAGAAAAAAAGAGTGAGGTCACCTACTAGGTTGACCTGGGTACAAGCAGGACACCCAAAAGGGTTATCCATGTGAACCGCCTAAAACTCTACAATGACAGGGCTGACATCACCATGCTGATGGTGACTGATGAGGAACAGGAAGCTGAGAGTGAACCTCTCCCTGACCTCCTCTCATACAGCCCAAAAGATGGGTCAGTAGATGGAGTTGTCTTTTCAGACACCCTCTCTGCCCAACAGCAGACTGACTGCAAGCAAGTCTTGCAGCAGTATGCCAAGCTCTTTTCCTTGACCCCTGGTCTGGCAAACTGGTGTACCCATGATGTGAACACTGGTGACAGTGCACCTGTCAAAAACAAAATCTATCGACAGTCAGACCAAGTCAAGGAAAGCATCAGAGCTGAGGTCAGCAAGATGCTGGAGTTAGAGGTTATTGAACCCTCTGAGAGCCCCTGGGCTAGCCCAGTGGTTCTAGTCCCCAAACCTCATCCACAGGGTGGGAAAAGAGAAATGAGGTTTTGTGTGGATTATAGAGGGCTCAACTCTGTCACCAAGACAGATGCTCACCCTATCCCAAGAGCAGATGAGTTGATAGACAAATTGGGTGCAGCCACATTTCTAAGTACCTTTGACTTAACTGCAGGGTACTGCCAAATTGGCATGGCCCCAGGAGCAAAAGAGAAAACAGCATTCTCCACACCTGATGGGCATTATCAGTTCACTGTTATGCCCTTTGGTTTAAAGAATGCCCCTGCCACCTTCCAAAGGTTGGTGAATCAAGTCCTTGCTGGGTTGGAGTCCTTTAGTGCAGCTTATCTTGATGATATTGCTGTCTTTAGTTCCACCTGGCAGGATCACCTGATCCACCTTGGGAAGGTTTTAAAAGCCCTGCAAACTGCAGGCCTAACTATCAAGGCATCCAAATGCCAGATAGGGCAGGGAACTGTGGTGTACTTGGGCCACCTTGTTGGTGGAGGCCAGGTACAGCCCTTACAGCCCAAGATCCAGGCCATCCTGGACTGGGCAGCTCCAACCACCCAGACCCAAGTCAGGGCATTCCTTGTCTTGACTGGGTACTACAGGAGGTTTGTGAAGGGATATGGGTCCATTGTGACTCCCCTCACAGAACTCACCTCCAAGAAAATGCCCAAGGCGGTAAACTGGACAATTAGTTGCCAAATGGCTTTTGACACCCTGAAAGAAGCAATGTGCTCAGCACCAATTCTGAAGGCTCCAGATTATGCCAAGCAGTTCATAGTGCAGACTGATGCCTCTGAGCTAGGGATAGGAGTGGCCCTATCCCAGACCAATGATGAAGGCCAAGACCAACCTGTTGCTTTTATAAGCAGAAGGCTTCTCCCCAGAGAGCAGCGTTGGAGTGCCATTGAGAGGGAGGCCTTTGCTGTGGTTTGGTCCCTGAAGAAGCTGAGACCATACCTGTTTGGGACTCACTTCCTAGTTCAAACCGACCACAGACCTCTCAGATGGCTAATGCAAATGAAAGGAGAAAATCCTAAACTGTTGAGATGGTCCATCTCCCTACAGGGAATGGACTTTGAAGTGGAACGAAGACCTGGGACTACCCATGCCAATGCAGATGGACTTTCCAGGTTCTTCCACTTAGAACAATGAAGACTCTCTAGGGAAAGGTTAGTCTCATCATCTTTCGTTTGGGGGGGGGGGTTGTGTGAGAAAGTGCCCTCTTTCTGCATGGTATGCCCCCACTTTTTGCTGAATTGCTGATGTTCTTTGACTGAGTGTGCCCTGGGCTCCTGCTAATCAGGTACCTAGGGCCTATGTTCCTTCCCTAAAACTGCATTGAAGCCTAAACCCAATTGGCATCCCTGGCCACAGGTAGGTCCCTGGTAAATGGTACCACAGGTACCCAGGGCACTGTGACCAGGGAAGGCCCCTAAGGGCTGCAGCACTTATTGTGCCACCCTTAGAGGCCCTGCACCTTTTCGCACACACACTGCCTTTGCAGGCTGCGTGTCTTGGTGCAGAACAAAGTGAAGAGTTGACATGGCACACATCCCTGTGTGCCATGCCCACAACCCACTGCCCTGGCCTAGGTCAGCCACCCCTCCAGCTGGGTGCACTATGCCAGTGGTGAGGGTCCAGGTGCATGAGCCCTGTACTCCTACAGTGCCCAAGTCCATTTAAGGGCATTGTAAGTGCAGTGCTGCCATTAAAAGTATATGGTGCTGGGAGTTTGTCATTACGAACTCCACAGCACCATAATGGCTACACTGAAAACTGGGAAGTTTGGTATCAAACTTCTCAGCACATTAAACCCACACTGATGCCAGTGTGGGATTTAATGTAAAATGCACAACAGAGGGCATCTTAGAGATGCCCCCTGAAACTCGACCAACTTCTAGTGTCCCTACTGTGTGGCTGCTTAGGCTGCCACCAACAGACATGTTTCTGGACCCCTGGGTCGAGAGAATGCTGCTCTCGGGGCCTGAAACAATGCACATCCTGGGACGAGGTGCCAAGCCTCCTCCCCCGGGTTGGGCAGGGTTCACGAAGGGGAAGCTTCAAAGGCATGCCGCCTTTGTGAGCCTCCCCAGACCAATTGCTGCTTTCAGCAACTGGTCCCCACTGGTTCTACCCCCACTTTGGGCGGGGGAACCGGGGGGAAAAACAAGTGAGGGAAAGAGGTGTGCCCACCTCTGCCAACTCCACCCCTCAGGTGGGGGAGGTGAGGTGAAGCACAACTCCGAGTCCCGGCCATCTTGAGGATGGGGGGACCCAACCAACCAGGGACAGGCTCCTAACCCCCTCCCACCAGAGGGTGGCACGATAGGGGGTGTACCCACCCTAGGGAAGGGACCCATTGGTCCCTGACCTTTACCTACCTGTAACGCCCCTAAATCTAGTATTTAGGGGGCACCCTGAACCTTGCTTCCTCAGATCCAGCCTGACAACAAGAAGAAAAGAAGAAGAAGGACCGAACAGCCGTGCAGCCAGCTAACAAGAGGAAGACGCCCACTGACTTGGCCCCAGCCCTACTGGCCTATCTCCCCTCGAACCTGCTCCTGCGAAATCCCGGTGTGTCCTGCAGCCAGCAACCTCAAAAACCCCGGAGGACCTGCCTGCCTTCACTTCCAAAGACTGCTTCTCCAGTGAACACCGGATTTGTTCAACTGCAAACTCTGGCAGCAGCCGGAGACCGCGAATCCGCCCCACTCTGCACCCGCCGTCCACGGCCCGAGCTCGAGTGGGCAAACACCACGAGGAGGTCACCCCAGCGATCCTGAACCGAGATCCGGCGACCACTGACCTGCCTCAAGCCTCCAGCCGACGCCTGCAGTCTAAAACCAGAAGGCCCCCCTAACCGCGACCCGGAGCTGGTAAGAAGATCCGACCCCAAAAGGCACCCCTGCACCCGACGCCCCACGGCCTTGTGTGCCCAAACCGACGGTGCCTAACCAACCCCTAACTTCCCAACTTACCTCTCGAAGTGGTGGTCGCACCCAGAAGTCCTTCGTCTCCCTGCCTGCAGTGCTTTTGCAAACCGGAGGTTCTCCATTGGAAACAACAGGGCGCCCGACGTCGAAACAGCACTCTGCACCCAGCCGCCTCAGTGCCGCTGAGGGTGCACCTTTTGTGCTACTTTGTTTCCCCATTTGCCCTGACCTAAACCCTAGGAGCTTTGCTCCCACAACCCAGTGGCCTGCTTGCCAGCAGCCACCAACCGGAGGCCCCCCTATCCCCCATTGGATAATATTGGGCCTCAACACTCTGCACCCGGTCGCCCTAGTGCCGCTGAGGGTGCATCACTGACCCTGGGGGACCCCTGAGTCTAACCCCAGAACCTTAACTCCCACAGTCGATAACTTACCTGTGAACCGATAACCTGTTTTTCCTCCATAGGATGATAGGATAACATTGACAATTTTCTTCCAAAAAGTTTCTGTGTGGAATTTTGAAACCTAAAAATATTCTTTAACCCCTTCGATGCTCATGACGGAGCGGTTCCGTCATGAGCATCGGTTGGGCTGTGCTCATGACGGAACCGCTCCGTCATGAGCACAGCCCATGGGGGAAGCACTGGCGCTCCCCCCATGGGTTGCCGATCTTGCCCCCACAGAGGGGGATGGCAGCGGAAGAGTTTCTGCTGCCACCCCGACCCCCCCCCATGCATTTCCATGACGTCAGCGCGCACAGCGCGCGCCGACATCATCAGGAAGCGCTGGACTCGCTGTAAACCATTTGTTTCCAACGCGTCCAGGAGGAGGGTAAGTTTTTGCTGCTCTGGTGGGCCGGGGGAGGCACGTTCCAGCACATTGAGGCATCGGGGGAGAGGAAACAGTATTTCCTCTCCCCTGATGTCTCAATACAGGGCATTCCTGCTGCACGATCGCGCATAGCGTCGCGATCGTGCAGCAGGAATGCCCCACTAGGCACCAGGGATTTCTTTTTTAGTTAAAGGAAGCGACCCCTTGGGCAAGGGTCGCTTCCTGAAGGGGACAAATTATGTTTAGACTTTTCTGCCCCCCCTGGGGCCAGATCACCTTGGTTTTTGGGCGTTTCTGGCCCCTGGGGGGGCAGAAAAGCCCACTAGAGCCAGGGATCTTTTTATTTCAAGAAAGGAAGCAACCCCTTGGGGAAGGGTCGCTTCCGGGGGCCTAATTTTTTTAAAATGTGTATTCTGCCCCGCCTGGGGGCAGATCGGGCCGTACCCCACTAGACACCAGGGAGTCCTTTAATTATTTAAAGGAAGTGACCCCTTGGGCAAGGGTCGCTTCCTTAGGGGGGGCCCATTTTTTTAAAGACTTTTCTGCCCCCCGTGGGGACAGATTGCCTGGGTTTTTTGGCGTTTCTGGCCCCAGGGGGGCAGAAAAGCCCACTAGAGCCAGGGATCTTTTTTTTTTTTTTTTAAATGGAAGTGACCCCTTGGGGAAGGGTCGCTTCCAGGGGCCTAATTTTTTTAAAATGTGTATTCTGCCCCCCCTGGGGGCAGATCGGCCCGTGTATTTGGCCTTTCTGCCACCAGGGACTTATTTGAAATTAAATTGGAAGCGACCCCTTGGGCAAGGGTCGCTTCCAGGGGGCACATTTTTTTTTTATGTGTATTCTGCCCCCTCTGGGGGCAGATCGGCCTGTTATTTTGGCCTTTCTGCCCCCGGAAGGGGGGGGGGCAGAAAACCCACTAGGCACCAGGGATTTTGTTTTGTGTGTAATGAAAGCGACATGGTTGCTTCCAAGGGGGTACAATTTGGTTAATGTTTTTTCTGCCCCTCCTGGGGACAGATCTGACCCTTTTTTTGGCCTTTTTGCCCTGTTTGGGAGGGGGGAGGCAGAAAACCCTACTAGGCACCAGGGATTTATTTCTTTTGCAAGGAGGGTACATTTCTGTCTGCTGTTTTCTGCCCCACCCTCAGACAAGCTCACCCGATCCCTTATGCAAGTTCACCCCCATTTGTCACAGCCCTATTTGAAGGCCCATCTGGCAGATTGACCATTTGGGTAGTGACATAGCGTGTTATAATGTTAATTGTTTTATTTCTTGTGATTTGCAATTGTAATGCTTTATTGCTCCCTTTTTGTTCTAGGTGAAAGCTTTTGCTCTTTAGACTGTTGCAGGTTGCGGTTTCGTTACTTTTGGTTCTGCTGTTTGTGTAGTTGCTTGTGTTTGGTAAGAGACTTTTTTTGTACAATGTAAATGACTTTCATTTCTCTGCATGAATGTGTTTTTTTGCAAATGGTGTAATAATAGCAGTATGTTTAGCTTCTGTTTTTGAGTGTCAAAAACTTTTTGCATTTGTGCTCGATGTGTATTTTGTTGTCTTGTGAGTAATTGGTTATGTTTTTTTCTTTCTAGTGGGATATCGTTGGTTTTTGCTGTCTCTCTGCAGAGTAGGTGCTGGTGAGTGTAGCTGTCTCTTGCAAGTGAATTGTATAGTTTGAGTATATAGATCTTTGTGATAAAAAGGCACACATTTTTTTTTACTTACTTATTTTGCACAGTGTTGGTTGTTGTTGAGTTGTTTGTGCAGTCTCCTTTCTTAGTAAAGATAATGGCTAGCCGCAGGATTACTGCTCAGCAGGTTGTTGGTATGCTCTTTGAGTCTTCCTCTGACCATGGTTCAGAGACTGACTCTGCATCTGAGGCAGAGGAGGTAGGGGAAGATTCAGGCAGTGAGTTTTCTATCCACATGGAATCATCGGATGATGAAGCTACTCTCAGTGCGGATGAAGCTACTCTTAGTGCGGATGAAGTGCCTGTGTTAGAGGAGGACATTGATGTGCCGATAGTGCGCCAAGAGGCATCTGGGCTGCAGCCTGGGGCTGCAAGGCTTCCCGTTGGTATAGTGCGGCAAGAGGCATCTGGGTTGCAGCCTGGGGCTGCAAGGCTCCCAGTTGGAAGTGATTACATCTGGGTTGCCCCAGGCATGGTGCAGCCGGCATTGCCAAACTTTAGTGGTGTTCCAGGCTGTAGAGTGAACACAGAAAATATTTTGCTGATACATTTTTTTCAGTTGTTTATGGACGATATGTTTTTGGCAGAGATTGTTGAGCAGACTAATTTGTATGCCGAACAGTTTTTGAGGGACAACAGTGCCAGCCTTAAGCCCCACTCTAGAGCTACCCGGTGGACTCCCACAAATCTGGAAGAGATGAAGAAGTTCTTGGGTTTAACTTTTTTGATGGGCTTGCTAAGGAAGCCATCAATGTCTTCATATTGGTCTACTAGTCCCTTGATGGCAACGGCTATATTTCCGACAGTCATGAGTCGTGATAGGTATTTGCTTCTGCTTCGGATGCTGCATTTTGTCGATAATGGTTTAGCATTGCCACGAGATCACCCTGAGTGTGACCGTCTTTTTAAGATTCGGCCTGTCATTGATCACTTTGTTGATCGATTTTCTGAGATCTATGCTCCAGACAAAGAAATAGCTATTGATGAGTCTTTGGTCCTGTTCAAGGGCCGCTTGGTTTTTAGGCAATACATTCCTAGTAAGAGAGCACGCTATGGAATTAAGCTGTATATGCTGTGTGACAGTAGGACTGGATATGTCTCTAATTTCAGGGTGTACACCGGTAAAGAATCCAGGATTAACCCCCTGGTTGTCCGTCCACTTTTGGAGTGACTGAGAAAATTGTGTGGGAACTTGGTAGAGGACTTTTTAACAAAGGTCACCATTTATATGTAGATAACTTCTACACTGGTGTGCGGTTGTTCAGGGAATTGGCCAAAGTGGACACTGTTGCTTGTGGCACAATCCGCTCTAACCATAAAGGTTTCCCTAAAGAACTAGTTTGTCAAAAGCTTGTGCGGGGACAGTGCAGTGCGTTGCGAGGAACTTCTAGCTGTGAAGTTTTCAGACAGGAGAGATGTCTACATGCTGACTACCATCCATGATGAAAGCACTTCACCTGTGACTGTTTGGGGTCAGGTTGCTGAAGCGCGCAAACCTGTGTGCATTTTAGACTATAATAGGCACATGGGTGGTGTTGACAGAGTAGATCAGAGGTTGGAACCTTATGCTGCTCTTCGTAAGGCTTACATTTGGTATAAGAAGTTGGCTATCCATCTTTTCCACTTGGCAACCTTTAATGGTTTTGTTGTATTCAAGGATTCTTGTCCTGAGTCAAAGATGACTTTTGCTAAGTTTCAGGAGTCTGTAATAGGCAGCCTTGTTTTAGTGGAACAGAAAAGTGTTCCTAGAGTTGGCGTGGTGGAGGATGTGGCTAGATTGAAAGATCGCCACTTTCCTGATCACATTCTTCCCACACCCTCAAAAGACTTTCCCAGTAGGAGATGTAGAGTCTGTTGGCGAAGAGGTACGCGGAAGGAGACTCGTATGTACTGCCCCGAGTGTCCTTCTAACCCTGGGCTGTGTGTGCCTGCTTGTTTTAGAACGTACCACACACAAAAGAATTTTTGGGAGCATCCATGAGTGCTAAAGTGAACTGCCTGGTCTCTATTGTTTTATATTTTTTGTTCAGTTTCTAGGTTGGCATTTGTGCAATGTATTTAGTTTCAGATTCTGTGTTAGTAGATTTGTTTCTATTTGCAATTTGTTTGTGTTTTCTTTTTTGTATAAAAAAATCCTAAATGTGATGGCGGTGTGTGTAGGCTGGCACTTGGCTGGTGGTGTGCGTGGACTGGCGCTTGGCTGGCAGTGTGTTTGGACTGGCGCTTGGCTGGTGGTGTGCGTGGACTGGCACTTGGCTGGCGGTGTGCGTGGACTGGCGCTTGGCTGGCGGTGTGCGTGGACTGGCGCTTGGCTGGCGGTGTGGGTGGACTGGCGCCTGGCTGGTGGTGTGGGTGGACTTGCGCTTGGCTGGCGGTGTGGGTGGAGTGGCGCTTGGCTGGCGGTGTGTGAGTAGTGACTTGCTGCTGGTCACTACACACACTGCTAGCCAAACGCCACTCCATGCAATCCGTGAGCTGGTGTGGTTGCTGTGTCAGGAATGTGGGCGTGTGAAAGTGATGGGCCCTTGAATGGCGCTGTCTGCTGGTGTGAGTGTTGTAATGTGCTGGGCCCGCGGCTGGCGTGAATGGTTTTGTATGTGTCACACGTATGAAAGGTGTATGAATGGCCTGTAAAGAGGTTGGTGCCTTGTCGTGGCTTTACAGCTCACGAGCTGTGAGTCAATGGTTCAGTTTCTTGTCCTTTCAAGTAACAGTGCATTTCATTTTTGTGAAATCTCTGGTTAATACAACTGTATATACTGAACCATCACTCACCCTCGTGCCAAATCCAACCAGTATGTCTGTGTGCTTGAGGAATAGGTGGTTGTGCATAAATATTTGTCTTTTCTGTCTTTCTCAAGCCGGGTGTACCTTGTCCCTTTTTATGACTGTTGTAATGTGTTGGTTTTGTGCCTGGTGGTGTGAATGGTCTTGTATCACGTATGAAAGGTGTGTGAATGGCCTGTAAAGCAGTTGGGGCCTTGACGTAGCTTTACAGCTCACGAGCTGCGAGTCACTGGTTCAGTTTTTTGTCCTTTCAATTATTGACAGTGCATTTCATTTTTGTGAAATCTCTTGTTAATAAAATTTTATATACTGAACCATCACTCGCCCTCGTGCCAAATCCAACCAGTATGTGTGTGTGCTTGAGGAATAGATGGCTGTGCAGTATTCTTTGTCTTTTTGTCTCTCTGCCAAGGTGTACATTCTATCTAAGAATAACCTACCAACTGTAGATATTGTCGTAAACTAAACACCCATGGGAGTACATGCTGCTGTCTCTCTTGTGGATCCCAACAAGTTATCTTACCCAGAATGTCCTGCAAACCTCAAATTGTGTCTGTCACATTTTTCTTGCATTATTGTGCCAACATTTTCACACTGCAGACAGAAACAACAAATTTCCTACCCCTCCGCCTTTTTCCAAGTATCCCAATAGAAATGGTACCTCACTCGCGTGGGTGGGTCATGGACCCGCGACAGGCATGGGCCCAAAACGTATTGAGGCGACATCAAAATTGCCTATCACAAAACGACCTGGTTTTGCAAGGGGGTCCCATGACCTTTTGGTCCAGGGCTCGGCGGCCACCTAGGGAAACCTACCAAACCCACACATTTCTGAAAACTAGACACCCGGGGGCTTCCAGGGAGGTATGGCTTGCATGGATCCCCCAACGTTTTCTTACCCAGAATCCCCTGCAAACCTGAAATTTTGCTGAAAAAAATCACTTTTTTCACACATTTTTGTGTGGGAAAGTTGTGGCATCACCGGGCTAACACAAATTTCCTACCACCCAGCGTTCCCCCAGGTCTCCCGATAAAAATGGTGCCTCACTCGTGTGGGAGGCCCAAGTACCCGCGACAGGCAAGGGCCCAAAACGTATTGAGGCGACATCAAAATTGCCTATCACAAAACGACCTGGTTTTGCAAGGGGGGTCCCATGACTTTTTGGCCCGGGGCTCCCACCCGAGTGAGGCACCATTTTTATCGGGAGACCTGGGGGAACGCTGGGTGGTAGGAAATTTGTGTCAGCCCCATGATGCCACAACGTTTCCACACAAAAATGTGTGAAAAAAGTGATTTTTTCAGCAAAATTTCAGGTTTGCAGGGGATTCTGGGTAAGAAAACGTTGGGGGATCCACGCAAGCCATACCTCCCTTGAAATACCCCTGGTGTCTACTTTTCAGAAATGTGTGGGTTTGGTTGGTTTCCCTAGGTGTCCGCCGAGCCCCGGGCCAAAAAGTCATGGGACCCACCTTGCAAAACCAGGTCGTTTTGTGATAGGCAATTTTGATGTCGCCTCAATACGTTTTGGGCCCTTGCCTGTCGCGGGTACTTGGGCCTCCCACACGAGTGAGGCACCATTTTTATCGGGAGACCTGGGGGAACGCTGGGTGGTAGGAAATTTGTGTCAGCCCGGTGATACCACAACTTTCCCACACAAAAATGTATGAAAAAAGTGATTTTTTCAGCAACATTTCAGGTTTGCAGGGGATTCTGGGTAATAAAACATTGGGGGATCCACGCAAGCCATACCTCCCTGGAATCCCCCGGGTGTGTACTTTTCAGAAATGTGTGGGTTTGGTAGGTTCCCCAAGGTGGCTGCTGAGCCCCGGGCCAAAAAGTCATGGTACCCCCCTTGCAAAACCAGGTCGTTTTGTGATAGGCAATTTTGATGTCACCTCAATACCTTTTGGGCCCTTGCCTGTCGCGGGTACTTGGGCCTCCCACACGAGTGAGGCACCATTTTTATCAGGAGACCTGGGGGAACGCTGGGTGGTAGGAAATTTTTGTCGGCCCGGTGATGCCACAACTTTCCCACACAAAAATGTGTGAAAAAAGTGATTTTTTCAGCAACATTTCAGGTTTGCAGGGGATTCTGGGTAAGAAAATGTTGGGGGATCCATGCAAGCCATACCCCCCTGGAATCCCCCGGGTGTCTACTTATCAGAAATGTGTGGGTTTGGTAGATTTCCCTAGGTGGCCGCCGAGCCCCGGGCCAAAAAGTCATGGGACCCCCCTTGCAAAACCAGGTCGTTTTGTGATAGGCGATTTTGATGTCGCCTCAATATGTTTTGGGCCCTTGCCTGTCGCGGGTACTTGGGCCTCCCACACGAGTGAGGCACCATTTTTATCGGGAGACCTGGCGGAACACTGGGTGGTAGGAAATTTGTGTCAGCCCGGTGATGCCACAACTTTCGCACACAAAAATGTGTGAAAAAAGTGATTTTTTCAGCAACATTTCAGGTTTGCAGGGGATTCTGGGTAACAAAACATTGGGGATCCACGCAAGCCATACCTCCCTGGAATCCCCCGGGTGTGTACTTTTCAGAAATGTGTGGGTTTGGTAGGTTTCCCTAGGTGGCTGCCGAGCCCCGGGCCAAAAAGTCATGGGACCCCCCTTGCAAAACCAGGTCGTTTTGTGATAGGCAATTTTGATGTCGCCTCAATACGTTTTGGGCCCTTGCCTGTCGCGGGTACTTGGGCCTCCCACACGAGTGAGGCACCATTTTTATCGGGAGCCCTGGGGGAACACTGGGTGGTAGGAAATTTGTGTCAGCCCGGTGAAGCCACAACTTTCCACACAAAAATGTGTGAAAAAAGGGATTTTTTCAGCAAAATTTCAGGTCTGCAGGGGATTCTGGGTAAGAAAACGTTTGGGGATCCACGCAAGCCATACCTCCCTGGAATCCCCCGGGTGTCTACTTTTCAGAAATGTGTGGGTTTTGTAGGTTTCCCTAGGTGGCCGCCGAGCCCCGGGCCAAAAAGTCATGGGACCCCCCTTGCAAAACCAGGTCGTTTTGTGATAAGCAATTTTGATGTCGCCTCAATACGTTTTGGGCCCTTGCCTGTCGCAGGTACTTGGGCCTCCCACCTGAGTGAGGCACCATTTTTATCGGGAGACCTGGGGGAACGCTGGATGGTAGGAAATTTGTGTCAGCCCGGTGATGCCACAACTTTCCCACACAAAAATGTGTGAAAAAAAGTGATTTTTTCAGTAAAATTTCAGGTTTGCAGGGGATTCTGGGTACGAAAACGTTGGGGGATCCACGCAAGCCATACCTTCCTGGAATCCCCCGGGTGTCTACTTTTCAGAAATGTGTGGGTTTGGTAGGTTTCCCTCGGTGCCGGCAGAGCTAGGGTTCAAAAACTACAGCTAGGCACTTTGCAAAAAAAGGGTAATTTTTCACTGTGAAAATGTGGTGTGTCCACGTAGCGTTTTGCTCTGTTTCCTGTCGCGGGCACTAGACCTACCCACACAAGTGAGGTACCATGTTTTTTGGAAGACTTTGGGGAACGCGGGGTGGGTGGAATTTTGTGGATCCACACAGATTCCAGAACTTTCCACCACAGAAAAGTGAGGAAAATGTGTTTTTTTTGACAGTTTTTTAGGTTTGCAAGGGATTCTGGGTAACAGAACCTGGTGAGAGCCAGTCAAGTCACCCCATCCTGGATTCCCCTTGGTGTCTAGTTTTCAAAAATGTATAGGTTTGCTAGGTTTCTCTAGGTGCCGGCAGAGCTAGGGTTCAAAAACTACAGCTAGGCAGTTTGCAAAAAAGGGTCATTTTCACTGTGAAAATGTGGTGTGTCCACGTTGCGTTTTGCGCTGTTTCCTGTCGCGGGCACTAGGCCTACCCACACAAGTGAGGTACCATTTTTTTCGGAACACTTTGGGGAATGCGGGGTGGGTGGAATTTTGTGGATCCACGCAGATTCCAGAACTTTCCACCACAGAAAAGTGAGGAAAATGTGGTTTTTTGACAATTTTTTAGGTTTGCAAGGGATTCTGGGTAACAGAACCTGGTGAGAGCCAGTCAAGTCACCCCATCCTGGATTCCCCTGGGTGTCTAGTTTTCAAAAATGTATAGGTTTGCTAGGGTTCCCTAGGTGCCGGCAGAGCTAGGGTTAAAAAACTACAGCTAGGCACTTTGCAAAAAAAGGGTCATTTTTCACTGTGAAAATGTTGTGTGTCCACGTTGCGTTTTGCGCTGTTTCCTGTCGCGGGCACTAGGCCTACCCACACAAGTGAGGTACCATTTTTAGGTCTCGCCTGAGCCAGCGCTTAGCGCTGCTCTGGCCGAGACATTTAGTAAGTGGGTTTTTGAAGTGCTACCAGAGCGGCTTTTGCTGGCCTCCAGCTTGCGTTCACGATGGCGTGCACGCGCGCAGCTGCCATCTGGGTGTTCTCTAATGGCTCCTCTGCGCACACTACCCCCTCCCTTCTCAGAGGTGCCATCTGGCTTTCCTCTTGCTCGGACAAGCGCTTTAATGCCCCCTCCCCCACCACAGATCACGTTACCATTGCATCTGCATTTGCCTGTGTTTTGTCTGCAGACGAGGAGTTTTTACATTGCTCATTTTCTTTCTTTGCATCAGAGAAGCGCAATGGTGCAAAAGGCAATGTATCTTTTGAATTAAAGGAACAGATCACGTCACCACTGCATCTGCATTTGCCTGTGTTTTGTCAGCAGACGAGGAGTTTTTACATTGCTCATTTTCTTTCTTTGCATCAGAGAAGCGCAATGGTGCAAAAGGCAATGTATCTTTTGAATTAAAGGAACAGATCAAGTCACCACTGCATCTGCATTTGCCTGTGTTTTGTCAGCAGACGAGGACTTTTTACATTGCTCATTTTCTTTCTTTGCATTAGAGAAGCGCAATGGTGCAAAAGGCAATGTATCTTTTGAATTAAAGGAAACCGAAGCAGAGTCTACACATGTTCCTGTTTTACAGACACTGCGCGCACTACCCCCTCCCTTCTCAGAGGCACCATCTGGCTTTCCTCTCGCTCGGACAAGCGCTTTAATGCCCCCTCCCCACCACACATCACGTCACCACTGCATCTGCATTTGCCTGTGTTTTGTCAGCAGACGAGGAGTCTTTACATTGCTCATTTTCTTTCTTTGCATCAGAGAAGCGCAATGGTGCAAAAGGCAGTGTATCTTGCCGAAGCAGAGTCTACACATGTTCCACAGCATCACTCAGCACCACCACAGAATCACTCAGCACCACCACAGAATCACTCAGCACCACCACAGCACCACTAAACACCACCTCAGCATCACCAAGCACCACCACCACAGCATCACTAAGTACCACAACAGCATCACTAAGCACCACTACAGCACCACTCAGCACCACCACACCACCACCACAGCATCACTCAGCACCACTAAACACGACCTCAGCATCACTAAGCACCACCACCACAGCACCACTAAGTACCACAACAGCATCACTAAGCACCACCACAACACCACTCAGCACCACCACAGCATCACTAAGCACCACCTCAACACCACGCAACACCACCTCAAGCATTAGCATAGCCAATAGGTCTCGCCTTTGGGGCCTTATAAGTGTTTAACCATGCAACAGTTAATGTTGTTGCACCAAGGATATTATGCTGCATAACTAAATACTTATAAGGTCCCAAAAGCGAGACCTATTGGCTATGCCAATGCTTGTTTTTGGAAGACTTTGGGGAACGCGGGGTGGGTAGAATTTTGTGGATCCATGCAGATTCCAGAGCTAGGGTTCAAAAACTACAGCTAGGCACTTTGCAAAAAAGGGGTCATTTTTCACTGTGAAAATGTGGTGTGTCCACGTTGCGTTTTGAGCTGTTTCCTGTCGCGGGCACTATGCCTACCCACACAAGTGAGGTACCGTTTTTCTTGAAAGACTTTGGGGAACGCGGGGTGGGTGGAATTTTGTGGATCCACGCAGATTCCAGAACTTTCCACCACAGAAAAGTGAGGAAAATGTGTTCTGTTTGACAATTTTTTAGGTTTGCAAGGGATTCTGGGTAACAGAACCTGGTGAGAGCCAGTCAAGTCACCCCAGCCTGGATTCCCCTGGGTGTCTAGTTTTCAAAAATGTATAGGTTTGCTAGGTTTCCCTAGGTTCCGGCAGAGCTAGGGTTCAAAAACTACAGCTAGGCACTTTCCAAAAAAAGGGTAATTTTTCATTGTGAAAATGTGGTGTGTCCACGTTGCGTTTTGAGCCGTTTCCTGTCGTGGGCACAAGGCCTACCCACACAAGTGAGGTACCATTGTTATCGGGAGACTTAGGGTAACACAGAATTGTAGAGAAACTGTTATTACCTATTGACTTTTGATGCATTTCTGCCTTCCAAATGAAAGACAATGTGTAAAAAATAAGTCATTTTGAAAAATGACCTATAATTCACATGCTAGTATGGGTACTCCCAATTTCGGAAATGTGCAAATATCTACTGTTTCTAAACTCCACATTTTGTTCCCATTTCAGAAATACATAGGTGTCTTTCATACCGATTTTTCCATGTATACATTTTCCCAAAATAATTTCTATATACCCGGTACATAATAAAAAACCATTGCAAGACGGTGCTCAGTTATTGGCTCTGGGTTCGTCGGGTTCTTGGTGAACCTACAAGTCCTATATATCCCCACAACCAGAAAGGTCCAGCGGATATAACGGTATATTGCTTTCAAATAGCTGTCATAATTAGAAGAAGTTACAGGTGAAAACGTTGACACAAATGGCTGTTTTTTCCAACTAATTTTCAATTTTTCCTTTATTTAACTGTTAGTTTCTATAAAGAAAACTTAAAGGATCTACACAAATGACCCCTTGCTGAATTCAGAATTTTGTCTACTTTTTAAAAATGTATAGCGTTCCAGGATCCATTATTGCTTTTGTACCCATTTCTACCGTTGAAGGAGGTTGAATGCACAAAAATAGCAAAAATAGGCTATGTCCCAGAAAAATGCCAAAACTGTGTAAAAAATGTTGGTTTTCGGACAAAAGTCTGCTTGTCCCTGAAAGCTTGGAAGATGGTGATTTCAGCCCCACAACCCCTTTTTTGATACCATTTTCAGGGAAAAAACCAGACGCTTTCATCTGTAGCCCTTTTTTCGCATTTTTCCCCAAAAAAACCAAATTTAGCTGTATTTTGGCTAATTTCTGGGTCCCCTCCAGGGGAATCCACAAACCCTGGGTACCTTTAGAATCCCCATGATGTTGGAAGAAAAGGACGCAAATTTGGCGTGGATACCTTATGTGGTCAAAAAGTTACAGGGGCCTAAGCTCGAACTACCCCAAATAGCCAAAAAAAGGCTTAGCACAGGGGGGGAAAAGGCCTAGCAGCAAAGGGGTTAAAAATTGCATGAATAACCAAAACGTATTTACTTACCTGTTTGCAGGAAATGTCCCAGTGCTGAATCTAGGTATCCAGCACTGAGTTAGAAAAGTAACGTAAAAAGTAACTTACCTGTAATTTACTGAAAAAGCCTATTCATTTCAATGTACTGTATTTGCTAAGTATTGCAACCTACTGCATCCCCTGTAAATCAAACAAAGTACAATTCCTATTGCATTTTCAAACTGTTCTACATTAAGCAACTTATTACTGTAAAGTATTTTATGCTTACCTGTGCCAGGCTTGCTTGGTTCTAAAAATAAAACAACAGTATATTTTTTATGCAAAAACAATTGGTCTAGAGTTCAGTCCTTGAGTGTGTGAATTCATTTGCTGACTGAGTGTGTACATCAAATGCTTAACACTGTCCTCTGATACTGCCTTACTGCTCGACCACTCTACCATAAATAGAGAGTAAGGTTCTATATAACTTTATCCTCTGCCTACCTTTGGGGTCACCTGGACTCTATACACACTATACCTCACTTTGGTGTAGTATATATAGAGGTAGAAAAAGTTTTCCCTTGGTAGAGAATTATGTCAGATCACTCAGTGCAATGCTTGGGCACACGAAGAAAATAATGCCACCCCTGCGTTACACCATCAAACCACAACTGATGCAGCCCATATGGTAGAGCCTACCAATTACATATACAACAGTTATATATCATTAAAAAATATTTTTATTTTGAATTAAAACATCACATAAATCACAATGTCATAAAAACCCTATAAAAATCACAATAGTACAAGTATCAAGTTCATATACGAATAACATTCATTCCACCAACCCCAAATTCATACATTAGAGAGAAACACTAAGACAATACACTTTGTCATAAAAAACATATCCGATAGGAACACTTCTCTAGCTACTCCTGGATACACTGTATTGTCTTTTGTCTGCAGGATAAGCTTGTTCCACGGATTATGCAACACAAGCGTCGACGCGTTTCGATGGTTCTATTATTTTTCCATCTTTTTCAAGACAAACGTATAGCTCTTTCTTAATGGCACTGTGTGGTTACCATTAGTACCAACTCCTCATTTCATTTCGATTTTTTATGCGCCAGTTCTATCGGTCTGCATAACATGTTCTCAGCACACAGTCCGCCACATTAGAGTCGGTAGATTCACTGCTCACTCAGAGATTCCTCTTTTAAGTATGCTCCCCTTTTGCAGTCTTCTATAATGATCCTCCTCGTTTTTATGCCGTTTAAAATCTGTCTCTTTCTTTTAATTTATCGACCTGGATTCCGTCTGTTCTTAATAAAATCTTGTAAACATGGGACTCCCTTTTCCCGTTCTGGACACTTATGGCTTCACTTCCCACGGATCTCCCGGAAAATCCTTACGTCTACGGTATATATAGAGCCAGTTTCCTACAGACAACCAACACCAAAGCCTTACATACAAATATAACCTGTGAGGTTTCATGTAACAAAATACCTGACTGTGGACTTTAACACAGTGCAAAACAATCCACCCTTTAAGGTCTATTGGCTTTTGCATTTGTGCTACAGAATAAATATATCTGGCCTATTCCCTTTGTTGTAACTTTTCATAATAAACAGGTCAGATCCGTGGCTCCTGAAATGCCGTTTCCATGGGACTCAATCAGGCCTACATCTTTTATTTTTTTTGTAAATTCTTTTTATTTGGTTTTCAGCGTTCAGCAATAAAATGTTACAACAGCTTCGATCATGTTATACATAAGAGCTTGTACATGCAGTTGATTGCAATTACGCATTATCTATTGTCACATAGCAGGTTTGGTGTTCTATTCGATAACATGCCTGTGTATTGTTACCAAATGAGTAGTGTGGCTACACTTTTATTATTCCGTAATTGCGTCTTGTCCTCAACTGGAGCTGGGGCAGCTGCGAGTGTCCAGTAATCATATTGAGATAACCGTAAACAAACTGGGGGAATTAACTTGAACTGGGGATGCACTGTGTGAGGGGAGAAACAGGAGAGTGGGCCAGGTTGGGCGGCACTAAGAGTTTGCACTTACACTTGCACGAGAAGGCCGCTAGAAGTGAGGGTTTAATAATGCTCGGGGAAGCCGTTTGCGCGTACTCTGCATTTGCGGCTTGTGTGGTGAATTCTGATGGGAGGTCTCCTTCGGAGGTGGACGCATTCAGCGCGGCTTGCGGGGAGTGTTGTGACGATAAAGGGGGCCTGGTGCGATCTGGAGTATGCTTAAAGGTATGTAGGAGCGTCGCCCATTTCATGGAGATTCGACGCTTACGTATGCCTCGGACCTCTTCGCATCGCAGGGCCTCCTCTTCCGATGCCCCCCCATTTAGAGTCTGCTCCTACCCAGGCTGCCAAAGGGGGGGCCTGCTGGGGTTCTCCAATGCATGGCAATACCCCGCTTAGCTAGTAGAAGGGCTAGAGACGCAAATCGCAACTCGACTTTGTGATGTTTGCGGCGTTTGAATATGCCCAATGCGCAGGCATCCCTTGTTCTAAGGTTTGTGAGACCCATTACAGTTCGCAATGTTGTGTGTATTGTACTCCAGTAGGAGTGAAGCGCAGGGCAATTCCAAAATGGGAAACAGCGTTTACAACGCTGTTTCCACAACGCATGGCCTTACAACGCGTGCCATTACATTGCAAGTCGTAACAACGACTTGCTGTAGGGGACGTGCAACACCAGGGAATGTGTTGGATTTTAAATCCAACACCTTCCCTGCTGTTGCACAAACTGGAGTAGGAATAGTACTCCTAAGTCCAGCACGCCCCCTACAGCAAGTCGTTGTTACGACTTGCGATGTAATGGCACGCGTGGTAACAAGGCGGTCGTTGTAACGACCACGTTGTAAAGCCATGCGTGAAGAATGTATGCATAGTAACATCATACAGTCTTCCAAAACATGTGAAAAAAGGTCACGCTGGGGTGATGACAGCTTGGACATGAGAATGATGTGTTCGGGTAGTATCTATGTAGAAGTTCAGGTGTTAGGAATGCACGAAGCAAGATGAAAAATTTTATGTTTTTAAATCGGGGATCACAGGATACTTTCTTTGGGTATTCTAGTGCTTGTTCCCACTCCTTGTCATGCAGCAGCCTTTTGACTTCCCCCTCTCATTTGTCTCGTAGGGGTGTAAGTGACACTGCTATTAGGTCCCGGATGGACCTGTATATCCAGGTCACTATGTGGCTTCCTGGGCCCATTTGCAGGATGGCGTGAAGGACCAGATGCGTTGCTGGGTCATTATCGCGCATATGCCAAGCTTGGCGGCAATCCGCCACTAGTTGACTGTGTAGGAGGAACTGGCCTCTGGGCAGGCCCGTATCGGCCACTATTTCGTCACAGGGAAGTACATGGCCATCTGCGAACATGGAACCTATTTCCGTAAGTGAGAGGTATGTCCAGACTCGTAGAGCATGCTCAGTGTAGTGCTCGTGCTCTCGAGGAAGGCCCACCAATGGCAGCAGTGGGGAATAAAGTGGAGTTGCACGTGACTTACGATGGATCTGCTGCATACAGGCTCGCGCCACTGTCTCCTGCAATGGGTGAGTCGGCATTGGTCTGGATCCTGGAATAAGCATACATCGGATCGTTGGTAGTGATATCGGTCCGGTGTCTGTGCTGGTCTCATCTAGTAGGCGTCCCGCTGTCCAGCGTGATAGCCATTGAAGCTGGGCCGCTAGGAAGTATGCCTGAAATAAGGGGGCCCCCAGTCCGCCTCTGTCTACCGGCAGCTGCATTTTGCCCAGGGCTTCTCGCTTGCGCCCGCTGCCCCAGATTAAGGTGCATAAGAGTTTTTCTCCTGCTCCTGGAAAAAGGAGCGGGAGGGACTATCGGGAGATCAAGCCTACATCTTTTACCATTGGCTTGTCACTATACCAACTCAGGCATAGAGTTGAGCATAATCTTTCCCACAAGGCAACCATCAAGCATACAGTCTTAAACTTCAAAAGGTTGTTACATGTGGGCAGAAACATATGCAGGTGTATGGCTTCTTAAACTTATGGAAGGATATAGAAAGGGTCTACAAATAGTAGAACAAGAACCATGATCTTTACTTACTAAAAGTTCAACTTGCTCCATATTAACATGAAGGATTCCACTTCGTCTCTGACTAGCAGCATGGCACCTAGTGCTGGCAAACCCTCATCAGGTTGGTACTATAGCTAATTTTATTACATTGCTGCTGTTGCAGTCCATCCTCCAATGCTTGCAGATGGTACCAATGGGGACAACATTCTAACATTAGGGTGAGAAATGAAAGGTATTATTTAATATCTCAGGTTTTTTTGTTTGCATATTTCTATGACCACAAGGCTGATACAGCTTGCCTGTGTCCTTTTCATTTGCTAAGGGTGCACCAGAAGAACCAGTGTAGCCACCTTTATGCTGGGTGAGCATTTTTGCCCAGATTATAGGATCTGCTGTGTAGGAGACTGTAGAGAAGCAGTATTTATCACTATGAAGCCCTTAAAGACCACCCTTTCTAAGTTTTCAAGCTATCCCATTCTCCCTTGTAGCCCAAAGGTCAAATAGAGCACATTAATTTTTTTGTTTAAATCTGTTTTTATTGATTTTGATTTTATATCTCCATGAAAGGCAACTTACATTGTGGAAAGCCAACCATACACCGAACCATCCATCAATATTAAAGAGACATTCCAGTTGAGCAGGTATTAAACATGACCTGCATGTCAATGACATTGTTGTCTCAGAAACAAGTTGAACCTCAACGGTTAGTCCATTTCATCAAGGGTAAAGGGTACAGTACAATAGTGGCGCGGTTCCATTAGCATGTTGTACAGAGTCCTTTCAGAACATTCAGCGTGGGAAATTGAACAGATGTTATAGGCAAGAACAAACATAACTCAAAACCAATAACAGCAGCATTGACCGATGTGTGCTTAAACATCTCTCACGTTGTTCCCCCCTCACCCCCATCATCTCGTCCCGTGGCACCAGCCAGACAGCCGTCTCCTCTCATTGACTGCGGCGATGCCCACCCAGGTGTCAGATGGTGTATGTGCGTGTACATGGTATTACGGTTATCTACTGGCGGGATACCTGTCACTCTCTGCAGGCACGCATCCCTCGTTCTCGGGCTGTCGCTCAAGGCTGTCCCCTTCTATTTGCTTTAAGGTCCGGAGTAGTCCCTCCCACTGCGCCGCTATAGGCTCCTTCCGCAGCCCCAACGTTTCCTCCCGCAGGATGGCAATTCCCTCTGCTTTGGCCCATGCCAGGAACGAGTACCTCCATGCCCGTATATGTGGCGGGTCCTGTGCCTTCCACCTCTTAGTTAGAAGCCGCTTAGCGACCACCAATCCCAGGTCAAGGAACCGAGATGAGACTTTTGTGGCCGAGGTTCTGCGGAAATGGTGTAACAAGTAAACAGGCCACTCAAAGGGTATGTCGCGACCTGTACATGTGTGTAGTAGCCCACTGACGGCCCGCTAATATGTATGTAGTTTGTGACAGCTCCACAGCATGTGTACCAGTCCAGCCCCTGGTTCGGTGCAGTGAGGACATACTGCGTCCGTGCGGTGGAAGTACCTATTAATCGTCTCGGGTGTGAGGTATGCTCTGTGGACTATGAACAGTTGTATTTGTCTGAACCTCATGTTTCTGGGTATTCGCACTGGGCTCTTTATTATCTTTTCCCATTCCCTGTCCTCCAGTTGTCGCTCTAGGTCTGCTTCCCATTTGCGGCGGAGTGGATCCAGACTTATCGCTGCATGTGTGCGGAGGGACGCCGCAAACCAGCGAACCAGGTGTCTGCCACGCCCCATAACGTGGAGGTACTGTATAGTGAGGTGTTGGCTCGGCTCCGTGATCATGTCCCCCCATCTAGATGTGAGTGTCGCAATCAGCGAGCGATGCCTCAGGAATTGCCCCGGTGGCAGTCCCGCCTCCTCAACCAGGGATTCATATGGTATAAGTGTGCCATCCCAATACAATTCTCCCAGGGTCTGTATATCGGCTTCGCGCCACTCCGTAAGTTCAAGAGGTGTAAGCACCCCAGGCCCGCTAGGGGAACCTTCCAATGGTATGGCCGGTGCATAGGGGACTAGCGCTCTGGTGAGATACAGACTGCGGCAGTAGCACTTATACGCCACCGCTAGGAGGAGCGGTGTCGGCGTTGCGGCTTTGGTGGCAGGGTGAAAGAGTTTGGTTATATGATCCAGAGAGCGGGGAGGTAATGTGGTCGCAGTGTCTTCACGACCTCTATCTGCAAGCCAGCGGGCTACCCACTGCAATTGTGCAGCTAAATAGTAGTGCTCAAAACAAGGCGCAGCAAGACCTCCTTGATCAGTAGGCAGGTACAGCTTTGCCAATGCCATCCTGTGTCGGGCGTTTCCCCAGAGGAAGTCCCTGAGTAGTTTAGTGAGTGTGGCAAAGAAGGACGCCGGAACATACATAGGCAGATTAGCAAAGTAATATAGGAGACGGGGAAGGATCACCATCTTGGATAGTGCTACCCTGCCAGTGACCGTTAGCGGAAGCGTTTTCCAGAAGTGTACCTGTGACTTGATGGCTGTCAAGGTCCTTCCCAGGTTGCCGTCAAAGAGGTCTGTCGGCTGACGGTATATCTGAATTCCTAGATAACGGAAGGTGTCAGCCTTCCATTGCACCCTTGTACCATTTAGAGTGTAACCCGGGTCTTGGGTTCCCTCCCCGAATGCATAAAGACAGGACTTGTTAGCGTTTACTCGGAGTCCCGAGAGGGCGGCAAAGTCACGCAGTGTGTGTGTCAGCTGATCTGGTATATTTTCTACATCTCTCACAAAGACCAGGAGGTCATCTGCGTACAACGACACTTGGTGCACCGCATCTCCCAGGGGTATTCCATCTCCCAGCGTTGCTCGCAATGCCGCCGCCAGGGGTTCGATTGCCAGTGTGAACAGGAGGGGTGATAGCGGGCACCCCTGCCTGGTGCCCCTGCGTATTGGTATGGCGTCAGAAATGTACGGCCCCAGCCGCACCCGGACTGTGGGATTTTTGTATAATAGGTCAACCATCTGGAGAAACCCCAGGCCCAGCTCATATCGCAACAGCACTGCCGCTAGATAGCTCCATTCTAAACAATCAAAGGCCTTCTCCAGGTCCAGCACAAGACATCCCGCTCTGGGCCACATCCGCACACTATCCGACGCCACCCTAAAAAACCTTTGCAAATTCAGTGATGTGCTACGCTTGGGCACAAATCCATTTTGGTCGCCGTGAACCAATTCGGGGACCACCAGCCCCAATCGCTCCGCTAACACTTTAGCAAGTATCTTGTAGTCCGCATTGAGGAGCACAATGGATCTGTACGATCCGAGGTTTTTGGGGTCCCTATCTGGTTTGAGCAGGGACACCAGGTAGGCCTCGGGCATCGATGGGGGCAGTGTGCGTTCCTCCAGAGCTGTGGTGTAAAGGGTGTGTAGTCGTTGCACCAGAGTCTCCCGGTAGGCCCTGTAATATTCGGCAGGTAGGCCGTCCGGTCCCGGCGACTTCCCAGACGCCATGGACCCAATCGCCTCCCCAAGTTCCTCTAAAGTGAGGGGACCATTGAGCGCCTCCTGGTGTGCTTCTGAGGCTGTGGGCAGCTGGATAGGCTCGAGAAATCTCTCCAGATCGGGGCCGGAGCAGCATCCCTTGGATTGGTATAGTTGCGTGTAATGTTCTGACATCACCCTGTGAATCTCACGCTGTGTGTACACCAGGGCCCCCTCCGGTGTGCGTATGGCTCCGATTTGGGCGCGACTACTCTCTTGCTTCAGCAGCCAGGCCAGCAGGCGGCCCGCCCTGTCCGCTGTAGCATGTGTACGAGCTGTGTGGGCCATATAATTGTGGCACCGCAATCGCTCCATGAGTTCCGCATGTTGTGTCCTAAGACTCTCCAGATGGCCCGAATGTCTGCCTCCGCCCTCTCCCTCACGTTCATATTGGAGTAATTGCGATTCTAGGCGGGTGAGCGATAATGCTAGTTGTTTACGTATGTTCCATGAGGCTCCGAGGCAATGACCCCTAACAGCAAGTTTGTGGGCATCCCATTCCACTAGTGCAGAACTTGCTGTCCCTTCGTTGAGTTCGAAATACTCGAGGACCTTCGTCTCCAATGATGAACGGAATTCGGGGTCTTCTAGTGGGGGTGGTTGGAGGCGCCATGTGGGTATGAGAGGACGATCGGCTTCCCAACTGAGCTGGAGTCTCATAGGGTTGTGATCAGAGTGTGTCCGCCCTAGGTATTCTGATGCCACAACTAGCGGGATTGGGAGCCCACCACCCTATCCAGTCGCATATGCAGGTCATGTACTGCAGAGTAATAGGAATAGATACGTTCATTAGGGTGAAGGGCACGCCACATGTCTAGCAATGCCCAATGTGAGAGCCAGTCTGTGAGCGCCTGCGCATTTGACACAGCTGGCGTCTTCCGGAGGGGTGGAAAGGATCTGTCCATGCGGACATCGAGCACCGAATTGAAGTCCCCACCCAGTAACCAGGGGAGCCCAGCGTAAGGGGTCAGCACTGTAGACAACTGTGTTAGGAACGAGGGCTGGACTACGTTTGGGGCATATATTGAGCCCAGCAATATCGATTGACCGTTAAGTGTCCCCCGCACTAAGGTGTATCTGCCTTCAGGGTCTGACACCGCGTCTGCACAAATGAACGGTGTGCCCGCTCTCACCCAGATTAATGTGCCCCGCGCATGCGCTGAGTATACCGTGCCATACACCTGTCCCCTCCAGCGCCTACGCAATCTGTCCAGTTCTGGCTGTGTCATGTGTGTTTCCTGCAATAGGGCAATTCCAACCGAGTGTCTCTGGAGGTAAGCGAATATGGAATAGCGTCGCCTGGGTGTGTGCATGCCACGTATGTTCCATGTGATTATGTTAGCACGCGCCATTTCTGGTGGGTTTAATCGACAGGGGTGTCAAGGCCGGGACGTGCCTCGGGGCACGGGGGTCGGGGACAGGTATAAGTGTGTCGGCTTGCTGCAACAAAAGGAATAGATGAACTAAGAACAACATAACATCTGGGACGAACATTGCGAAATGTCCGTCCAAACCTCTGTAACAACTAAGTAGTACAAACTAGGTCAGTGTGTTGCCTGATGGGGTACGCGCACTGATAATGTTTTGCTATGGCCGTCCCCCCCATTCCTGTGTATGTAGTATGCCATCCAGATAATCACCTATGTAAGTGTGCGAGACCAGCAGTGTACAGTTCTAAATGCCGTCTCAGGCGTATGTGTTGCCTCTGGTAATATGCAAAATGCGGGCAGTTGCGGGCACAGTGCTTCTGTGTCTTCTCCGCGTGGGGCGTGTGTGGTTATTTACCCAGTAGACCCACCCCTCCACCCAGTGCTGTGTCAGAACACAAATGTTAACAATCAATGATCTACTTGCGTGAGCTGCCTGCGTCAGAGTTGATCACGCTCCAGTACTTCATCCTATGATATCATCAGCAGTTTGTGGGGTTACCTCCGGCAGGCAGAGGTCGTCAGAAATTTCAGTTGATGGTGACGAAGAGCCGCTGACCACCAACGTGTCTCGTGTGTAGGAGTCCGATCGTTCTTTAGGATGTGGAGATCCGAGGGTGGTAACCGCTTCCAGAGCGTCCTGTCTTTCCCGTCTTATTTTCTCCGGACTCGGGGCCGCAGTCCCTGATTTCGCACTGCGCAGTGTCCCTCGCCGCCCGCGTCGTCTGGTTCTCCTGCCTGTTAGGTGGTCTCCATCCGGGTCCGAAGGTCTTGTGCCTGTCCACAACCCCGACTCTTCCAGCCAATCCCAGGCTTCCGCAGGAGAGTCAAAGAAGCGGGTCCCTTCTTTCGTAACCACTCGCAGCCGGGCCGGGAATAACAGCGAGTACGGTAGCACCAGAACTCTGAGCTGGTGCTTCACCTCTGCGTAGTTGCTTCTACGAAGCTGCACGAGGGCGGTGTAGTCTGGGAAGAGCATAACTTGACTACCGCTCACCTTGAGGCTTTCCATCTTGCGTGTTTCATGTAGTACCGCATCTCTGTCCCTGTAGTTGAGCAGTTTAAAAATGAACGGTCGTGGCCTGGCTCCTGGTTGGGGTTTCTGTGCCGGCACGCGGTGGGCTCTTTCCACTGCAAACTGCATTGACAATGTTCCCTGGGGCAGGAGATCTCGCAGCCAACGCTCCGTGTATTGCTCTGGGTTCCTTCCTTCCTCACCCTCTGGCAGGCCCACCACGCGAATGTTGTTGCGGCGGGAGCGTCCCTCCGCATCTTCTGCTCTATCTTCCAGGGCGTGAATGCAGTCTATCATATCCTGTAGCGCAGCTGTATGGTTTTGAGTAACAGACTGGAGTTCCCTGAGCGTTTGGCCCTGTGCAGTGACTTTTTCGGCCAGTTTACGATGATCTGCATGGAGTAGCGTGAAGTCCGAGGTAACCTTATCTATCCGGGTTTCCAGAGAGGTTCTGGCGTGTTCTAATGCGGCACCGATTTTCTCCACTGCTGCGAGTACTGAGTCCATTTTGGCCGCCAGGGCCATGGTTGTTGGCTCCATCTCCCCCCCAGCACCCATGCATATGGGGTCCGAGCTGCCCGTGCGTAGGGGTCCCTGCTGCATCTTGGCTCGCATCCGGCCCATCACAAGCTGTTGCGCCGTGGGCATTCGCAACTAGCTACCAGAGGGGTTGTCACACTGGTAGTACTGTCACTTTGAAGATTCCGGGTAGGCGCCTGGTTTCCGCACCTGCATGAGCCACTTAAGAGATGCGACCAGGCGGGGCCGCCAGTGGCAGCCGCACCACTTGCCACCGTCTATACGCGAGGTCGCGTGCTCTGGCCTGTGGGTCCCATGTACAGCCTCCTCTTTAATAGTCTTCCAGTGGGGTAGGGCTCCCGGATTTCCAGCAGGATGACAGCCGGCAGCAACCCTCAGCGGCAGAACGTCTGGTTACGTCAAAGTGTGTGTAGCGGGGTGCGACGTTGCGGATCCTCGCAGCTGCAGGATGATGTAGTTGTTACGGGTGTCCCCAAAGGCGGCTATCTGTGTGGGCCCTGTCTCTGCGGGCCGTGGTGTATTTTGTGCATGAGAATGAGGATCCGCAGCTTCTGCTCACATTCAGCGCCACCTCCGTTCTCCTCCTCAGCGCTCATCAGCGGTTAATACAGCGCGATTGCTTATTGAGGATCAGCGCCCCTATGCCGCAATAGACTCCCTCGTGCGGACCTCTGCCCGCACCTCCTCTCTCTGCCTTTGACGGGGCAGGCCACCTCAGCTTCCCATCTCCGGAGCCTGCTGCTTACTTCGTCGGTGCAATGTTCGCTTGTCTCCCAGGCCCCAGCTTGGGGGTTGTTCCCTGTGTTCACCCGCTTGACTTCACTAGGCCACACACCCAGGGGCCAGACAGTGTTCCCGCAGGCCGCCTCCGCTCACTAGCACCAGCGCAGCCCCACCGAGGCCCCCCGCGGCGAGCGCCGTGCGTCTGCCATCACTTCTCCCGTTGCAGCCTCACTAGTACGCAGTTCGTTTTCCCTTCCGTAGCAGCTTTTTCTAACTGTCTGCACTCACTGGGTTGCTCCAGCACAGGGCGGCTCCAACCGCTGCCGCGCGGTCGCCAGGCTACTCAGTGTCTCCACGGCGTCTCAAGCTCACCCCGCAGGGGCCCGGTTCGCTGCACAGTGGCCACCCCCGCTCCACAGCAGCGGCAACACGCTGGGGGCCCAACTCACCAGGATTGTCACCGCCGAGACGAGTTTCCAATTGTGGCACCGCAAGGCAAAGTCTGGTATGTGCTGCTGCGCCGCTCCCGGTCCTGGCGTCTTGTAATGAGGCCTCTGGCCCTCCGCTCCGGCCGTTCTCCGCCGCCAAGGGGGGGCCGCCACCTAATCACGGGCGGCCGCTTCCCGCCGTTTGCCGCCCGCGCGCGGCTTCACAGCTTATGGGCCTCAGTTTTCGTCCCCGCGGTGATTGCAGTCCCGGGGGGCAAAGCAGCACAGTTCGGGGCTTTCCGTTGCAGCGATGCCCCAGCTGCCTGGCCCCACGTATTTCCAACGGGGAGGGGTGCTCTCCGCTGTCACAGGAGTCGCTGTTCAGGCACGGGCGATCGTCCCCTGCCGCGGATTGCCCGTGCGCGGCCTCACAGTCAGTAGGCCTCTGTTTTTCTTACTGCGGCGGTTGCAGCCCCGGGGGGCGAAGCGGCACAACTCAGGGCTCTCCGACTGCAGCGACGCCTCAGCCGTCCAGCCCCACTTGGTTCCGACGTGGATGACTATTCTCTGCCGCCGTAGGAGCAGCCGACTAAGCGCGGGCGGCCATCTTCCGTCGCGGATTGCCAGCGCGCGGCCTCACAGCTAGCAGGCCCCTTCTCTCCTCACCACAACAGCCGCAGTTCCGATGGGCGAGACGACTCAGCTCGGGGCTCACTGGATGCAGCAATTCCTTAGCTGCCTGGTCCCACTCGTTACCGACGTGGATGGCTCACTTTCAGGATAAGTTTGACGGATTAAAGGGGGATATCAGTCCGAGCGCTAAGGACTCACGTCCGCCATGTTGGCTGGCTAGCCACGCACCCTCAAATAGAGCACATTAATAATAAGAATCAGATTCCTAATACACAAAAAAGTCCACCCCACCACTATTGTCTTAAGCTAAAGTGAAAATATATAGACCTTGTCATGAAGACATCTTTGAAAAGTTGAGAGAAGCCTTTCTGGCAAAAACAAAGGATAGTCACCTCGCAGCACACATATTCTCTTACCTAAACAAGATCAGGGCTCTCCTCCTGGGGCCAGTCCTAACCGTCACTAGTACAGAACTACTCAGAGGTAGGGGGGGTGTATGCTTCTTAGGCATCAGATTCCTCATAGAAAGAGAAATGGAGATCGTGGCATCTACAAGGTCACAAAAGAAAGAAAGAAAAATAAAAGTCGACAGAGATTATGCTACTGAAAGCTTAGATCCTATGACATCTTTAAAGACTCTGCTTGAAGGGTTATTTGAAACAGAGGATATGGTGCATCCAAGGTTCTTGGATTGGACTCTGTCTCCAGGAGCCTGCACATATGGGCAAGCGCATCTCAGAAAGCCCTTTGACAAGGAGGTGGACCTGAAGATGCCTACTTTTATGTTATAGTTATCTGACGACACTAAAATGAGGCTAAATAGGGCCTGCATAAGCTCCTGGATTGGTCATGGTCATTCAAAATAAATTAAGTTCAATATAGATATTTTAGCTTATAGCTATAACATACAAAACAGTACGAAGAGTAAACAAAAAAATACAACTTTCAAAAATGTACAAATAAAATTCAACAATGATGGCCAAATAGCATTGATTAAGTCAATATCATCTCTCCAGTAGCACAGTGATAAGGCATCACAATAGGATCTTATTCCTAACTTCCTAAACAGAGGGCAAACTTAATTCCGCCTTGGGCTAGCTAGTTTTGTGCAATAGAGCAGGAAATGTAATATTGTGTCCTTGCCCCCTGAAGTGCATGTGCAATCTTGAGACAGGTGTGGAACCCATTTAGAACGATAAACTCCATATGGAAAAGTTCTTAACCTGAACTTTATTTATAATATACATTTTAGTTTCAGTTGTAGCAAGTCTAGGTATGGGACTTGGTTAGTGGAATAATGCGGTCCTGACACAGATGATCCAAGCCGAAATCATTAAGTACTTTACTTACATGCACCTCCAGCTACGGCCTTTTATGCGTCCTGAAGCTAATACTTTCATGGTAGATTGTTAATACACACTGGCCAGATGGTTTCTGTAACGGAGGATTTAATATAGAATAGGTCTTAAGGCAGCAATATCTGATGCATATCGCATGCACCCAACTGTGCGTATAGGGGGAGTAGCGGAGCTCCCAGGACGCAATTTTAGCAAGCTATGCAGGGAATTATTTTCGACTATTTGTAGGTCCCGGACTTTGTTATAACCCCAAATGTTGGCATCATAGAGAACTACTGCACTGCTTTCTGCTTCTAGACCTTCAAAACAGCAGTTAGGGGCCGGCTACCTATCCCTTTGGTAATTTTAACAAGCATTGGCAATGCCAATCGGTCTCGCCATATTTTTAAGTTTTTTGTCTTTGTTGCAAACAGAAAATGTCGTAAGTAAAGTAATAATATGCAACATTAAAGTAGTATACATTTTGCAGTTTATGAACATTACGCGCTTGGCATAAATGTGTGCCTTGGACGGGGAGGGATAATTGTTTTAGCAATAGACACAGTGGAAATGCAAGCCCTTTAACCAACAGAAACAATAAAGCCTTTTTAACATATGCATGCTATTTTAAAAACGTGGGAAGTACTTAACTGCGGCTCCAAGAAGACGGACAGGGCTACGCAGCTACTTTGAAGTTATTTGTTTCGTTCTGCTTGTAAAGCACACGATCTGAAGAAGACCTGTGAAGTACTCGGGTGGGGCTTTAACACCAAGCCAAGCAGCAAGTTTGCAACTATGTGTTTGTTTGTACTCCAAAAGCGTATAATCAGAAGACCTGTGAACTCCTTGGCTGCGGCTCCAACAAAACGGACGTTAAAGCAGGCACCAACTTAGCAAAAAAAAACAAGCATTGGCATAGCCAATAGGTCTCGCCTTTGGGACCTTATAAGTGTTTAGCCATGCAACACTTGATGTTGTTGCACCAAGGATATTGTCCTGGATAACTAAACACTTATAAGGTCCCAAAGGCGAGACCTATTGGCTATGCCAATGCTTGTTTAAATGCACCTCTGCCAAACTCAAAAATATGATTTGGGAGTCGCAGGAGCGCTTTTTGGTGGACCTTGTACTAAATACATGTGGTATCTAACCAAATTTGCCAACTCTTCCAATGCGTGTGAACCTTCGCACTCGTTATTTGTTTATTAATGGAGTTTTCCCCGTTTTTCCTAATAACTAAAACACGAAAGCCCTTCAGTACTTGTCTGTTTGAGACCAAAGCTTATACGCCCGATTCGTCTGTCATGGCTTCTGTCGTTCTGAAATGCTGACACGCGATTTGACATTCTCCAGGCTGTAAACTGAATACTTGCTTACACACCTGGATTAATATAAATCCACATTTGTTCAGTTGCTTCGTCGCCGCTGTGTCGACGGGAGTGAGAGAAGAGTAAATAGGACGTACTGGCTCCGGGTGAAGATGAAACGAAAGTCCCCGTTTAACATAGCGATGTGTAATGGATCCTAAAGCATGAAAATGGCGCGAGACTGTGGAATCTATCAATCAAAACGGGTCTCATAATGGAGGCCGTTAATCTTCTGACGCAGTAAGTGTCATTTGTATGATGTTAACTCTGGGTAACATCTTCCTCACATCGAAAATGGCGACAGTGAGAAATTGTCAATGCCTTTTGTAGTCGCAATAACGTTATTTTTGCGCATAAAACCAAAGCGGGCTTTTAAATTATAAACAATTTACACTAGGATTGTCGTTTAAATTAAAATGCAACCTCCTTTAAACTCTATATGTAAGCGAGGCATGGTGACTCCAACATATTTTCGTTTTTTTACATTCTATGGGTTCTCCTAGAAAATCACTGAGCATGTATCTCAGTGGCGTAATTTCGAGGGTTACTAAATAGTCCCAGGTATAACAATGTATCTTGTGCGTGTCCAATCACAAGGGCGCCTTTCTAACACAAACGGACTGGCAATGTGGGAAATGGATTCTGCTGTGAATGCGCGGCCACAAATAATGATGCTTTTGTTTCAAACATGCAGCAACCCCTTTTGCTGCCAGCGCTTGTTGATCAGGGTTGCATATTTGTGTGAGCTGCAGGTGACCCGTTTACGAGATCAAATGTATTTTTTTTAGCATCCACCCATCCGTGAAATAGTTCGTTGTGTGCTTTTGTCAGTATCAAAAGCCAGTGGAACACGCACTAAAACAAATAACAAAAGTCTCTGTCTGGTGCGCCTGAGGGCAGCGAGAGGACGGTGGACTCTGCTGGGGGCATCTGTGCTCATTGGCCGCCTGGCTGTGGTTAAAGTCCGTCCACAGTCCTCGAACTCAAGCAGCGCCCAGAGTAGATTGGTTTCAGGTGTTCACAAGGCTTGAGTGCACACTGGATTGTGTTATTTAATCACTCGCCGTAATGGCGCTCTGTAGGGCTAATTGCACTCGGTTAGTCTCGCGCCATGCGCCTCTGAGGTCTCTCCTGACCCATTGAAGTCATTCATCTCGGGTTCCGACCTCTAATGGCGCCTCGTGAGTCGAAGGCACGCCCAGGACCTGCTGCGCGCAACTTCCGGTCAGAATTCAGGCGCGGACACCTTCACGTCTAATGCACTTCTGCCTGGATCCAGAGGCTACCTTTGCTTTGTATTTATTATGAAGAATTTAGCATTTTATTAAAAATAGGTATTGAGGTGGAAGGTATGAGAATGTTGAGCAGGACCAATGGTCGATTAAGAAGCAGATCGCTCAAGCTGTCTTGGTAAAAAAAAAGTGACAAATAGGGTTCGAAAACACCATCTCAAATATTGGATGATATGGAAAACGTGATGAAATGTGGAGCTTGTGGGGAACCGTGCCACAATACCGGCTGGTTTCACAACATGATTCTCGAGTGAGAAATCTCACAGCACACAAGTCCTGTTATGTTGTATATTTAAAAAGTGTATGTATACATAACAAAGCACATTAAAAAACATAAGCTCGGTAACGTTGAAGGAATTTGGCATTAGCAACTAAAAACCAGCACAAGCGCGCGCCTCGCGCGGTACAGGGGGAGGGGGCCTGCGCGATTCCCTTGCGGGAGCCTGCAGCAAGGCGCGATGATTGCGACCATATGGCGCCACCATATGGCGCCGCGCGCTCCCGCAAGGGAATCGCCAGACGTGCACGCGTTGCTATTGCAAGCAATGCAACGCGTGCACGTTTTTGCCCCCAAAGCTGTGCCGATCACTAAAGGTCTCTCCTATGCAGCGCATGCGCGCTGCGTAGGCGAGACCTAAAAAAAACGGGTTTCTGTGTGCCTAGGAAGCACACTGTGGGCAGGAGCTGAAACCTTTTGCACTTTATTAACATTACACGTTTGGCTGAAAAACAACACAGCACAAAAATAAATTATAATGTTGATTAAAACTATGTATATGTGTACCTGGGAGGCATATGATTATTAAAGGCTGAAACCTTTTGCACTTTATGAACATGACGCGCTTGGCTAAAAAATAACACAGTATGATAAAATGTAATCTTGAAAAAGACGGAAACATAGTAAGCAGCTGCTAATAAAAAAAAAACTGTGTGTTTCTGTCTGGAAGGCATACGATTAGCACGGGCTGAATCCTTTTGCACTTTTAAAACATTACGCCAGCTGAAAAAACATCTGTATTTGTGCCTGGAAGGCAGACGGTTATCAAAGGCTGAAATCTTTTGCACTTTATCAAGATGACGCGCTTGGCTGAAAAACAACACAGTACAATAAAATGCAATAATGTGTGTGTATCTTGAGGGATAGCGCTGCTGTCTCTGTCCTCGCACATCACTGTGTGTGTATCTCGAGGGATAGCGCTGCTGTGTCCGTCCTCGCCGAGGACTGTGTGTGTATTTCGAGGGATGGCGCTGCTGTCTTATTCCTCGCAGAGCACTGCGTGTGTATGTGGTATCTTAAGGGATAGCGCTGCTGTCTCCTTCCACCGGAGCACTGCATGTGTATGTGGTATCTCAAGGGATAGCGCTGCTGTCTCCTTTCTCGTTGAGCACTGCGTGTGTATGTTGAGGGATAGCGCTGCTGTCTTCTTCCTTGACGGATATCACTGCTGTTTCCTTCCTCACTGAGCACAGCGTGTGTATGTGGTATCTTGAGGGATAGCGCTGCTGTCTCTGTTCTCACACATCACTGTGTGTGTATTTTGAGGGATAGCGCTGCTGTGTCCGTCCTCGCATAGCACTGCGTGTGTATGAAGGCTGAAACCTTTTGCACTTTATCAACATGACTTATTAATATGACGCGCTTGGCTGAAAAACAACACTACGATAAAATGTAATCTTGAAAAAGACGGAAACACAGTAAGCAGCTGCTAATAAAAATTTGTATTTCTGTCTAGAATGCACAGCGCCATCTCCACCCACCACTGAGAGGAGGGAGCAAGCAAGCACGAGCAAAAAGGACAGGCAAGCAGCGGCTTAGACAAAAAACAAACATTACCCATTTGAGCACTGCGTGTGTATGTGGTATCTCGAGGGATAGCGCTGTTGTCTCCGTCCTCGCACATCACTTTGTGTGTATGTTGAGGGATAGCGCTGCTGTCTCCGTTCTCGCACATCACTGTGTGTGTATCTTGAGGGATAGCGCTGCTGTCTCCGTCCTCGCAGAGGACTGTGTGTGTATTTCGAGGGATGGCGCTGCTGTCTTATTCCTCGCAGAGCACTGCATGTGTATGTGGTATCTTAAGGGATAGTGCTGCTGTCTCCTTCCGCCGGAGCACTGCATGTGTATGTGGTATCTCAAGGGATAGCGCTGCTGTCTCCTTTCTCGCAGAGCACTGCACGTGTATGTGGTATCTCGAGGGATAGCGCTGCTGTCTTATTCCTCGCAGAGCACTGTGTGTTGTTTACATGGTATCTCGAGGGATAGCGCTGCTGTCTCCGTCCTTGTACAGCAATGCGTGTGTATCAAGGCTGAAACATTTTGCACTTTATCAACATGACGCGCTTAGCTGAAAAACAACACAGTACGATAAAATGTAATCTTGAAAAAGACGGAAAACAGTAAGCAGCTGCTAATAAAAAAATGTGTAAAAACAAAAAAACAAACATTGCCCATCCAGCCCTTGATGCCTAGGATTAAGGTCTGTGCTTCCAAATTAAAGCTTGTTAACTTTATTGGTGTAGTTATTTTAACAAGTCTTAAGCAGCGCTCACCACCTCCCAGGTCTCCGGAAGCCCGCAGTCCGACACTTGCAGCAGCTCGGTTCCGCTGGCTGGGTCCAGAACTGGGAAGGTGGCGGCGGCAGACACCCAGCGGCCACCGATAAAACCATTAGCGCGGAGCAGTGGTGAGGCGGTCAGGGAGGAGGATGCAATGCCGGCGACTGGCAGGGACGAGTAGAGGCTCCGGGAGACAATAGGTGCAGTAAGCGGGAGGCGCTGCAGCAGAGTCTCCGTAATGCGAAGCACAGCGCCATCTCCACCCACCGCTGAGAGGAGGGAGCAAACAAGCACGAGCAAAAAGGATGGGCAAGCAGCGGCTCAAATAAAAAAAATAAAAACATTGCCTCGCGGAATAAAACTGAAACGAGCTTGCGTTGAAGTAAAAAAAAAAGAGATCCACGAAAAACAACAGACACAAAAAAAATGCACTAACACCAGTAAAGGGGCCAATAGCCAGAGGCATGCCCAACAGGGAAAAAGGAGGGACATAAAACACACTAACCCAATAGCAAGTAAGACATTTTGAAAGACACACTCAAAAACAAATAGGAAAACGGAGGCGGAGACTCCCTCACTAAAGCATATACTGCATGTCTCAACAAGACAGCGCATGCGCTGCCTAGGCAAGACCTAAAAATGGCGTTGCTGCATGCTCTAAACTTAATTATAGATGTTTCTGGGTGAGGCTGAATACTGAGAGAGCTTTGAAAGCGCAAGCCAAGATAGCCGAACTGATCAAACTGTTCTAGCAATTCCCCATCTATTTTGAATGGTCTCTTTACTTGCAAGCCTGTTTTCAACACCATGACCTTGGATTTCCTCACATTAATAGGTGTGTCGACACCCAGCAGATGGAAAGTGCGGCAGAGCCTTTGACCACATATTAGATCCAAGGCGGCCCTCAAATCAATTAATGTGAAGTAAAGTGGGTATTTTGCCACTTATTTAGTACTTATTGTATGAAGGTGAAATGCCAGCTGTATGGTGCCAATTTCCTTTCTAAAACCTGCTGAAAGTCGGTTAACAGCTTTTGCGTATCAGCTCAACCCTGCAGCTGATTCAAGAGTACCTGCCTCATACACAATAATATTTGATATGGCACTTATGGCAATGGGCTCCAAGAACAATGTGCCTTCTTGGTAATGCAGTTATGCACTCTTCACGGAATGGCGCAGGTCTAATATGATCAAACTAGATCCCAAGTTGGGTCATCTTGCCTCCACAAAGCTGCTGTGTTCCAGCACTAGACAAGACACAGCAATGCCTCAAGAAGGTGTCAGTCCTATGAACCAAGTAGTTTGTACACAGTTGACAGTGCCTAACAATGGAAGCTTCTTTTGTTCTTAAAACCACCAAGTGTTTCCGCCTGGAGCTTTTCACTCCCCCATATAGATCCAAGGACCACTGCAACTATTTTTCACCAGCCAAAAGCAGTTTCATAGATGTAGACTTTTCAGAGCTTTTTGAAAAGAGAACTCAATGCAACTCACACCTTGACATGAACAAGGTTGCGACAAACTCTTGGTACAGGTGAAGAATAAGGCTACTGCCTGATTATCAGTTTAAGAGATCTGAACTCTTGTATGCATTTTCTACTCTCACTTCAAAATGGAGGGTATTATTCTCAAGCAGGTCATTCTGAGGCAAGATGACTGGATGGCCAGTCTAAATCTAAAACATGCTTACAATACCTTTTCAGTGTATCCCTCTGCCCACCCACACACTCACACATTTGCTTATTTTCAGTTTATTTGGAATTCACAACCATTCCATTTGGCCTTTCCTCAGCTCTGTGGTGCTTTATCATACTAATGTGACCAATGGTGGCATTATTGATGTCTCCAGGGGCATGGTTAATTATCTACATGGAAAAAATGATTCTCATGTCTCAAGACCCTCTAATGCGTAGTCCCCAGAAGGACTAGTCATCTAAGTCCACCAAAGCCTACAGTTTCCTATCAATGGTCCCAAGTAAGATTTGGTACAGAAGAGGCAGATATGCTTCCCAAGGATCAGAATAGAATTGGGAATAGTGACCTTGAAGTTGCCCATGGCGAAGATCAGAACTATAAAGAAGGAAATTCCCCATTATCTGCCAAGATGTCAGATTTCTTTGAGACACAAGGCCCCTTCACCCACTGAGCCCACCAGAGACTAAAAACTGCCTCCTTAATGAGGGGGTGGGGGATCTTAAACAGACTTGCTGCATCTGACCTAGAGCACCAGACAAGAACTCCAGTGATGGCTGAAGCCTATGGATGCATGGAACAGCAGAGAAATAGGTGGGACTTTGCTAAACATGCTTATAGAGGCTGATGCTGGCAGGAAGGGCTGGGGCAGGTGGGTGCAGTCCTACATCAAGAGGAGGCATGTGATTGAGTCAGGAATTAAAACTCCACATATTGGCTGGAACATCTGACCAGTTCTTTTGCAAGGATATGCTAAAGAGCAAAGTGAATTGCTGTGTACTACTGAAGATGAACAGTGTGTCAGCAATAATTACATCACCAAATTATGAGTAAACAAATTAAGGATGTTAGTTGAGCTAGACAGGGACTTCTGTCATTAATGCCAAAGCAAGATATTGTTGGTGACTGCAGGGTACCTTCTGAGGAAAGCCAACCCGTTAGCCTACTGGACCTCCAGGTATTCAACGGATGCTAGCAATTGGAACATTGACCTGCAAGCATTTCAGAATCTCATGCAGGTTTTCGGGCTGTGCAAGAAAGATATTTTCCTTCTTGACTGAACCACCAGTTGTCCAAGTTCTACAGAAGGCATCTGACCTGGAGGTGAAACATTTCTACAGAATTGTCAGGGAGAGATAGCCTACATATTCTCCCTTTTGAGATGATAGCAGGAGTTAGTGCACAATTAAGGCAACAATGAGCAAATTTGTTTCTAGTGATGCCACTTTTCAGGGCACAGATTTGGTTACCAATTTTGATGGAATGTCTGTTGCATCTCTGATCCTCCTCCCCCCAAATTCCTTACATTTCATCAGGGACAGTATCACCCTATGATCATGTCAGTAAAACATCTGGTCAAGATGGCAAACGCCAGACCTTTGACCATCTGCTGCTTTCTGTATCCATCATCCATGGGCCACTGGAACTCCAGAGATACAAATCAGCTTAAAATATATCGTCTGGAAGACCTGAATCCCCCTAGGGATGGATGTAACTAATATTGTCAACTTATCAGAATTAGTGTAGGAAGAATTAACATATAGAACTGTCAATTCTTGTTGCTCTGCCATTTTGGCAGGGTACCAGCCAGTTTCCAATCTCCCAGAACTCACCCTTTAGCAGAGTAGCTTGTGAGGGGGCATACCCGCAGCAGTATCAGAGGATCCATGATAACTTGCCCTGTGTTATCTAAATACAGTGCTAAAATGTTTGCATTGCTGACAAGCTAGATCAGACTTATCTCACAAATAACTTTTGGCTAAGTTACCCATGTTTGTGTGCATCGTTTCTTGGCGCAGGCTGGCAAATTTAAAAACCTTAGATCTAGAAGGCAGACTCTTCTTGCACTCCTTACAGGACCACTTTTGTTTTGGCAAGGACAAAGTCATCTTTCAAATTATTATGTTATCACGTTGTGCCTTGATCAACCAAAGCTTTGTGTTGTACAGTGTTTAAAATAACATGAAGAACAACTGTGAGATATAAGACTTAGAGAAGCAAAAATCTCTGTAAAACCCTCTGCTCTAGTGTCCACAGCAAAACTGGGACGATAGGTTACATGAATCATAAATAAAAGCAGACATAGGTGTGGGAAAGGTTAGAGATCAATTGGTAAGAGGGGCTATCACAACCAAATCTTACCTGGTAGGTGATCCTTTAGAACACATACTGTAGGCAGCAGACTGGTCAACATGGTCAATGTTTAAAAAGTTTTATTTAAAACATATTACACTTATGGCTTCTAAGGTGACAGTTAAGCTTTGAACAAGCATAATACTCCTCTCTGGCCCCACCTGAAACTGCAACATTTCCTATCTTTCAGGTCTGAAAGCTTTAATTGTATTAAGAACATAGAGGCAAGTACATTCCCACCAAATGAGTTTATGGAAGTTGTGAGTTATCATTTACAAATATAATCTGACTAACATATGTTTTCTCCCCATGCTGTTGATGTTATAGGAATATTGTATTAAAGCTTTATTAAGTTTGTTCTATGAGATAGATGAATTATGTTTTTGTTTGTTAAATCAGAGCAAAATCAGTATCAATGAATTACATTTGGTGACCCAGAAGTTACAGCAGTATGGCAAAGAAAGAAGTTAAGATGGCAGTGCAATGACTAGATATGCACTGTCCTGCAATCCCATTGGTGCCGCAGTATGTGATTGGGTCTTTATCACAGTGGTGAAGACTAAGGAGTATATATTCTTTGTTCAGTTTGCTATGTTTTGTATTTATTTTTAAATCTGGTTGCTGCATTAAGTAAATGAAACTGTATAGCATAATATCACATTTGTGCACTTTATAGAATTAACACTTTCAGAAGAAAAGGCTATGTCATTTTTAATTTTTGTTCAGCCTACATAATAACATTCATAGGGGCTTATTTACAAGCCCATTGTGCCACCGGTGTATCACTTTTTTGATGCACCGGTGGTGCAATGGGCTTACCCATATTTACAAGGCCTTGTAAAGTCACCCCTGTGTGACTTTTCATGGCCATGTAAATATGTTTCCCTTTAACGCATAACTCTGCGTGAAACTGGCTTTCCATGGGTGTTGCTGTGGGTGTTTCCACGCAACATCCATGGAACGTGAAGCATTCCCAGATTTACAGCATTTTGTAAACCTGGGAATGCATCAGAATCCTACACCTCCCCAGGAGAGTCGTAAGGAGGCGCAACGAGGAGAAATACTTTTATTTCTCCTTGTTTTTTCCTCTTTCTATGCTTGCTGCATTCTGCATCTCATCGTTCACAGATGCTCCTTCTGGGGGGAAAGATAGATGGTGTAGGAGTCTGAATTGGACGGGCTCTTTTTTAGGTACCACCCCCTCCCCCCCAGAGGGGATATTGATAGCCTGACAGGGAATGGGGGGCAGGGTGCCTCTATTTCTATCCTTCTCTTTCTGAATAATTTTGGCGGACTATTTCTGGGTGATCTGGGGCAGACTTTAGGTTTCTTGCTATGTTTGTGGTGCTGGAACCTCCAAATGGGACTCTAAACCTTCCTCAAAACCCTTTATCAGTAGTGCTGCATCATTTCTGTTGTTGTAACTATTAACAAGCCCTCTGAGCTTGTGAGTGTTTATGGGGGACTTGGCTAGCTGGAAATCCACCCAAACTCTGTGGTCCCCCCCCTGTGACTGTCCCCGCTAGCTCATCTTTTTCATTTCTTTCTTGTCACTATTTTCCTTGCTGCACCTGCACCCTGGGGCCAGGTGGCCTCCCCCGCAGGCGGTGCATGCGTGCCTGAACTTGCATGACACGCCCGATATGCACTCATCTGAATCATACTTTCAGTAGATTGCTTCGCAACTTTTGCCTGCTGCTGCCTTCCAGCTGAGGTATGGCTTTGCCTTGAAATAGGATCTCTGTTATCCTGCCTCCCCTTAAAGGGAGTGGCTCGTGTGCTCTGAAAGGGCTATTCTGCTTTCCCTGACCATCCATTGGCTTCCTTAGCCACCATCACCTTATGGATGAATCCGGATACGTCCTCCTCATCCCACTTCATGTCGGATGTGTTTGCATTTTCAATCTAAAGACCTTGTCGTACTCCAGCCATGCCTCACCCAGAAATTGTCTATGTGCCTCATGTATTTTCACCTCATATAGCCATAGATCTTGTGTGCAATGTGGGAATAATTCTGAATGCATCGATCCAATAGTTGAAGTTACTTTCTTACCTCACTTTCTTCCTCCTATCTTCGTCTTTCTTATCACACATCGTCAGATTTCGGCCCTCTAGGTGAATCTCTAATAAAGTAAAGATATCTACAAATTCCTTTCTCCAGATCCTTTCTTTCTTTGCTAATGGGATGAGACTCACCAAACCTGTTGTCTTTGTGACCATTAAGGGCTGTCCTGAAGTGGACCCTGCGTAAGCATCTGGTGTTGCCCCATCAATGCTGGGTTCCTCGCCCTCTGTATCCTGCTTCTCGCTGTGTTCCCCCATGCTTTCATGGGCGACAGGGGCACCCTGCTACTGTTAGGCTCCAGCCCCAAGATGCTCTGATCCAGTCCCCCTCTTTCTGCCCTGCTAGAAAACCCCATGTGCATGCCTCTCACTAAGGGGAGGACCTGTGTCCCACTTGTTCTCCCCTTGAAGTGGTGTCTACGTTCCATTAGATGCCATGGGAGCACTGACACACTGCCCTCCTGTGCTAGCGCAGTCTGTTGTGCATGCCCAGGCCAGCTGCTGCTCTGCCCTTGCACTGCACTTGAGCCATTGAACAACAATGGTGCCAAGGATTTTAAACATTCTTGCACAATCATGCTTATATGACCATCATTTGTCGCTTTGCTGATGGCCTTCTTGCTGGATCCCACCATTGCCGGGATGGCTGCAGGTGGCTGGTCCCCGATCTCTATGCCTCTCTTATTGCCCATTTTTTTCACCCCTCTACTTGTGTTCCATTGGTGCTTCTTGAGTCTTTGACCTGGTTCCTGCTCGATGTTCAAATCCTCAGAGTCTGCCCCACCACCCGAGGAACCGCTGTCCTGTTGGCTGCTGGATCATTTGCCTGGATCCTCCCCAGCTGGAGAAGCAGCAAGTACCTTACGTGTTTCGCTGTTGCAGCTCTCGCCAGTCGCAGCATCACCTGCACTTTGTCTAGCTGTCCCATAGCGTCTTAGTTCTCCATGATCCCTGTTGGCGCAGCTGGCCAGGTGGCATTGCCTTTTGGCTGTCCTTGGGTCTATTACACTAGTTGTTAGTTGGTGTGTGAGGAGGAGAGGAAGGGAGGAGGTGTGTCTGGGGGGCCTGGGTCACATTGCTTGTGATGAGCTGTCCTCTGCCCCTTTATCCTTGGTTGCTCTACTCCCCCTCCCTCTTTGTCGCCTCTATTGTTGTTTAATTCAAAAATTGCTGAGGGCTCTGCTTCCAAATTAGGCCTCTTTACACAGGGGTTTGAGGGGTGAGCCTGGTAGCATCGCCGCAAGGCTGTCCCCGACTCACTCTCTTCTTTGCTGCTCAGCCCTCCTCTGAACTGTAGTGTAGCTCCTATTTCCCTAATAGGCTCTGCGCATTGGAATAATATATCCTATAGGTTTGACATAGGACTAAGGTCAGTTTGTCCCTATCGAGTATATTAAACTTAATTACTTGTGCCAGCTAGCTCAGAGGCCACTAGAAACTCCTTGACAACAAGGGAGTCGTTTCTGGCAGCCGCAAAACATGACCACTGTGTTTCCCTTTAGAATCAGAACGTGTCCCAGAGTCGTGGAAACAATAGATAACTATTTCACTCAGCTCAGTCGTGCATGCTTAGTTTTCTCCAAGTTACACAGAAAGAAATAGACGGGCGTTTCAATAAAAGATTTATTGAACAGTCTTGTTTCTGGTGTAAGTAAAATGTGCTGTTACGATCACAAGACAGTATGCGAGATAACTAATGTACAGGGTGAGCAGTAGAAATAAATAATACTGCGAGAGCATTATCTTTTAGTACATATGCTGTTACATAAATAACACAGACTAAAAATGCGAGTACTCATACGATGCGTTTCTAATCTAGTTCTACCCCAATGTACCTAACCTAACCTAGGTATAGGACGAGGTATGAAGTAGGTGAAGTATTCCTTACTATGGTATACTAAGAGTACGCTAACCCCAGTATGCCTAGTATGCCAAGAGTCCCTCTAGGTTCTAGTCTGCTCCATACCTGAAGAATGAGAGAGGTTGGAATCTCTTTGCCAGACTCGAACTCCAACACCCCGCAAGGGAAGTCAGATCACTGGAAGCTGGACTCTCTGCGTGCAGGGATGACAGCGTCTTCTCAGTGCGTCAGGCCGGGAAACGGGCTCCTCTGAAGTCGAGGTCTCCTCTGATTTACAGGGGCTAGGGAAGGTATATTTATACCTGAGAAGCACCTAAGAATGTTAGTATTGACGTGAGTCGGACAGCGAAAGACGTCATGAATTAACCCCTAAGGAATAATGGTTCATGCATAATATATGAGTCCTTGAAGAAATCAATAGTCCTGGACTAGGGAAACTCCCGCAGCCTAAGGGTCTGTTCTTCAAGAACTCGTTGTGACGTTAGGGTGGACGGATGTCAGAGACCATGCCTGTATTTGGAGTGCACGGTTTAATGCCTAAATAAGGGCTGGGATTTTATGCCTATATAAGGGCAGGGCGAATTGTGCCTATATAAGGACATGATACTGGAAAGCCCGTTTATGGACACCCTAAGAGGAATACAACACCCACTCCACTTTCGTGTGTACGATAATACTAAAATGCTAAACATTTAAAATGCTAAACATAAAATGGAGTACCGCATATTTAAAAATATTTCTTAAAAGCATTAAAAAACATAGTAAAAAATGCAAAAGGTACTGTACATTTGAAGCAAATGCTTTTCATTTCAGGCATAAAGTTCGAAAATAAATGCAATTGGAATGAAATAAGCAGTAATATTTACATTTGACAGAAAATGATCGATAAGTTTTTTAAAAATCAAAGTAATTTCATGTCATGAAAATTAAAGAACTGTTTTAGACACACAAGATGACTAAGTGTCCGTGGAAGTACCTCGAAGTCTGTATTATAAGGATAGTTCTACTTTAAGCAGATTGTAGTGCCATTTTCGTTCGAAAAATGGGAAAAAGTTCAATTTTGGTAGAGTTCCAACTTTTTTGAAAATGAAGGCCAAATTGTTACTGCATCTCTGGAACACTGTATGCTGAATCAGAGTTAGTTTACGCGTCTGGTGTAAACATGAGATCATCTATTTCTATAGACAAAACATCGTCCACTGTAGTTGGTGTCAGTTGGAACACCTCGTGTAGCAGATTAATTGCACAGAGATGTGAAGCTTCGCTTCCAGCATAGGGTGCTGCAGCAAAGTTCGCGTCCGTTGTTACCTGTGTGCCTGTAGATCTTTCTCGTACCTCAGCAGCAGCCGGAAGCGTCTGTGAGATCTCAATGAATGCTGACATCAGGATTGGTAGCCTCTGGGGACAACACAGAGCATGGGCCGTTATCGGGACCAGCAGAGTATCGACATCCGTTGGCGTTGCTGATGGAAATGTTAGACAAGTGTCCAACACGCATTCTTCACCGCATAGCAGGCATCGTAGAACAGGTAAGATGCAATCTTGCCAGATTGGTCTGAATGACAGGAACCAAGTTGTATTAAGGTCCCGTAGACGAGTCATGCCCAATAGCTGTACTATTCGCTCACGGCACTTTCGTTCAAGGAGAGCTTTCTCCATTTCGCTCGGAGTGATGACTGCAAATAGGCTGGCCATAGCGCAATAGCAGGAAGAGAAATAGAATTCCGGCAACAAGTGCTAGAATTAATGGTATGCCACCAAACACCGAATGTGCAAAGTTCGGGATGATTCCGAGTATTGCCTGGAAAGGTGCTAACAGACCGGTACAGATGCTCTTAAATACATGTATAATTCCACTTGTATCAGACATGTTGAAGATACGTGTTATCATTTCTACGAAATGTATAGGGCAGTTTGTACGTATTAAAGTCTGTATCTCAGCCGAAGTCCTTGCTACTTGTAGATCATAGGTTTCTTTGGCCGAGGTCAAAGGCACTGTTTGCTGTAAAAGCATGGCTTTCATTCTGCTCAAAGTATCAAATCTTATAAAAGAGACGTTCAGCGAAGGCCATAGAGGCGACTCCTGACTGTGTCTATTGGGGCAAACAATACTTGCATACAGCAAGTGACCCTGGAGTTGACCGTTACTAGATATGGGATGCCTGGCAGCATGCCGCAGCAACTCTGATCATTCAACATGAGGTAACTCCCATTAGAAAGTTGTCCAAACGTTGGATTAATCATAGCAGCTGGTGTACCCTGCTGATGGCAAGACAAATTTGCCACAGAACCATTACAAGCCCCGTGTAAAGAAATGTCCTGACATATAAGCGAACCGCTTAGTGCAAGTTTACAGTTTGTACCGCTCAAAAACACTTCACGATCCCCACTCCAACATCTATATGTATACGGTAAATCCCAAGATGTCTTAATGTATTCCTTACCCAACCTTTCATATTTGCCTGCTTGCATTTGTCTGAGGCAATACTGAAACTGAAAAGTACTCACAGGTAATGTTATTTTGCCATGAATAAGCCATTCTGTAGCTGGTTTTTCTGCCACTGTGAATGGTAACTTTTTCAGTTTTTCAATGCTCAGCACTGTATACCTTGCTCCTCTTTGTGCCAGTTCGATCTGTTTATCAGTTAGATTGTATTCTGCAAACAGAGCCGTTGTGTTGATAAAACGCCAAGGCACATAGCCCGCTCGCAAAGATTGCAGCGTCCAGCTTAATAACATAATAGAACGTAATTGAGACTGGCCTTGCTGTAACATCGCCAAATCTTGTTCTAGTATGTCGATAGCAGAGGATACAATGCCATCCAATGAATATATTCTGGAGGACAAAGTTGTTAACCCATTGTCGACCACAGAGAGTGTTTTCTCTAAATTAATACGATCAAGTTCACGTATTCGTTCTGCAGCCTCCATCTGTGATACTTTCCATGCTTCATTATAAGCAGCATAAATGCCGGCATATATGAAACGTTTTTGACGCGGTTTTCTTGGTCCAAGCAAGAATTCCCTAAGATCTGCGTCCTTTTTAAGTAAGGTTAAGTGTTGTTTCACATCCTGTAGTGTAGACTTATGCAGCCAATCGAGGCATAATTTTCCTACACTGTATGTTGTTACTACCCCCGGATGTTGTCTTTGGACGTATCTTGGGTCTGGCCTATTAATAGTAAAGCCTTGAGTTTTATTCAGGAATCTTTCCTGACAGTTATTCGTGTCTGTGGGCCAGATCAACCATTTTTTCCAATCAGGATTAGATCTGTTGAGTTGTAGTATATTGTCAACTTTCACCACTGCCTGTGTATCGTTATCTCTGGCAGGTGTTGGTACAGAAGGTGTGTTCATCTCTTTGATCTTGGCTAATCCAAGACAAGATGTTTGTTCAAAAACATTATTTGTTCAGGGATGATACAGGCTCTAAATAAAGCTTCTATCCCCTGCACTTGCCAATCTTTAGTACCCCAGACTGTTTTGGTGTCTATTGTGTCTTTCCAAAAGTCGAAACCCTGTCTAGACAGTTGGGCATTAAATAATGCAGAGTAAATCTGTTTTGTATTTGTTAACATAATTTTCAGCCCTGTCTTGTTTACATTTTTATAGTAAAACATTTCTGGATCAGATGTATTGTAACCTGAAAAATATGGAAACTTACTAGCAAATGTTTTTGAACTACCTTTAGGTGGTGTAGGACAATGTTCCCATTTGTTAAACATAAACACATTTCTTGGATATGCAGATTTATGCAAATAATGATGACCATAGTGGTTATAACAATACATTTGTTCATAGTCTGATGAACCCTCTAAATATTCATGTTTAGAAAATGCAGCAGATTTTTCTAGGTCAAACATTATGTCATTCACAGTCTCAAAGTCCCAATCATCTGAATAGGTACTGGACGTAATTAGATCACTTAGTGAAATTTTAAACAAATGTGGAATGTTCAATTGTTCCGTCGGACCGAAGATTTCAAAATCTGTTTTGTCCCACACTATACCATCCTGTATAGGAACAGCTGTGATGTTCACTGATGACAAGTCTCTTGCTTCACGATGGGAAGATTTATGAGGTTTCAAAAGTACGTTCACGCCTTTTCCTTCAGTGTTCACATGGATGTATCTGCCACTTATAAGCACGCTCACAGTTGTAACCAAAGCTAGCCAGAGCAGGAAAACAAAAGTCCAGATGTAATCCAGAGTTCAATCCATGGAGAAACCAAATAAGTTTTTTTCAGAAAGTGAAGAAAGTCTTGTACTTGCTGCTTGAATTTCAATGATGCTGGCGTCGTTTCAGGTTCACTCGGATCTTCTGAGAACGTATCAAAGTTAATGAAATAGCCAGAAGCAGTTCTGTCAATTGTTGGAATTGCATCAGGATTTGTAGAAATCACTGGAACCAGTTCATCACTTGCCACGTTGGTGTAGACAGGTGTATTTGGACGAACTGTTACTTGGTTGTCAAGAGGGATGAGTTCCATAGCGTTGTTGCTTAGTACTCCATCAGTTACAGCTGAATTCTCGATTGTTATCAGTCTTTCAGTCTGAACCTCTTGGATAGTAGTGAGAGAAGTGCGTCTGCTACTAGGTCGGAGTCCACGAGGCCTACTATTTAGTATTGGCCACATACTGTGCTTTGATGAGGTCGATGGACACAAATCTTTTCTCCTTTCTTCCAGCAAGGGGCGGCAGAAGTACTGTTCTTGTTCCTTGAACTGCTAGGACAGGTACTGGTTGTCTGTAAGAAGGTCCAAATTCCTTCTTGTCCGCAATTTTTTCTCTGACTAGATCCCCAACTTTTGGAATCCAGACAGGCCTTGCTGGGACAGCCGGTTGATCCCCAGTGGTGGTTGGCTGTAGGAATACGTTGCTTTGTTTCGTTCTTAACTTGTTTAGTTCCTGTAAAACAGCCAAACGATCTTTGATATCAAAGGGTTTATTTTCCACCACTGTGCCTACGTGTTCAAGGTCTGGTACCCACATTCTTGTCCCAAATAGGACCTCATACGGAGTGACCCCCCCTAGAGAACTTCTTGGCAGATTATTCAAAGAGCGTTGAACCCCACTAAGGTGTTTGACCCACCCATCACCCGTACCTAATTCCCTAGCTGTTATAGACTGCTTTATGTCCCGGTTTTTCCTTTCCACAACCGAATTTCCCTCAGGATGGAATGGAGAGGAGTACCGCAATGCAACGCCCAGACTGGCCATGGCTTCTTTGTAAGAGCCTAGAGCTAAACGCAGGACCCTGGTCAGAATGTAGCGTGCCTATTGCGTATGTGCCGATAAAGACTCGCAAATCTTTTATAACAGTTCGAGCGTCAGCCGAGCGCTGAGGCCATAACCATAGGAACCTAGAGCATGAATCCACTGCAACCATGATATATTTATAGTTACCGTCCCTTTGCAAGGGACCGCAGTGGTCCAGGTAAACACAAGCTAATGGTTTGTCTGAAATTAACAGGGGTGTCTGCGCAGGACGTTTCACTGTTGAGACTTTCATCTGTTGGCAAATATCACATTCTAAAACATAGTTTTTAGTTTGTTTCCGAATGCCAGGCCACCAATATCTTTGCTTGAGTAAAGATACTGTTGCTGAAACACCTGCATGGGCAGAAGCTGTCCCTTCATGTGCTGCTAGGATTAGTCCTAATCTGCGTTCCTTGTTTGGAATTACCCTATCCCCCACTCCAGGGATTCGAGCAAAAGGAACGTTGTTCGCATCAATTACATAAGAGTACTTGAGTGGAAACTTTTTTGGTAACGCTGCACTGCTGCCTTTGCTTGATGCATTGACAGCCAACATTATCTCACCGTCTATTTTTGTTTTTGAACGAGTGATCGCAGCTACGGAAGCCGTATGAACAGCCCCTTTTGCGGCTTCGTCAGCCAATGAATTCCCTGCAACGTGAACGCCATCACGTTGATGACTCAGTGTGTGGATCACGTGAGCCTTTGGTAGTTCGTTTTTCAACTGAACTACTTGTTACCAAAGCATTTTATGCTTTATTGTGCCACCTTTCGCATCTTTGAAACCATTTTCAAGCCAGTTTTGTATATAGTCATTATACGACTGAAGACAGTAAAAGGAATCGCACACTATCAGTGTGGGGAATTCTCGATCTGTACTTTCAAGTGCCAGTTTGAATGCTTGTAGTTCAGCTCGCTGAGCCGTACAATCTCCTAGAGATTGTGTTTTAGTGACCATAGGTCTGAAGATGCCATTTCGCATGCGACCTTTAACGATTGCACACGCTGCACTGTAAGCTTGCTTACTCCCTGTTGCGGGCTGTGCGGATCTGTCAGTGTAAATTATGAATTCGTACTGATCGAGAGGCAGAATTTCAGTAGGCAGAGGACATTCATGTTCGTATTGCAGGAATGCTTGTGTTTTTAAATCTGGATCAAAAACATATTCAACATCTGTTGCAGCAAGAGAATTAACCCATTGTATCCATCTTGGATGTAATGCTTTAGCATTTGGAATGCTAGCTTTTGTGACAGCTTCTAAAGCTGGTACCGGGGTTACGACAATAATGTGTTTCCCTTGGGCTAAGGCTCTTTCTTTTGCTACAGCGGTTTGAACTGCTGTTAGAATTTTTTCAGTTGAACTGAAGCGCATTTCCGCTTGTGTGTACAAATGAGATTTGTATGCTATTGGTATTTTCTCACCCTCATTGAAGGTTAAGTATGTGAATCCACATTGACCCGAAATAATTCGGATCACCAAATTGCGTTGATTTACGCGTGTTTGTAAGTGATTTGTTGCTAACATGTTAGCCTGGAGTGAACGCAAGATTTCTGTGTGTTCGTTTGTCCAGTTTCTGATCGAAAAATCAGGTTTGATTAATGCATAGAGAGGTTTAACCCTTTCTGCGTAATTTAGAATGTATGTTCTTCCAAAATTTAGGAAACCCAGGATTGATTGTAAGTTTTTAGCGTTTTTGGAGGTTGGAGCAGCGCACACTTTTCTAAAAAGTTAGCTGCCAAGCTCTTGCCTTCACTTGAAAGCTCATATCCTAGAAATAGGACATTGAGATGGGCAATTCTGGACTTTTAAAGTTGAACTTGTAACCCTCAGAGGCGAATCCCAGTATAATGGTGCTCACCCTGTTCAAGTGTTTTTCCAGGTCATCGTCTGTCAGATAAATATCATCGACATAGGACAATGCCTCATTGTCATAAATTTGTAGTAACTCCATTACCCTCGCTGAGAATAAACCTGGGCTGTTCTTGAACCCTTGTGGGAGTTGACAAAAGTGACGCTGGGTCCCCATTATGGAGAATGCTGTTAAGTACCTGCTTTCAGGTGCTATGTTTTGACAAAAGAAACCATTTGAGATGTCTAATGTTGTTTTATATTTTTTACGCACAATGTTATTCATTAATGCTGTGCTATGTGCATTTTGCACTGCAAAAGTTTTAGAACAAGTGTTTAGGTGTCTGTAGTCCAAAACTAGACGATATGTATTGTCTGGTTTGGAGACAGGAAACAAAGGATTGTTCATTGAGGAGGTGCATGTTTCAATCACCCCTTGATATTCAAGTTGATTTAAGATCTCCCTGACCTGTTTTTTAGCTTCTTGCTTTATTGGGTACTGCCGTTATGCAGTTGGTTCATGTTTCAGATGTATTTTATGGTGAGGTGAGTCCTCATCCCATCCTACCTGAAGAAGCTCCCTCATGACTTGTATTACTTTCATGGATTAGACATCAATTCAACATGGGCTAACAAACTATTTCATAACAATGACACAATTTGAAGCGAAAGATTTATAGTTTCATCATTATTTATTTCATTTCTTTTTTTTAAGTATCAAAATCCTTATACTTTTTTACTTATTTTCTTAAAAATATAAATATAAACATATAAATAATCACAATTATTACATACAATGTGAAATACAGAACATCATTTACTTGATGACCCCTGGGTGAAAAAAATAAAAAAGGAAATGTTTCTTCATTCATACAAACATCCAAACTCATACACACTCATACTATATTCACAAATACATAGATCTAGGGAATGGGAGATAAAGGATTACACAGTCTCCACGACCAATTAAAGTAACTGCATACAGCAGGATCTAAACAACTTTGGTCCTGTATGCAGTATACAGATAGTATAGTTTTCTTTCCCCTCTTCTCCCTGACCTTAAATTATTTTTAGAGAGGGGGTCCCCAATTTTTGCTTAGGTCCTCATCCCATCCTACATGATTTTTATATAATGCTGGGGCCTGGGCCACTGCCCATTTCCTGGCATATGTATATTTTAGGTGAATTGGAATATGGTTGGAGAAGGCAGGCATAATAATGTCCTCGCCGTGTGGGCACTCCCTGACAAATTGTGGTGGCCAGTCCTTTTCTGCTAGAAGTATGTCATAGCCCCTTGATAGTCTTTCCCAAATAAGTGCTTTTAACTGTCTAGGTTTGTCTCCCTCCATCCGGAGTGTTATTTCATATAACTTTTCTGGAGTACTAACCCTGGTGTCTACAGTCTCGACTGTAATGTACTCATTCAAGTCCACTATCTCCAGAAGTTCCTTCAGGTTCTGGCGAACTATTGTGACTTCTGCTGCACTGTCCAGCATTGTCTGAGCCCATTCTCCGTTCTTGAGTTGTGTTCTCAGTATTCTCGGCATGTCTAATCTTTAGACCTGCTACTTTCTTTTTGGAGAAATGAGGTTTTACTTTGGTTTTTGGAGCGTGTATGTCGTCTTTCGATTTCACGCGTTCTTCTCTATGTTCTGATCGTCCTCTTCTTTCCGAAGTCTGTGATGAGATCTGAAAGGGACGAGAGGAACGTGTATCAGTATCTTGATACCTGTCAGGTTTTCTCAAATTATCCCTATTCCTGAGGTTATACCTCCTGTCAGAGGGCTCCTTTTGAGGAGACCTACCTCGGGATTGAGAATGATTCTCGTTTGAATTTTGTTTATTAGTATCCCACTTCTTTTTAGAAGATGTAGGATTTTGTTTAATTGAGTCCTTCTCAGGACTTTCAGATAGTTTCGGCTTCACTGGTCTTCCACCCAAACTATCTCTGCCTAATTCTGCATAAGATTGTTCTATAATTCTGGGTAGCTCTATTTGATGTTCTGTAACATCAAATTCCCTTAATTTTTGGCGGATCGCCACTGCTGCTGCCTCCCTTTGATATTAGATAATATTATTGTTGAGACCTAGTCGAAATTTTTCAGTAATTTCATACCTAAATTTAGAGCAGGCTCTGCCCCGTATTCGTTTTGAATTTGTTTCAGGACATCAGGTATTACAGCAATTGACGGAATGCCATGTGTTTTGGTATAGATGGCAGCAAAGACTGAGCCCCAAGTGATGCAGTCTTCCAGTTGTGGTGTGATCCCCATTGGTAAACTGATTGTCAGTATTCTGTGTTTCTCATACGGGCTAGTATTTGGAAATACTGCTTCGATTTGAGTAATTTTTGAGCTATCCAGAAAGGAATTTGCTCACGTTTTGTGGGCATTTTACCCATGACTGCGTATAGAGTCTGTGGTGTAATTTTTAGTGTATTCCCCTGTTGGGGAGTTGGATTTGGAAGTGTTAATGGTTGCTGGACTGTAAAAGTCCGCATGACATATTGGACCAATTGTCTGTAAATTTTTATTAATTCTTGTATTTGAACAAGTAAGTCCTCATCTGACATTATAGCCAGTTCAGGATGAGGTGTGTAGCCGGCTAGAATCGGCCATGTTGCTCCTGGTCTACCTAGTGGACCGAGCCTGGTAATGTTTCTGTGATGTTTTAGGGCGCCTTTAAACCAGAGCTGATGCTCCTGGTATGTTAATGGAATTTCTATATCCTCGAAAGGAATGTATTCCTCTGGTGGTTCATCTTCTTTGTAGAAGTGAAACATGTGTGTTACTGGATTAGATTCAGGAAATATTACCCATGAATAGAATACCTCTGTCTGAAAGGATTCGTGTGCCTCTATCACGAAAACTGCTCTACCGCCTCTTGGTGGTAGGCCATGTTTTATACGTTTTAGAGTAATGGCTCTTCTTAAGTTTGGAGCGATGTCTATAACACCCTCCTCGGTTTCATTTAAACCTGTAATGTTAAAGGCTGCTGCTTGGGCTGGATCAGCCGCAGCTACACCGTTTCCGGCGTCTTCAGACATTTTGTTTTCCGAAAAATGTAGAACAAGTTTCAAGGAAACAAAGATAAGGTGCACAATATTTTGGAACACTGTATCCTTCAACGTTGAGCAAACCAAACAGCTAATATATAGGGTACTGCCCTATGTAGCCGTGGCAGATACTAAACCCTGCCCACTCCAGACGTCTTTCGGAGTATATGGGTAGGGGTCTTGAGAGAAAAAGCACGGCTGAGTTACTCAGTATCTAACGTTGAATTACCGCCTTACCAAACCGTTGGGCGCCATGTAGTGTAGCTCCTATTTCCCTAATAGGCTCTGCGCATTGGAATAATATATCCTATAGGTTTGACATAGGACTAAGGTCAGTATGTCCCTATCGAGTATATTAAACTTAATTACTTGTGCCAGCTAGCTCAGAGGCCACTAGAAACTCCTTGACAACAAGAAGGGAGTAGTTTCTGGCAGCCGCAAAACATGACCACTGTGTTTCCCTTTAGAATCAGAACGTGTCCCAGAGTCGTGGAAACAATAGATAACTATTTCACTCAGCTCAGTCGTGCATGCTTAGTTTTCTCCAAGTTACACAGAAAGAAATAGACGGGCGTTTCAATAAAAGATTTATTGAACAGTCTTGTTTCTGGTGTAAGTAAAATGTGCTGTTACGATCACAAGACAGTATGCGAGATAAATAATGTACAGGGTGAGCAGTAGAAATAAATAATACTGCGAGAGCATTATCTTTTAGTACATATGCTGTTACATAAATAACACAGACTAAAAATGCGAGTACTCATACGATGCGTTTCTAATCTAGTTCTACCCCAATGTACCTAACCTAACCTAGGTATAGGACGAGGTGTGAAGTAGGTGAAGTATTCCTTACTATGGTATACTAAGAGTACGCTAACCCCAGTATGCCTAGTATGCCAAGAGTCCCTCTAGGTTCTAGTCTGCTCCATACCTGAAGAATGAGAGAGGTTGGAATCTCTTTGCCAGACTCGAACTCCAACACCCCGCAAGGGAAGTCAGATCACTGGAAGCTGGACTCTCTGCGTGCAGGGATGACAGCGTCTTCTCAGTGCGTCAGGCCGGGAAACGGGCTCCTCTGAAGTCGAGGTCTCCTCTGATTTACAGGGGCTAGGGAAGGTATATTTATACCTGAGAAGCACCTAAGAATGTTAGTATTGACGTGAGTCGGACAACGAAAGACGTAATGAATGAACCCCTAAGGAATAATGGTTCATGCATAATATATGAGTCCTTGAAGAAATCAATAGTCCTGGACTAGGGAAACTCACGCAGCCTAAGGGTCTGTTCTTCAAGAACTCGTTGTGACGTTAGGGTGGACGGATGTCAGAGACCATGCCTGTATTTGGAGTGCACGGTTTAATGCCTAAATAAGGGCTGGGATTTTATGCCTATATAAGGGCAGGGCGAATTGTGCCTATATAAGGACATGATACTGGAAAGCCCGTTTATGGACACCCTAAGAGGAATACAACAGAACAAATTAGCCACTGACCTTCCTGGTCAGTGTCACTACTCTCCCCGTGCAGCTGCACCATTGAGGGACTGCCCTCTGAGCCCGAGCTCCGTGCCAGGCAGGTGTTCGAGGCCCTCCTCCACCCGCAGGCTTCTGCCTGCGCCTCATCCCTGGTGGTCTAATGGAAGAGCACTCTGCTCTTCTACTATTTTGCTCTGTTCTGTGTCCTTGTTGCCTGTGTTCTCCTTTTGCTCTTTCTGTCTCTGTTCTCTCTGTTTTTGCTCCTTCTGTTTTTGCCCATTTTCTCCTTTTGCTCTTTCTGTTGTTTCTGCTCCTTCTGTTTTTGCTCTTTCTCTATTCTATCCTTTTTTCGCTCTTCTCTCCTGCACTCCCTGCTGCTGCTGACCCCGCGGCCCCTCGCCCCCAGCGTGTCGCTCCCACCTCCCAGCTGACCACCCTCCCCAGACCCCTACTTAATGGCAGCTACTGCACGGCCGCGCTGCTGGCACGCCGATGGCGGGCCAAAGGCAAGCCCATCTGCGCCTGTCCGTGACCCGACCTCGGCCAGGGTCCCTGGTCCCCCGACACACCGCCGGTACGACCCTAGCACCCTCCACTCTCTTAACCCCGGATGCAGCAACAACTGCCAGCTCTTGACGCCATGCAACACCCTAGGCCCGATCTCCTCCCGACACTGCCGCCGCACCTTTACCCACCTCCAGACCCCATCAGTAGCCCCCAGCCCACCAGACGCCAGCGCACACAAACCACTGAACTGCATCCTCCCCAACGTGCGCTCCCTGCACAGACACGCCATAGAAATCTGGGACCTCCTCAATACTCACACGCCTGCCGTCCCCTTCCTCACAGAGACCTGGACCAACGCCACCTCCGCACCCGACATTGCAACCGTGATCCCTGACGGTAACAAGATACTGAGAAAAGACCGCCCCACCAGCCCAGGAGGAGGTATCACTATCGTCCACAAAAACTCCCTCCGCATGACAACCACCGACCCAGACGATGCCTCGCCCACCATGAAATATCTCCATTTCCATATCCAGACCAACCCCAAAACAATGCTCCACGGAACCCTCGTCTACAGACCACCTAGCCCCCATACTCTGTTCACCAACATCATCACCGACCTCATCGCACCCCACGCCCTCGCCTCCATACTACTCAGAGACTTAAACTTCCACCTGGACAACCACGATGACCCCAACACCACCGCCCTCATGAAGTACCTCACCAACATAGGACAGAAGCAACTTGTCTCTGCCCCCACTCACACAGCAGGACACACACTCGACCCTGTCTTCGCAGGAGGAAACAGAGTCTTCTTCAGCCACACCACGGAACTGCTCTGAACTGACCACCACTGCATCCATTTCTCTTTCAGAAAGCCCACCGCACACAAGCATGCGCGCCGCCTCCCACGCAGAAGCTGGAACAAAGTCACCGAAGAACACCTCACATCCGCCCTCACCAGCATTCCACCCCCAACCTCGCCAGACACCAACACCGCGGCAAGCAACCTTCACCGATGGATCACCAACTGCGCTGACACACTCACCCCCTCAGAAGGCCACACGGCGACACAACAAGAAAGCAAGCTGGTTCACCACAGCACTCCAAGAATCTAAGTACTCCTGCCGATGACTTGAAAAGACTTGGAGAAACAGCGAAACCCCGGAAACACGCACCACCTACAGAACAGCCACCACAGCACACCACCAACTCATCAAAGCCACAAAAAAGAACTTCCTCCAAGACAGAATCCTCTACAATGCCCACAACTCCAAAGAACTCTTCTCCTTTATTCAGGAATTTGCCAAACCTGACAGCGTAACAACATACGTCCCACCCTCCCAAAACCTCTGCAACAGACTCAGCTCCTTCTTTCACCTCAGGATCAAGACCCTTTACAACAACTTCGATGACCAAGACCTCTGCACCGCCTCAACTCCCACCCCCAGCAGCTCCACCCAACAGACCCTATTCACCTGGACCCCGCTCACGACAAAAGACACCTTAAAGACCATAAAGAGCATCCATTCCGGAGCACCCTCAGACCCCTGTCCTCCCCACATCTTTCACAGCCATCGCACCCAAGCTATGTCGAACGATCAACTGCTCCCTCTAGACCACCGCATTCTCCGACGACCGGAAGCATGCCGAAGTCAACCCTCTCCTGAAGAAACCCTCCGCAGACCCGACGGACCTCAAGAACTTCAGGCCAATCTCGCTGCTTCCATTCGCAGCCAAGGTCATCGAAAAGGCCGTCAACACCCAGCTAGCATACTTCATCGAAGCCAACAACGTCCTAGACATCTCCCAATCCAGATTCCGCAGCAACCACAGCACCGAGACCACCCTCCTCGCCGCCACTGAAAACATCCGCGCCCTCCTCAAACTGGGCCAAATGGCAGCCCTCATCCTCCTGGACCTATCAGCAGTCTTCAACACTGTCTCCCACCGCACACTAGCCACCAGACTCCATGACGCCGGCATCCAAGGAAAGGCCCTAGACTGGATACGCTTATTCTTCACAGGCAGAACACAGAGAGTCAGACTCCCGCCCTACCTCTCAGAACTGACAGAGACCAGATGCGGAGTACCCCAAGGATCATCCCTCAGCCCCACCCTCTTCAACATCTACATGGCCCCCTGTTGTGTAGTTCCTATAAATCTATATAGGGTCTGCACATTTAGACAACATAAACTGTGGTGTTGGTGTCCAGACTGATTCCAGACACCCCCACCGGATATGTTCGCCTGCATACCAGCTAGCTCACAGTGCCACTATAAACCCATCTTACCAAGGAGCAAATAGTTTCTGGCAACTATCGAACAGGACAACTCTGTCCCCTCAGGGATCGTCAAAACACTACAGTACTTTTTGCTCAGTCACTCGTGCTCACTTTGTCTCAGAGAGATACACAGAATAAACAATGGGGGCATTTTCAAAAGGCATTTATTGAACCAACGTCATTCTGGTGTAAAATACGTGTGCTGCAACAACCATAAGACAGAACAGATATAACGGTTATAAACACCAATAGAGTAAATAGATGGTAGAATTCTACCATAGTGCTAAAACAATGGATATATGCAGGTATATAGATACATGACAATAGTAATGCGTACTCCTACGATGCTAACCCTAACTAGATGTACCTAAATGTACCTAGCATGTATGTAGGTGTATATCCAAGATTCTCCCTAGGATAGAGCCAACCCCATTACCTGATGAGAGAGAACGAAGGACCCCGTCTTAGTCTCCAGATGGACACCCCGCGAGGGATGTCAGACCACTGTGTGCTGGAGTGTCTGCGTGCAGGAACCTCAGCGTCTTGTGTCAGTGTGCCAGCATGGAAGTCTTTCACCTCTGCCTGCCCCAGCAAAGATATGGTGCTTATATACCCAAAAGGTACCCTCAGGGGTTCTACCTTGCTGTGTCATGTCGGCTGAGGATGACGTTAGTGATGAACCTTATACACAGTTATTATGCAGAAGATGGTAATCCTGCTGTGATTCTGAGAATACTCATGCATAATAAAAAAGGATCGTTTTCAGAGAAAACCACACGACATTTATGCAGCACCTAACTAGGTAAAAGGTCAGCACCAAAACCGTTATGTAGTACAATGGCAGGGTAAATGTAGGTGAAAGGTTAGGTGACTACCCAGGCCTATATTGGGGTACATTGCGAATCATAACACCCACTCCTCATCTGACTAGACGACACACTACAAACTTAAAATGGAATGCCCTTATAATCAATCATAAAAACAATGTTAATAAACTGTACTAAAAGTTATAAAAATGCTTTAAAACCTTATAAGTCCTTTATATATGTTAAAAAACTATATAAGTCCTTTAAAATATGTACATATATAGTTTGAGCAACGTCTGAAAGCCATGGTGCTCAGTAAATGTGAGAAAAAGAGAAAAAAAATGTTTTAAAATTCCGATTTTGGTTGTTTCGGAAAAAGGCTGAATTCTTCCCAGCACCGGAGAGTCAAATATTTATGTGTCCTGTGTGGGAGACGCAACATCACTGCTGCTTGCCTTCGCAGACGACGGTCCCTGTAACACCTCACAGATCAGGTCAATCGAGCAAAGGTGATCTTCAGTCCCCACAACCGATGCTGAGGAATCATTTGAAACACCCAAAGCCTGTGTCCCTGCAGTAGAGCCAGTGTCCAATCCAACAGGAGCAGAAGCATCCTGTGGTCGCTCTAATAATGCCGACATCAACATGGGAATACGCTGAGGACACTGCACTACGTGGGCCTTTAAATGGTCCAGCAATTCATCCACATCCGGAGGCACAACCGATGGAAGTTTTAGACAGAGGTCCAACATGCATTCTTCTCTGCAGAACAAGCAGCGGAGAACAGGCAAAACACAGGCAATCCAGACTGGTCGGAATGATTGGAACCAAGACTCGCTTAGCTCCCGAAGTCGAGGTTTGCCCAGATGGAGTACCATATGGTCACCGCAACGTCGCCCCAAGAACGTTTTTTCCATCTCTTTGGTGATTGGGACGTCCATTGCATAGCAGAAAAATTAAAATCAGGATACCCACTACCAGTAGCAGGATTAGCGGAAGCCCTCCAAAAACGATTCCTAATATGGAGTGTATAAAAGCTGGAATCACTCCGAAGACTGTCTGGAAGGTGCTTAACAGCCCAGAACCTATGGTCTTAAATAGATGTACTATACCCTTCGTATCAGACATGTTAAAGATACGCTGTACCATTTTTCCGAAATGAGAAGGGCAATTAGTTCGTACTAGTGCCTGTATTTCAGCTGAGGACCTTGCAACCTGAAGATCAAAAGTTTCTCGGGCTGAGGTTAAGGGCACATCCTTCTGTAAAAGCATGGCTTTCAGTCAGCTCAGAGAATCAAACCGTATAAAGGAAACATTCAATGAAGGCCATAATGGCGCCTCCCTGACTGTGTGGGTCGGTGGAAACAATACTTGCATACAACAGTAACCCTGGACCTTTCTGTGACTAGATATTCAATGCTTGGAAGCATCCCACAACAACCTTGATCATTCAACATTAAGTAAGTCCCATTCGAGAGCAGACTGAACACTGGTTTAACCACAGCAGCAGGGGATCCCTTTAAATGACAGGATAAGTTTGCAACTGAACCATTACAGGCCTCGTGAAGCATAATATCCTGGCAAATTAGAGACCCACTTAATGAAGTCTCGCAGTCTGTACCGCTGAGAAACACTTCAGTTTCCCCGTTCCTGCATCTAAATCTATATGGTAATTGCCAAGATTCATGGATGAAGTCCTTACCCATTGCTTCATACCTGCCTACCTGGTGGTATTCGAGGCAATATTGAAATTGAAATGTTGTTACCGTCAATGTTATATGTCCATGAATTAACCATTCTGTGGGCGGTGACTCTGCAACGGTGAAAGGTAATTGGTCTAATTTTTCAATATGCAGCATTGTATATTTTGCATCTCTTTGTGCCATTCTCATCTGCCTTTATGATTGACTATATGCGGAGAATAGAGACGTACTGTTAATATATCGCCAGGGCACATAACCAGAGCCCAATTAATGTAGCGTTCAGCTTAATAATAGAATGGATTGAAACTGCCATTGCCCATGTTGTAGGATGGACAGATCCTGTTCCATTATATCTATAGCAGAAGACACAATGTTGCCCAGTGAATAAATCCTGGATGTTAGTGTGGTGATTCCATTGTCAACCACTGCCAAAGCCTTTTCAAAGTTAACTGTCAATTTCACGCAATCTCTCCACAGCTTCCTGTTGAGAGATTTTCCAAACTTTGTTGTAAATAGAGTATAAGAAGCGTTTACGACATGGCTTCCGGGGATCTTGTGAAAAATCCCTTAAATCCATGTCATCTGGTAGTGAAGACAAGTGTTGTTTCACCTGGGACAGTGTTGAGGTTCTTAGCCAATCTAGGCATAACTTCCCAACACTGTAGGATGTCACCAGCCCCGGATGTTCTCGTTGTACATAGCGGTCCAGTCTATGGATACTAAACCCTTCGGTGGTACCCTTGAATCTTAACTGACACCTATTTGTGTCCATAGGCCAAACTAACCATCCCTTCCAATTGGGGTCCGATGAATTGTATGACACATCATGCATGATGTCACCTAGCGTACCCTCACCATGTTCTGTATAGTTTTGCCGTCCCTCAAAGTGTGAAAGTGAGGGAATACGAGGTGTGTTCAAGTCCTTGATCTTGGCTAACCCAAGGCAGGAAGTCTGTTGCACAGTGTCGTTCAGGAAAAGAATCTAGGCACGCTCTAAATAATGCCTCAGTTCCCCTAACCTGCCATTCCTTAGTCCCCCAGACTGATTTTATGTCTATAGTGTCTTTCCATAAGTCGAAACCCTGTACAGACAGTCGGGAAATAAAGGATGCAGAATATATCTGTTTCATGTTAGTAGGCATATTTTTCTTTGCAGATGTAGGTGCGAGCTTTTAATAATATGAGCGTGGATCTGATGTGTTAAACCCAGAAAAATAAGCAAACTTTTGTGCAAATGTTTGTTAACTACCTTTCGGTGGTGTAGGGCAATGTTCCCATTGGTGGTATGTGAAAACAATACGTGCAATACTTGCTTTATGCAAAAAATGAGGACCATAATGTTGGTAACAATACATGGTGTCAAAATCAGACGTATCATCATACATTTCATTTTTTGAGAATGCAGCAGATTATTCTAAATCAAACAGCATACTATTTACAGTTTCAAAGTCCCAATCGTCAGAGTATGTACTAGAGGAGATGATATCATTCAAAGAAATTTTAAATACATGTGGTATTTTCAAAAGTACATTATATGAAACCCTATCCCAAACTATTCCTTCAGATACAGGAACTGCTGTAATGTTCACAAAGGACAGGTCTCGCTGTTCACGGTGGGATGACGTATGTGGTTTTAGGACCAAGTTCACATGTGATACTGCGGAGCATTCCGGGAGATAATGTCCACTCACAAGCAAGAAAAAGACAGTCACTAAACCTATCCAGGGGACTAGGAACAGTATACCAAGTGCCATTTAAAGCAGTAGCCAGGGTGAAATAAGGTAAGTCTCTTTCAGCCAAAGGTAGAAATCATGAAGTTGTTTTTGCAGGAAACTGGAGCTGGCGGTGACTCAGGTACACTTGGATCCAGAAAGAAGGTCTCAAAATCGATGAAATAGCCAGATGCAGTTCAATCTATCTTTGGTGTTAGGCCGAATTGAGATCTGTGTTTCATTTCTGCTTTGTTGCTGTTCAATTTCAACAAGTATGAGTTCCATTTCATTGCTGGTAACTCCACTACTTCGTATAGAAGACTCTTCAAATGTTTTGAGTCTTTCTGTCTGAACCTCCTGTATGGTAGCAAGAGGATGAAACTGCTTGGTAGGTGGTTCTATAGGGTATTGGCGCTCCTGGGCAATACGCAGGTAAGTATACTCTAGTACTGAGTGAGGATTGCGGTGCATAAGGGTAGGGAGAGCCACCCTCCTCCCCAACGTGTGGATATCTACTGGTAAAACAGAACAACAGTCCCCTGCACACGCTAACAGTATATCAATTATATCAATAACAGTGTGACAAAAGCTTGAGTCTTTGCTGGAACATGTGCTTCAGTTTATTCACAACAGCCTTAGCCAACAAGTGTTTCGTCACGCTTACGGTTGTGCGCAGCGACTTCTTCAGGGCTATACTCAATGCGTGAAGATCCTTAAATCCGTTTGTATTTCCGTCCCGAATGGGATTCAATAGGGTCCAATGTTAGACACACAGTTAAGACTGCACATATCTTGTGTCCAGAAATAATCCTTCCTATTCACAGTATACGTATCCTGGATGTGTTTCCCAATGAGGAGTCCTTTAAACAAGGATTTAGTAGTAGTGCAAGTTTATTCAGGCATGAATAAATAAAATCTGTGGTGCATTGCACCCACTCGATGCAGGTTGTGTTAAAGAAAATAACCAGCAGCCATATCCTTGCCATTATTAATACGAGACCCTTGCCTCTGTGATGAACAGAGCTCCTTCCAGAGGCAAAGGTCTCCCGGTTTTTCCTCTCCACAATTGCATTTCATTCGGGATGATACGGAGATGAGTACCACAATGCAACACCCAAACTTCCCCTGGCTTCACGGTAAGCCCGAGAGCTAAATGCGGGGCACAGCCAGAATGAAATGTGCAAATTGCGTACGTACCTATAAAGACTCTCAAATCCTTTATAACAGTTCAGGCGTCAGCTGAGTGCTGAGGCTAAACCCACAGGAATCTAGAGCATGAATCCACTGCCACCAAGATATACTTGTAAGCCCCATCAGATTGTAAGGGGCCGCAGTGGTCCAAATAGACACAAGCAAGAGGTCTGTCTGATATCAGTAGTGGTGTTTGCGGCGGACGTGCTACAGTGAAACCCTTCATCTGATGACAGATGTAGTACTTAAGGACAAATGCTTTTGTCTGTTTTGTTAAACCTGACACCAATAGCGTTGTTTCAATAGTGAAACTGTCACAGCAATCCCTGTGTGTGCTGAACCCAGACCCTCCTGTACAGCTAGAATTAAACCTAATCTGCGATCCATGTTTGGTATTACCCTATTCCCCACTCCTGAAATTTGAGCATACGGAATATTTTGCGCATTTAACTTGTAGGAGTACTTGAGTGGAAAGCCTTTTGGCAAGGCTGTGCTGTTTTTGCTTGAAGCGATGACAGCAACCATTATCTGTCCGTCTATCCTCGTCTTTGAACAAGTGATTGTAGCTACGGCAGCAGTTCGCACTGTTGCCTCGGTGGCTTCATCAGCCAATGAATTCCCTTCAACGTGCACGCCAACACATTGATGACTCAGCGTATGAATCATGTGAGCCCACGGCAAGCCTTTTTTCAGCTCTGCCACTTGCTTCCAAAGCAACTTATGCTTTATTGTGCAACCTTTTGAGTCTTTGAAACCATCTGACCCCAGTAGTGAAGATATTCATTGTATGACTGGACACAATAAAATGAATCGCCCACAATAAGTGTGGGGAATTCTCGATCCGTATTTTTTAGTACCAGTACTAGCACTTTTTATTCTGGCAGCTGAGCCATGCAATATCCTAGAGACTGCGTCTGCATATTGCTAGGACGGAACTTGCCGTCCCGCATACGACCTTTTACAATCATACATGCTGCGCTGTATTGCAGTTTACTTCCTACAGCAGGCTGAGCAGATCCGTCAGTGTAAATTTTGTATTCATACTGATCTAGAGGCATTATTTAATTCAGGTGAGGATATTCTTGTTCGTACTGCGAAAATACTTGTGTTTTTAATGTGGAATCAAATTCGTAGTCTACATCTGTTGCAGTGAGATAATTAGCCCATTGTATCCGGTGCAGAGAGACAGAATATCGAGTACAAAATATTGAGTGGCACAAATATCGAGTCATTAATATCGTGGGTCAGAAATATCGACAGCAAGAATATCGTGGTCAAGAATATCGACTTAAGGTAAGTAATATCGATTTCAAAAATATCAAAGTGTTTAATATCGTTTGCAAAAATATAGGGCCAGATGTACGACCCTAAATTGCATGCGCAAACGGGTTAGCGACCCGTTTGCGCATGCAATTTTCCTCTGGGCTATGTACTAACACTATTTTGCGACTCACAAATAATTTGCAACTCGCAAAATAGTGTTTTGCGACTCGCAATTAGGAAGGGGCGTTTCCTTCCTAATAGCAACTCACAAGCCATGTACGAATGTTTTGCGACCGCAATTGTGGTCGCAAAACACTCGCAATTTACCGCCCTCTTCAAGAGGGTGGTAATGCAGTCGCAAATGGGAAGGGGGCCCCAGGGAACCCCTTCCCCTTTGCAAATGCAGGGGAAAATATTTTTTAGGGGCAGGCAGTGGTCCCAGGGACCACTACCTACACCTTAAAAAATGAAACAAAAACGTTTCATTTTTTAAAAAAAGTGCATCTTGTTTTCCTTTAAGGAAAACGGGCTGTATTAAAAAAAAAAAAAACTGCTTTATTGAAAAGCAGTCCTAGACATGGAGGTCTGCTGAGCCCAGCAGGCCACCATCCCTGGGAGGGCCAGCCATTCCCAATGGGGTCGCAAATTGCGAGTGCCTCATTAATATTCATGAGGCTCACATTTTGCGACCCAATTGGGAATCGCAATCAGTGTCTCTGACACTGTTGTACATTGTAAATTGCGACTCGCAATTTGCGACTCGCAATCGAGCGCAAACTGCGAGTCGCAATTTACACTGGTCGTACATCTGGCCCATAGTTGTTAAAAATATCATTTTTTATTATTGTTATGTATTTTAGTATATATTTTATATGTATGTGATGTATGTTTTTTTGTATAAGATTTGTTTGTATTTTTAATATATGTGTTACATTTTTAGTAGTTATTAATTTTTTTTTTATTTGAATTTTGCGCTTTTAGGGGCTGATTACGATGGCGGATAAACCGCCACCGGCAGCCTGCCGGTGGCGGGTTTCCCCCCAATCGCGAAGCACTTCTCCGCCCGCCATATTACGATGGCGGGCGGTGTGCTGGCGGACGCAAAGTCCGTCCACCACGGGTCCGCCACAGGCAATCGTTACGATTGCCTGGCGGACCCACCACGCATCCGTAGAATGATGGCAGTGCCTAGAAGGCACAGTCCGCCAAATTACGATGCTGGACCCTGCCAGCCTTTCCATGGCGGTGATACCGCCATGGAAAGGCTGGCGGGGATTGCATTTGGGGGCCCGTTGCGGTCCCCCTTCTGTTGGGGGAAGTGGGTGTGCTAAAAATGTATGTCATGCGTTTCCCTGCACTACATGGCAGGCACCAAGCGGTGCCTGCCTATGGTACCCCCCTACATTTCCCTGCACCAGGTGGCAGGCACCACTTGGTGCCTGCCACGTAGTGCAGGGAAACGCATGACATACATTTTTAGCATTGCGGTGGGTGCTGCAGCGAGCAGCACCCGGCGCAATATTAAGAATGCACGATGCGACTGCTACGGTGGCGGTCGTGTCGTAATATGACGTACGGGACCGCCACATTACAGGCGGGCGGTCCCAGTCCCCTCATCGATGGCGGACGGACATAAGTCCGTCCGCCATCGTAATCAGCCCCTTAGTTCCGTAGCGGGTTATGGGTTTATAGGGGAATAGGGTGGGAAGTAATTTAATTATATTAAATGTATTACATTTTTTTATTTGAATTTTGCATTTTTAGTTCGGTAGCGGGTTGTGGGTTTATAGGGGAATAGGGTGGGAAGTAATTTAATTATATTAAATGTATTGATCAATTTTTATTTATTAATATTTGTTTAATTGAGATGTTATAGTGTTAAATGTGTAAAGTAATTTATTAGTAATTAATTAATTGTTAATGAATTGTAATTAATTAATTGGTAATTAATTATGGTAATTGTGTAATTAATTTTAGGTGTGTGTTGTGGTGTTTATAGGTGTAAATTGTGGGAAGAAATTTATTTTTAATTTATGAATTAATAATTGGTAGTTAATTAATTTTAATTATTTAATTTGTAATTAATTTTGGTAATTGTGTAATTAATTTTATTTGTGTGTTGTAGTTTTTATAGGTGTAAAGGGTGGGAATTAAACTATTTTTAATTGATGAATTAATAATTGGTTGTTAATTAATTTTAATTAATTAATTGGTCATTTATTATGGTAATTGTGTAATTAATTTTATGTGTGTGTTGTGGTGTTTATAGGAGTAAAGGGTGGGAAGTAATTTGTGTTTAATTAATTAATATATAGTTGTTAATTAATGTTAATTATTTGATATTTATAGGCATCCAGTTGAAACGCGATCCCGGAGACGCGAGGAGAGTCTGGCGTACTCGCTGCAGACATACTTACGGCTGATTGTGCCTTATTTAAACCTGATTGAGGATTCAAAGTGCCGGACTCGGCCATCAGCTCAGATTAGCTGTCGATTTCAGGATCTAAGACTCACACAACACAACGATAGAGAATCATATTCAGACTGGCATCGCAGAATATACATGATCTACCGGGTCGGAATTATCACCGGTTCCAAGGTCTAAGCGTCCACGTGGCTCACAACAGCTCTGAAGAAGTCGAGGGTTTCAACAACCCATTGGCGAAACACGTGTTGGCTGGCTTGCTCAGAAATACAACATTAAAAGCGAACATTACAAATAAGAATACCATCGTCTTCATTCATGGTCAACAGAACCTGTGTTGTACTGTTCTTTACTTATATGCGTGTGCATAGGACGTGTTGTATATATTTAGTCGGACCTCTTGGTCCAAATTTGGGGGTTTAGGGGTTTCCACCCCCCTGTGGCACCACATCCATTTGTTTTCTCTCATAGTATCAATTTCACGTTATTGGTTTAGTGCCGTTTGAGAACCTGTGATAATTAACACCCCCCTCTTTGCCCTTATAGTATTAAATGTGTAAAGTAATTTATTATTAATTAATTAATTGTTAATTAATTGTAACTAATTAATTGGTAATTAATTATGGTAATTATGTAATTAATTTTAGGTGTGTGTTGTGGTGTTTATAGGTGTAAATTGTGGGAAGAAATGTATTTTTAATTTATGAATTAATAATTGGTAGTTAATTAATTTTAATTATTTAATTTGTAATTAATTTTGGTAATTGTGTAATTAATTTTATTTGTGTGTTGTAGTTTTTATAGGTGTAAAGGGTGGGAAGTAAACTATTTTTAATTGATGAATTAATAATTGGTTGTTAATTAATTTTAATTAATTAATTGGTAATTTATTATGGTAATTGTGTAATTAATATTATGTGTGTGTTGTGGTGTTTATAGGAGTAAAGGGTGGGAAGTAATTTGTGTTTAATTAATTAATATATAGTTGTTAATTAATGTTAATTATTTGATATTTATTTTGGGTAAATGTTTCTTTTTGTGTGTGTTGTGTTTACTTTTAAAGGGGTAAAGGGTAGGTATTAAATAACATTTTGTTATTTAATTATTAGTTGTTAATAGTAATAGTTTTTAATTTTAAAATAAGTTTTAATTCTGTTTTATTCTTTTATAGTTTAATTTGGGTGTGTGTTTTGGATATTATAGTGTTACAGTCAATTAATGTTTATTAGTTTTTTTATTAATAATATTTTTAATTGATTATTAATTATGTTAATTATGTGAATACATTTAATTAAAAATGTTTTGTTATTGGTGTGGTGTTATACGGTAAAAATAAAATAAATACATTTATGTGTTAATTAATTTTTTTGTTTGTAAATATTTTCTAGTTTAAAAGAATTATTTTTTTGCAAATGTATTTATTATTTTATATTATATAATATTTATAGGTTTTTGTTATATGTAATTAATATTATAATATGTGTTCTTTTTATATGTTTGATATTTCTTTTTTATTTAAATATTGTTTATGTTTTTAATATATATATTTTTTTAAGTGTTTGAGTGTGAATAGTAATTTGTTTTTCTCCGGTATCCAACACTTTCCCTACTGTTGCATTCACTGGAATGGGAACAGTAATTTTTACCCCTCCGCTATCCTGCACTTTCTCTACTGTTGCACTCACTGGAGTGGGAATAGTAATTTCTACCCCTCTGCTATCTAACACTTATCCTACTGTTGCATTTAGGGGAGTTGGAATACTAATTTGTACCTCTCCGCTATCCAACATTTTCCCTACTGTTGCATTCTTTGGAGTGGGACTAGTAATTTTTGCCCCTCCGCTATCCAACACTTTCCCTACTGTTGCTCTCACTGGAGTGGGAATAGTAAATTTTACCCCTCCGCTATCCAACACTTTCCCTACTGTTGCACTCACTAGAGTTGGAATAGTAATTTTTACCCCTCTGCTATCCAGCACTTTCCCTACTGTTGCACTCACTGGAGTGGGAATAGTAATTTTTACCCCTCCGCTATCCAGCACTTATCCTACTGTTGCACACAGTGAAGTGGGAATAGTAATTTTTACCCCTTCGCTCTCCAGCACATAATCTACTGTTGTACTCACTGGAGTGGGAATAGTCATTTTTACCCCTCCGCTATCCAACATTTTCCCTACTGTAGTGCAAATAGTAATTTGTACCCCTCCGCTATCCAACACTTTCCCTACTGTTGCACTCACTGGAGTGGGAATAGTAATTTTTTCCCCTCCGCTATCCAACACTTTCCTTACTGTTGCTCTCCCTGGAGTGGGAATAGTAATTTTTACCCCTCCGCTATCCAACACTTTCCCTACTGTTGCACTCTTTGGAGTGGGAATAGTAATTTTTGACCCCTCCGCTATCCAACATTTTTCCTACTGTTGCACTCACTGGAGTTCGAATGGTAATTTTAATTATTTTGCAATCCAACACTTTCCCTATTGTTGCACTGATTGTATTGGGCATTTTAAGTTTAATTATTTCTTCATTGTTTAACCTTTTTATTTATTCTAGAATGTTTTTTTAATATTTTAAATTATGTATATATATATATTTTTTTTTATATAATTTTAAAGTTTTAAAATAAATTAAAGATAATAGTTTATTGGGGGGCGTGGCCGAGCCAGCGACTACAATGGCCGCTTGACTCGAGAGATCCGGAACTGCCGCAACCTAATTTCCACCAGCCTGCGTTATTATGCGCTGAAACGGGCGCCCGATGCACCACGGGAGATCCTGGTGCTGCGGGCTACCGACAGCTCTTACAACGACGTCTCAGGGAGCTCGGGAGGCTGTGAACTGGAAGCCGCATGCCTGAGCCTGATGCGGCCCTCGGAGGCCCCGAGTCGACAGGGGACTCGGGTGAGCCGGAGGGCGGGGCTCGGTGCGTGTTGAAGCGCCAGAGTGCTCCATACTCAGACTATCCTCTCGTCGACCGCGATATCTAAGCAGCATCTACAACGGACCTGCGCCTGCCGTCAAGACTTCAGGCCCGACTGGGGCGCGGAGTTGCAGAGACTGGAGACAACGTGGGTGGTGAGTACAGACACAGCTCGGCGGCGGTGGGATAACACGCTGCGCCGGGCTGGCTGTATCCCGCCATTTCATAGTGCGATTCCCCCTGCGCTGCAGTGTTCGCCTCCAGCCGCGGCTCCTGGACGCCCGGGCAGATTTCAATGATTTCTGTATCTGCCACATAAACCTTTGAACACCGGAATGACCTTCATTATACATGCGCCTGTATGTTCTATTCATCTGCTGGGCGGCGCACTCACCCTTTGTTGATCGGACCGCATGAGTCTGGTGGCAGGACCCGCGCTACACTATTAGCTATGGGTAGATTCACCCTCTAACACTCTCCAGCCTGATGTTACCATTCTGGGGCGCCCTGGATTGAACAACTGCATTCTGGCCCTGCCAATCTGGAACGCTGCGTGTTGGTGACCTCAAGACCAGGCATATTCTCCCCCCCGGTCCCTACACCGCCTCAAGGGCAATGGGTCGCACAGACCCCAAACAACGGCAATTGTCTTTCGATGGCGGAAAGACCCCCAGGCGGGATGAGAATGAAGGCGCTACCGCTCCAGAACAGAGCCAGCTGGATGGTGCGGCAGCCATTATGGCCGAACTTAAAGCGGGTTTCCAAGCTATTGACGCCCGCTTGGACACACTCACTAACCACCTTGATGACATAAACGGCCGACTAGACGAACATAATGCCCGAATAGACAATGCAGAACACCGGATCTCGGAGCTGGAGGACGCTCAACCCTCTATGCAGAAAAGATTGGACAGAGCTGAGGGCCTGCTCAAACAGCTCGCAACTAAAGCCGAGGATTTGGAGGCACGTTTGCGCCGGAATAATCTGCGCATAGCTGGCATTGCAGAATCGACCAACACGGGCGCCATGCCCAGATTCATTGAGTCCCTCCTAGTAGATCTGTTTGGTAGGGAATCCTTCTTGGCTACATTTGCTGTAGAACGTGCACACCGGTCATTGGGTCCCCCTCCTCCACCCGGGGCGACCCCAAGGATCATTATCGCTAAACTTCTAAACTATAATGACCGTGATGCGGTGCTCCGGCTGTCCAGGGAACGAGGCTCGCTATCATATCAGGGCTCTAACATTTCATTGTTTCCTGATTTCATGCCTTTAGTGCAAGAAGCCCTTCGCAAGTATACCGACGTGAAACGCATGCTTCAGAAAGCTAATGTTCGCTACGCTATGTTATACCCGGCTAGACTCAGGATACAGATAGGGAATAAGTCACATTTCTTTGACACGCCAGATGCAGTCGCCAAGTTCTGGAAAAATCACCAGCTGACGGCACAACGGCAGGACAATGAAGGACACTCAAGTCCGGACACTTGACTCGATACTTTCTGAAGAACCGCAGTTCCGTAATGATCAGTAGCATTGCCTAATCTATGGCGTTCCTGTGCTGAGACATTCCGGTGGGTGTACGAATGTTGCAATTGAAGCCCTGCATTTATTGTTATGCCGAATGACTTGATCATACACCTGCAACTAATCAGCAGGCGAGGTGGACATATTTTCAGCAATGACTATCCGGCAACGCGATGGCTCCTACGGAGCGTTGCCATCCCCCCCAGGATAAGTTCCTGCCTTGTAACCCTCCCCCTTCCCTCTCCCACTCCCCCCCTTTTCCTTCCGTTATTTGTATCCAATTTGGGATTCACCGGGTGCCGCTTTTTTGTGTATCCGATGGGGGTGGTGGGTGGGGTTGACATGGGATGTTTGTTCTTGTTTGGTTTTTGTTAAGTTGTTTACGTGTACAGGAGCATATTACTCAGTACAACATAGCCAGGTGCAGCTACACATCCCGCGTTTTATTGAGGTTAGATGAGCAATAGGGATTCACACAGCAATAGTTTGCGCCTCAAATGTTTATCCTGGAATGTACAAGGCCTTTCGTGCCCCAAAAAGAGCAGGCAGGTAACAGCTTACTTGACAAGACATTCCATTCAGATTGCTTTCCTACAGGAAACACATTATGCTCCACTGCCTACCCACGGGTTCGCAGCATCATGGGGACAGAATCGCTTTTTCTCCTGCTATAGCTCCTATTCCAGAGGGGTGTGCATTTTAATACACCGCACCCTTCCCTTCCCTTCCAGATTCTCTCGGTTCCTATTAGTTCATGGTTTGCTAGGAGGTGTGCCAGTACTGCTTGTTAATATATACGCCCCAAACATTGATACACCCGAGTTCTTCTCCACAATAGCATCTCATACGGACCGATTCAATACCGACACTATATTAATGGGTGGAGATTTCAACCTCACATTGGACCCCACCACTGACACCACCGGGCCTGGCCGCGTCACGAAACCACACGCCACAGACGACCTCCTTTCCCTTTTGCACGCGAACCTGTTGGCAGATCCCTGGTGCGTTAACTACCCGGGTTCCCGGAATTATTCTTTTTATTCTGCCCCACACGGCACTTGGTCCAGAATAGACCACTGGTATCTTATGCCACAACTCCTTTTAGAAGTGCGGAAAGTTGAATACTTACCCCGCACTCTCTCTGACCATTCCCCGGTTCTACTGGATATTGATTTTCCCTCAATCCCTGCGCAACGGCCCATATGGCGATTCCTGGCTAATGCTTTATTGAATTCTGTATTCCGCTCCGAGGTGGGGGACGCTATCTCAGAATTCTTCGAGTTGAATGCGGGCACTGTTGACTCACAGCTGGTACTTTGGGATGCCTTTAAGGCCTTTATACGCGGAGTCTGCATCTCCAAACAAGCTGGTGTGTTGCGCTCTATTCGGATCGAATTGGGGAAAATAGAAGGTAAATGAAAGGATATTGACACCGCTACACAGACCTCCCTGACCCCGATATCCCTACGCAATCGCTCCCAGTTAATGATCGAGTTCAATGACGCAGCTGCCCGTGAGGTTAAATACCTGGGCAAATATGCCAGGGCTCGGGTGTACGGTGAAGGGGAAAGACCCGGCAGAATGCTCGCACATCTCCTTCGACCGCAGTATCAACCGTCGTTCGTGACCCAACTAGACACAGACGCAGGAATATCACTCACGGCAGGGTCGGACATTGCTATAGCTTTTCTTGATTACTATACCAAATTATATCACACGCGATGCCCACCCACGGGTCAGGCTCTGTCTGACTATTTACAAGAAATAGCTATGGTGTGGATGGAGGAGGGACAGCGGGAGTTCCTAGCCTCCCCAATAGACACGGATGAAATCAAGCAGGCCATCAAAGACTTGGCCAGCAGTCGCGCCCCGGGTTCTGACTGCCTCTCTGGTGATTTTTATAAAGCCTATCGACACGAACTCGCCCCCTACCTTTTGGAGGTCTATGATGAGGCTCTGCAGTGCGGATCGCTTTCGCCAACAATGCGCGAAGCTATTGTTATGCTACTGCTTAAACCAGATAAGCCCCCCACAAATGTCAATCCTATAGACCATTGTCCCTACTCAATCATGATTATAAAATACTCGCTAAGGTACTGGCTACCCGACTGACATTGCTGGTAAATACCACCCTATGCCCTTTCCAGGCAGGGTTCATTCCGGGGCAGTCTACAACGCTTAACCTCCGCACAATCTTTTCAGTGACAAACCAAATGGAGCCCTCTCTGCCAGCGGCAGCAGTTATGTTGGATGCGGAGAAAGTTTTGACTCCCTGGAGTGGTCCTTTTTGTATGCTGTAATGCAAAAATTGGGCATTCCTATCGGCTTCCTAAATCTTGTCCGCTTACTATATTCCAATCCGGTCGCTCGACTTAAATTAAACGGTACGATTACATCCCAATTCGCTTTAACACGGGGCACTAGGCAGGGGTGCCCGTTGTCACCCCTGCTATTCATAATAGCAATGGACCCATTGGCTCGCCACATTCAGGAGCGTCACTTACATCGAGGACTGCAGTTGCATACAGGTCCGCTTGTTGCATCATTCTATGCTGATGATGTGATGCTATTTGTACGTAAACCAGCGGATAACTTGCCCCCGCTTCTACGAGAGGTGGTCCGCTTTGGAGTACACTCTGGCCTAGTCATCAATTGGACCAAGTCTGAAATATTCCCATTGACGCCTGCCACTGTTTCGAGTGATCTCGAATTCCCCCTGAGATGGTGCACTGACCCACCTAAATATCTGGGAATATATCTGCACTGCAGTGCCCCAGAGGTTATCCGTCTAAATTACAGCCCCGCAATTAGCCGGTTGGAGATACAAATCAATAAATGGACAAAACTTCCGCTGTCCATCGCTGGTAGGATCGCCATCATTAAAATGGTAGTATTACCGCGATTTTTATACCTTTTTTTAAATATCCCCATTCCTCTAACGCTGTCCTTTTTTAACACACTCCGATCCCTCATGATACGCCAGGTTTGGGTGCTTAAACAACCACAGGTGAATTGGACCACACTAACCATGCCATTTGAATGGGGCGGATTTGGGGTCCCCGACTTCTATTTATACTATCTGGTGGCCCAAGTCCACTTTACGTATTACTGGTTCCACCCAGACGCACGACTTCAATACCGCAAACCCGACGGCTCGCAGGTACATCCCCGCTCTTTATCAACGCTGTTGCCACTAGGCCTTCCACGCTGCCCTGCAGAAATTCAAACTGTTCCCACGACATGTGGTCTAAACTTCAGAGATATCTGCAATACAAGTCCTTATATTCACCGCATATACCCTTGGAAGACAATCCATGGATACCCCCTGCTATGGAATCACTCACGAACAAGCGAACATTGCAATCACATCGACTCACCAAACTAGGAGACCTGTTCCATAATGCTAGACCCTGCTCGACTGCTGAACTGACCTCGCGTGGTACTGTGACATATATGGACAGTTTCCAAACTACACAGAACACGTGGTTCTTTGTTGAAGACCCTCCCGGACGCCTTGACCAAACTGGACGAATTTCCCCCACTTACGCTTCTTATAACATCGCCTGATAGTACTCATTTGGTGTCTCGTATCTACCATTTATCGCTCTCTCTTCGTCCACCCGTGGGCATTAAAGCACGCATGGCCTGGGAGCGAGACTTTGAACTCACCATTATTGATGACATTTGGCATTACTGCTGTTCCCAGACACGCTACATCTCTGGAAACTATACACATAAGCTGCTACATTTTACATATCTTCATAGAGCGTATGTCACCCCTAAGCTGCTAGCAAAAATGAATCCTACAGTATCCAACGCATGTGGGAGATGTGGTGCTCCGGATGCTGACTTTTCCACACTTAGGGGTCGATTCCGATTCGGGCCGGAAAAAGCGCCGACCGACTCGGATCCGGAAATAATACCGACCGACACGTACCCGTGGCGCACGACACGCCAAGTACGATGCAAGGCGCGAAAAATCCGACCGACACGTACCGAAACCAAGTCGACCGACCGAGCCGCACGGAAAACAGCAATCCGGCCGGAAAAACACGCGAATCCAACCGACCGACACGCACCCGGAACAAATCCGACCGAAACGTACACGCGAACTCCAAACCGCAAAGTACGATGCAAGGCGCGAAACCACGAGCGAGTCGGACGGAGGACAAGCCGCACGACCGAAACGCATACAAAACCGAGCCGAAGCAACACAATACACCGCGACCGACGCGTACGCAGCATAGAAAACTGCACAAACACAGCGTGAACGAAACGGGAGAACACCGTACGAGACCAATGCAGGGTCCGACTCGGTCACAAGAACGTTTCCAACATACACAAACAGCACAAAGGAAAAATCACCCCAAAAAAGGCCAAACAAGCAATTACCAAGCCAATAAATACTGGGGGGTGGGGACAGAGAACAAAGACACACCCACAACTCCACCTATATAAAGGACACAAATCACAACCATGAGCCTTTGCAAATGCCATTCCACTGCCAGCACCCAAGAGAAAGCAACCACACACCCACAGCTCATCCCTCACACAAGCCACACACCATCAGCACACCAACAAATACCTACCTCACATACACCCAGCAAAACACACACTCACACACCCTCACCTGCACACCAACACACACATCACCCACCATCACCAACCATCACCATGCCCCCCAAGAAGAATCCCAAGTTCCTAGATAGTGAATTGGAAGTCATGGTAGACAAGATCCTCAGGGTGGAGCCACAGCTGTTTGGCACACTGGTCCAACAGACCCCCATGTCGCAGAAAACCAAGATGTGGAGAGGATCATCAACAGGGTGAACGCCCAATCACCATGTCGGCGCACAAAGACCGACATCCAGAACAGGTGGTATGACGTGCGCAGGAGGGTACGGGACATGCTGAAGAAAGACTACATCAACAGCCAACACACCGGCAGTGACCCTCCTGCCAAGCCAATATACCTCAGGCCCTGGGAGGAGAAGGTGCGGGCCATCCTTCCGCCAGTGAGCGTATATGGACTAGAGGACATCCCAGAGCCTGGTGAGTACACAACAAATGTACACAATATACTGCCACAAAACACACACATCACTGTCAAGGGGAGAGTCAAACCATGCACTCATAGCAATTACACAGCAACCAGAACAGAATCATCCCAAAATGTGTATGTTAGTCAGATAAACACAACACATGCCATCAAAAAAGTCACATCCAACTGTGCCAACACATGTACAAACACAACTACAGCTAGGCAGTGGCACAAATAGAACTAACAAACACATCCAGACATGTAGCCACCACAACAACACCAACACACAGTGAAGACCACTCAAAGGAAGGAATTCTGTGTATGCTGGCCAAGTCAGTGTAGCCAATAGCATCATGGGAGTCGCAGTCACACATATTGCCCCCCACAACTGTCCCATCAACACCACCATGAACCATGCGCACATCACAGGGAGTGGAGAAGGACTCACAAGATGGCTGACACTGGCAACTGCTGTGGGGAGCACAAGGCCCTGCTGGCAACTGTGCACCAACAAACAGCAGGACACCACTGACTGACATCCTGAGAGACAACTTACACTCCCTGCAATGCAAGCACGTTCCATGGTGGGATAACTGGCTGGCTGGCTGGCTGGGTGGGAAGGAGGACTTGCAGCACTAACCATAGTCACAAGCACCTCCCTCACACACACCCCAACACAAACTCCACAGTACCCACCTGGTAGAATGCAATGCCCCCATCCTAACACAAGATCCCACAAAGAACCACCACCCTGGGTTATGTTGTGTGAAGCACAGGGACACTCTTGGGACTTCTAGCCAAACAACTGCCAGGACAACACTCCCAGCCATCCTGTCAGCACAGCCAGCCCACCCCACAGGGAAGCAGAGTCAAAAGGAAGGAAGCATGGGCATGCTGGGAAGGGGGAGGAGGCAATAGCATGATGGGAGTCGTAGTCACAGCTCTACATCCCCCACCACATGGCCCAGCAAGCTCACACTCACGCATGCACATCCCACAGAGAGTGGAAAGGCCCATCAAAGATGTCTGACACTGTTGCTGTGTCGTGGGAGCACAAGGGCATGCTGGGTACTGCACACCAACCAACAGCAGGACACCACTGTCAGCCATCTTGCCATTGCTCTCACACCCACACACACTGAACTCCACACAAAAGCAAGTAAGTATGGGAATGCTGGGAAGTGGGGTGGAGGCAATGGCATGATGGGAGTCGTAGTCACAGACATAGCTCACCCCCACAACTGTCCCATCAACACCACCCTGAACCATGCTCACATCACAGGGAGTGGAGAAGGACTCACAAGATGGCTGACACTGGCTACTGCTGTGGGGAGCACAAGGCCCTGCTGGCAACTGTGCACCAACAAACAGCAGGACACCACTGGCTGACATCCTGAGAGACAACTTACACTCCCTGCAATGCAAGCACGTTCCATGGTGGGATAACTGGCTGGCTGGCTGGCTGGCTGGGTGGGAAGGAGGACTTGCAGCACTAACCATAGTCACAAGCACCTCCCCTCACACACACCCCAACACAAACTCCACAGTACCCACCTGGTAGAATGCAATGCCCCCCATCCTAACACAAGATCCCACAAAGAACCACCACCCTGGGTTATGTTGTGTGAAGCACAGGGCCACTCTTGGGACTCTTAGCCAAACAACTGCCAGGACAACACTCCCAGCCATCCTGTCAGCACAGCCAGCCCACCCCACAGGGAAGCAGAATCAAAAGGAAGGAAGCATGGGCATGCTGGGAAGGGGGTGGAGGCAATAGCATGATGGGAGTCGTAGTCACTGATATTGGTCACCCCCACAACTGTCCCATCAACACCACCCTGAACCATGCTCACATCACAGGAAGTGGAGAAGGACTCACAAGATGGCTGACACTGGCTACTGCTGTGGGGAGCACAAGGCCCTGCTGGCAACTGTGCACCAACAAACAGCAGGACACCACTGACTGACATCCTGAGAGACAACTTACACTCCCTGCAATGCAAGCACGTTCCATGGTGGGATATCTGGCTGGCTGGGTGGGAAGGGGGACTTGCAGCACTGACCATAGTCACAAGCACCTCCCCTCACACCCCCCAACACAAACTCCACAGAACCCACCTGGTAGAATGCAATGCCCCCATCCTAACACAAGATCCCACAAAGAACCACCACCCTGGGTTATGTTGTGTGAAGCACAGGGACACTCTTGGGACTTCTAGCCAAACAACTGCCAGGACAACACTCCCAGCCATCCTGTCAGCACAGCCAGCCCACCCCACAGGGAAGCAGAGTCAAAGGAAGGAAGCATGGGCATGCTGGGAAGGGGGGAGGAGGCAATAGCATGATGGGAGTCGTAGTCACAGCTCTACATCCCCCACCACATGGCCCAGCAAGCTCACACTCACGCATGCACATCCCACAGAGAGTGGAAAGGCCCATTAAAGATGTCTGACACTGTTGCTGTGTCGTGGGGAGCACAAGGGCATGCTGGGTACTGCACACCAACCAACAGCAGGACACCACTGTCAGCCATCTTGCCATTGCTCTCACACCCACACACACTGAACTCCACACAAAAGCAAGTAAGTATGGGAATGCTGGGAAGTGGGGTGGAGGCAATGGCATGATGGGAGTCGTAGTCACAGACATAGCTCACCCCCACAACTGTCCCATCAACACCACTCCTGAACCATGCTCACATCACAGGGAGTGGAGAAGGACTCACAAGATGGCTGACACTGGCTACTGCTGTGGGGAGCACAAGGCCCTGCTGGCAACTGTGCACCAACAAACAGCAGGACACCACTGACTGACATCCTGAGAGACAACTTACACTCCCTGCAATGCAAGCACGTTCCATGGTGGGATAACTGGCTGGCTGGCTGGCTGGGTGGGAAGGAGGACTTGCAGCACTAACCATAGTCACAAGCACCTCCCCTCACACACACCCCAACACAAACTCCACAGTACCCACCTGGTAGAATGCAATGCCCCCATCCTAACACAAGATCCCACAAAGAACCACCACCCTGGGTTATGTTGTGTGAAGCACAGGGCCACTCTTGGGACTCTTAGCCAAACAACTGCCAGGACAACACTCCCAGCCATCCTGTCAGCACAGCCAGCCCACCCCACAGGGAAGCAGAATCAAAGGAAGGAAGCATGGGCATGCTGGGAAGGGGGTGGAGGCAATAGCATGATGGGGGTCGTAGTCACTGATATTGGTCACCCCCACAACTGTCCCATCAACACCACCCTGAACCATGCTCACATCACAGGAAGTGGAGAAGGACTCACAAGATGGCTGACACTGGCTACTGCTGTGGGGAGCACAAGGCCCTGCTGGCAACTGTGCACCAACAAACAGCAGGACACCACTGACTGACATCCTGAGAGACAACTTCCACTCCCTGCAACGCAAGCACGTTCCATGGTGGGATAACTGACTGGCTGGATGGGTGGGAAGGAGGGCCGGCTGTCAACCAAACACAACCAATGCAGACCATGTTCACACCCCAGAAAATACATAGATATGCCCAAATAATGCAGGACAATGTGCCACACCAATATCAACCCCTGACTGTGACGACTTAGGACAATACAATGTACAGGCCCGCACCCAGAGGCACAGTCACAACTGTCATGTGTGTCAACCATTGATGCCTGCAGAAACATAACATACATTGTTTGTGTCTCCCAAAAACAGGTGATGATGGGGACACAGCAGCAGACGCTGAGGAGTCCCAGTCTCAAGAGGATGCCGAGCTCACTGGCGTCGTACAGCCTCTGTCCTCCTCGGACGATGAAGAACAACCTGGCACATCCGGTGCAAGTCAACATGCAGCACCAGCAGGACCACCAGCTGCAGCACCAGCAGGACCACCAGCTGCACCCCTGCACCCACCCCTCCAACGACTGTCACCACGAATACCATCCCTGCCGACATGGACAGAACAAGGAGCAACACCAGCACAGTGACCCTGGACCAACCTGGGGCCATGGACACCACCACCACCACCAACCCCCAAGGTGGACCAGGGTTATCTGTGCGTGCCACTGCACACACTGCACATGTCAGCAGGGGTGGTGGGAGGGGTGGGAGACAGAGGTCGCTGCTTGCAGACGTTGCTGGTGTGCATGATGACCCACAACTGGTACGCATAGCTGATGCGTACCAGTCCAGCACCGGAGAGCTCAGCCAGGTAGTGGGGCTCCTCAGAGACATTAAACAGCAGCAGGCTGCCCATCATGCCCGCTTGGACTCCCACATGTCCCACATGGAGTCACACATGTCCCGTGTGGACTCACACATGTCCCGCGTGGAGTCCAAGTGGGATGCACTGCATGAGATGACGGCGGTGCACAGGGACATTTTACAATGCCTCCGCCAGATGAACAGCAACCAGTCCACACCTCCCTGTGTGCCAACAACATCTGGTGCCGAACAAACTGCAACTGCCACAGGGAGGGAGGAGGATTCTGGCGGAGAGTCCCCTGCACCGCAGCAGCCTGTACTTGAGGGGCCCCCCCAAGAAGAGGGGTCGTCCGAGGAGGGAAAAGTGAAAGGCCGATGGCCAAGCGCAACTCCCAGGAAGCCTGAACCTGTTCTGGATGTTCGCCTTTGTGCACAGACTGTTCACCCTGTTGACGGCAACACTACTCCCACACATTGCATGGGGAGTACAAGTTGGACCAATGTGTCAGACAACTGTGGCCCCGATACTGGGGATCCTGTCTACCAGGACTTTCAATTCACCTAGGAACTTGGGATTGCAAGATTTATGTACAGCACTACCCATCCTATGCACTATTAACACAAATGTATCACAATAAACACACTAATACACCATACTTGCCTCTGTCGTGATTCCAACGTGGGTGCTGTTATGGGGATGATGAACTGCAAAATTACACTGTGTATGCGAACTGCAACAGCAAGGACAACACAGGCATGTGAGTACAGGCAACGTGACACACATGAGGGAGACACACCACCAGGGCTACACAACACATACACACCTAGGCCATCTGACTCATTGCCTACACTGATGTTGCCAGGGAAGACGGTGCAATGCACAGACACCACACCCATTCCCAGTTGTAGTCAAGTAGCCCACAGGTGCAGTAAGCAAATGGCAGTCAAATGTGTGACCACAGACAACGCACATCACAAAGTGAAGCACAGGTTTATTACACAGTTGCAACATGCTGTAACCACTACAGATGCAAGGTAATCCCACCTGGCAGCGGGCACACAGTCAACAACTGTAGACGGAAGGAAGTCCATGGGTGTGGCGCACATCACCTGTAGGGACACAACAGCTACCAGCCTGGATGTGCAATCACGTCGTCGGTGGACACAGTTGACCAAACGAATCTGAAAGTACCCTGTGAAGGACAGAAATGACACACAGTCAAAAGCAATGGAGTACAGGACAGAACAGCAAAACTCATGCACAATACATGTTACAAGATACCCACCCAGAACCAAGTTAGCATGTCAACACTGTTGGGGAGTACAGCCCACCTGTCACCACACATCGCAACACACATCCAGTCAAGTAGCCCATGGACACACTCCAACAGCACCAGAGCACCACCCACACATCATGCCAACTCACATCATTGACATGACACCTCAGGATACTCACATTCAGCTAAAGAAGTTGGTGATGAGCTGTGTGCGGACATCACCATCATCATCATCATCGTCACTGGCATCGTGGTCCAGGCCAGGATCCTCCACAGGTGGCGGATGTTGGTCATTGTCATCCTGGATGAGAGGCAACTCCTTCCGAACTGCCAGGTTGTGGAGCATGCAGCAGACGATGATAATCTTGCACACTTTCGCAGGGGCATATGGGAGGGACCCTCCGGTCTTGTCCAGGCAGCGGAAGCGGCTCTTCAGGAGTCCAAAGGTCCGCTCAATCACTCTCCTGGTCCGACCATGTGCCTCATTGTAGCGCATCTGGGCTGGTGTCACAGGGTTCCTGAGGGGTGTCAGCAACCACGGCATGTTGGGGTATCCCGAGTCACCTACGGACAGACAAGTGCACATTAGCTGACTTGGAAAAGTGGGCGGAATACTACAGATCAGATCACACACAATGGCACAAAGTCAGTACACACCGACAAGCCAGGCACGCTGGTTCTGCATCTGTGCCATCATCCTGGGGATGCGACTACTCCTCATCACAAAGGCATCGTGTGCTGAACCAGGGAAACGGGCACACACGTGTGTGATGGTCATGTCTGCAAGACACACCACCAGTGCATTGACCGAGTGGTAGTGCTTGCGGTTCCTGTAGGCCTGCTCCTGGGCCTGTGGTGGTACCAAAGCCACATGTGTCCCATCAATGGAGCCAATTACATGTGGCATCCTCCCCAGGGCATACAAGTCACTCTTCACGTCAGTGAGTCGTCGCAGTCTAGGGAAATAGATGTACCGGTTCAGGAAGAGCAACATTGCCGCCAAAACATCGCGGAGCACACGGCTGAACATGGTCTGTGACATCCCACCAGCAGTCGCCACAGTATGTTGGAAGGTACCAGTGGCAAAGAAGTGTAGGGCTGCCATCACCTTCACCTTGGGGGTCAGCGCTGTAGGATACGGCCGGCCAGGCTGCAAATGTGGGGACAACTGCACTGCCAAATCCTCAATCAGCTGCCTGGTGAAGCGGTACCGTCGGATGCTGTCCCGTTCCACCATCGTTGCCAGGTCTGGGAATGGTCGATGGACAGCAGGAGCCCTGCAGTGCAGAGGAGAAGTAAGCAAGATTGTCAGTCACCCCACATATGCGGCATTGAACACACTCAAGATCCCAACATACATCATTATGAGGCACAACTACATGAAGTGTGCAGTACCAGAAGGACATGTATGGTACATACATGGCCAACATCTGTCAACACGGTCCAACAGGTGGCATCAATTAGTCCCAGGTTGGCCCATTGGATATCATGAGGCCGTGTCACAGTTCCCATCTCCTGCTGCCGTGTCACAATAACCCCCACAGTGACATGTGAGGACAGATGTGCCCCAGGCACCACAGCTCAACGACAGGTACATTCCCAGGGACCCTGTAATGCCACATGGACACTGGCATTACATGGAGTATCATGTATACACCACAGCAAAACAACCAAGACCCCCACAGGTAGTGGCCCCACTTGCCACGGCAGGACAGACATGGACGTCTGTGACACACACGCACAACATCAGAGTCCATGCACACACAACGTGGATGTGGAGACTGTCTCCCATTGTGCACATGAAATCAGAGACATTGTAAACACTACATGCACACAGACTGTGGAGGACCATCACTATTGTGCCACTGGGACACCCTGGCTCAAACATACCGTCCCACATGGGACTCACGGGGTATGTGACATGACATACACCACTGTGAAATGTGACCATGGCACATGCACAGATATGAACAGTTGCACATCACAGTGGTCATGTACACGTAACACCCAGGATCCTGTCCCCATGAACACATGCACAGCCTGGGGTGGCTGCCCACAGGTGACACCCACAGGACAACATGTACACCAACATACACACAATAGGAAATGCAGCCTTACATGCCTTATGATAAAGTTTGGACAGGCTGTCGTGATGTAGGTGTGCCCATCACTCCCTGGGAGCTATCTGTGGCTGGCATATGTCCATCTGAGACAGGCATGCTGACATATGCCAGTCACATGTACAGTGATGCGTTGTACTGCAATGGACCGATCGGTGCCTCCGGCCGGCCCATTGCATTCAATGTGTGCGGGTACGCGTTGTACCCCTGTGCGCGTTGTACTGCAATGGACTGATCGGTGCCTCCGGCCGGCCTATTGCATTCAATGTGTGCGGGTACGCGTTGTACCCCTGTGCACGTTGTACTGCAATGGACCGATCGGTGCCTCCGGCCGGCCCATTGCATTCAATGTGTGCGGGTACGCGTTGTACCCCTGTGCGCGTTGTACCGCAATGGACCGATCGGTGCGCACCCATTGACAATGGGCTTGCCTGGCAACGGACGCTTTCGAATTACGAACGAGTCGGTTGCTGTAAATTCAGTTGGTCACCCACAACAATGTTGCAAAATCATGTATGTCATGAAGTTGAAGATTTGAAGGATGCTGTGGGCGTGTTTTGGTGCTGCTATTCCATGGATTGGCCAGATTCAGAAGATGCAAACGACTTGGACCTATCACTTTGGACACAAGGGACAGTATCTGCCTCTCCAGCACATATATATTGCTGGCTGTTCCCCTGAGAGCTCACTTGCCTGCACTACATGCTCCAGGACGACATCTGCCACTGCACTGCTGCTGTCTCTGCCCCTCTGGACCCTGCAATGGCACGTACTGTGGAGAGAGCCCCAGCCTTCAGTATTGAAGAGAACCAGGCCCTGCTGGACAGCCTACTTCCACAGTACAGCAAGCTGTATGGGACACCAGGGGAGCAGGTGAGTGTTCTGTGCACTGCCTTTCTGAATGTGCATTTTGTGTGACTAGCAAGGCTGAGAGTCTGCACGCCACTGGCTAGCAGGCTCACTGAGTAGTTGTCACCCCCCATAGTGTGTAGTGACTTGCACTGGACAGGTATGGTGCAGTGACAGTGCATTTGAACATGGTTTTACTTCCCATGCAATGATACCATGTAGTGACGTCTGGCAAACTGTCCATGGTCAGCTTTGCACTGCCTGTGTACATCATGTGCCCCTGTGATTGAGACATGTATATACAACTGTGTCATGCACGGATATGTTGCATGTGTGGTAATGGCCTTTTCACTTTGTCATCCTGACAGGTTAATGCCCATCGGAAGCAGGAAATCTGGAAGGACATCGTCCGGGCTGTCCGGTCCGTGGGGGTCTACAAGCGCCGGATCCGCAACTGCCAGAAGAGGTGGCAGGACCTTCGGGGCTGGACCCGGAGGATTGCACGGGTCCAGCTGAAGCTGTCGCTCCTCGCAGGAGGGCGGAACACGGACCCTGACCCCCCACATGCTCCAGATCCTGGCGGTGGTGTTTCCAGACCTGGATGGGCAGCTGAAGGCCAGACAGCAGCAAGGAGGGGGTGAGTCAAAGACTGCACTGTGAACTCTGTATTACATGCTTTGTGCCCTCCTCTGGCCTGGTTCAACTGCCACAGTGCAGCAGTCATGTTGTCCAGGAGCCATGTCCCTCTATTGTGCACTGCCCACTGCTCATCTGATACCCAGGTGTGGCCCTTACATTCAGGGAATTGTGTCACTTGGGACTGTGTCCTTGCAGTTTGCTTCACTAAAGGTGGGGGACAGCATCTGTTTCCCTAACTCTGTTGTGGGCATCATGGGTGGGTCCATTGTTCACACAACGCCTGGGTTTGGACATGTGATCTGCGTGTTGCTTTGATATGCGGTCCACTTGCTGAGCTGAGCCACCACATGTGCCTGAGGTATGTGGCACACGCCCATGCAGCGGGTGGGAACAATGTTTGGGCCCCAGGAGTGTGCAGATTACGTGTGTCACACATACATAGCCAGCTATCCACTGTCCAGGGCACATCCCTCATTCATGTGGAGCAGGACAGTCATGCCTACTCCAGGCCATGCAATGCACTCTGTACTCCCACTCCCGTGTATCAGCTGACACATTGTGCACAGTGATTTGACCTCTCAGGTGTCTGCCTCTGTGTCAGTGTGCTGTGGATTAGTTGCCAGGACTGCTGGGGTGTTTCTTGGTAGGGGCTCAGCATGCCCCTGGAGATGTGACCATAGGAGACGATACTTGTGTGTCACATAGGTGTTTGATCAGCTGCCCGTGCAGACTGGGGTATGCGAATGTGAAGTTCAGGCAGCTGTTCCCCATTCACAGCAAATTGTGAGGGGCTCAGGTTCTGAGGGTAGTGTCACAGGTCTCCCATATGTCCAATAGGTGTGACCTGGACAGATGAGGGTTAAGATGATGTGTTGTGTGGGGGATGTACATGTGCACTTGTGCAGCTCCAGGACTTGCATTCCCCATGACCTACTATTGTGACACAGTGCATAGTGTTGTTGTCTGGCTGCCAAGTCATACATCACTGAGACAGTGATGTATGACTTAGCAGTCATGCCTCTGCCATGGCATGTGTCAACTTATTGGTGGTCCTGCAGGGGAGTGACATGTGCTACATGCACACCATAGTGGCGCTGGCTATCAGGACATGGGTGCATCATGGTGTCTGTCGCTGGTATGCATCACATGCATTTCCTATTTGACTCTGGGCATCCCTTTCATCCGGAAACCTGTACTGACTCAGTGGCAAGAGCTGTGATGTGTGCATGTCCACATGCCACACCGTGTCCTCTGCACTGTCCAACTACTGTGTACTTGGTGCATGTGTCCACACTGGGGTGTTGCAATCCAACAGACACCAGACAGATGGGTGCAAGGCCATGTGGGATGTGAGTGCCATGCTTGGCATCAGACTGACAATTGGCTTCTCCTGTTCAGTTAGGGCACTTTTAGCAATGTACAACTAATGATGCCAGGGCTTGCTCTGTAATGTGCTGTGCTCACAGTGGTGTGTGCGTTTGGTGCAGGTGACTGATGTCTGTCTGTTTCCCCATTGTTTGCAGATACATCCACGGCCACGGAAGGGGACAGCTCCACGGACCAGGAGGAGCCAGAGAGCCAGACTGGGTCAGCAGCCGAGGAGTGGTCGGAGGGACCCAGTGGCACGGAGGGCGAGGGGAGCCACACCGAGGAGTCCTCAGCACCATCCACCTCAGCTGAGGACCAGAGCAACTCGGAGGATGACTCCCTTGTGGAGGCGGGTGTCAGCAGCCACCACACCCCAGCTAGTGTTGCTGTCCCCGCCACCACCAGCATCACCACCGCCCTCCCATCGGCTCCCATTCCCCAGGTCCGTGGAGGCTCCCATGTTCGGGAGCGTGTCTCCTTTGGCCCAGGCACCGCACCTCCTGCCCCTGTGTCCCCTGCTGCCCTGAGTGAGGAGTCTGTGTACCTCCTTCGCCAGCTCCATGTAGGGCAGACAGCCATGCTGAGTGTCCTCCATGCGCACACCGCACTGTTGACTCAGCTGGTGTCGTTCATGGAGGGCATCTCATCGGGCATGTCTGACCTACAGAGGGGCAACAGGTCCATGGACTCCTCCCTGACGGCAGCAGTGTCCCTCCTCAGACAGTCCCTCACCCCTCCTGCCTCTGCTCCATCCACACTCCCCAGCACCTTACCCGTCCCAAGCACACACACACCGGCACAGGCACACACCAGCACACACACGTCCAGCACACAGACACACACGCCACAAACTAAATGCACACGCACGCACAGTCAGGGGACTGAAACCAGACTCACAGGGGATGGGGCCCTGGTACACACACATGCATCCACGGGCACTGCGCAGTCCTCAGTTGCCTCTCCTCCAAAGCACCCTCCCTTGCCTCACCTGCAACCCCAAAGACCCAGCGCCTCTTCCTCAGTGACCTCGGCCTCTTCCCCTCCGATCCAGCTGCCCCAGCATCCAGGGGGAAGAGGAAGCCCCCCACATGGAGCAGAGTGCCCCTCGCCCCCGGACACCCCTCCCCCAGGTGCAGACAGACTGAGGCCCCCACCCGCAAGTCCCCCGGAGTGCTAAGAGCAAGACCCCGCCGCCGCCCTGCAGCTCAAGCACCAGGTCTCCTTCCTCCATCCCTCAGGCCCCCACTCCACAGGTGCCCCCACCACACCCTGCCCCAGGTTCCTCCACCCACAGATATACCATCCCCAAGAGGCTCCAGCCTTCTCCCCTGCCACTTGCTCTCCCGGCACCACACCCCCGCTGCGCTTGTCTGTGCCACTGATGTGGTGAGGGTGTCCTCCCCTCTGTCCAGCCCACCTTGCCTGTTCCCCATTCTCCTCCCCTGGTGGTAGGCACTGCAGTGGAGTCCACTACCACCCTGTCTGACTTGGGCACTGCAGTGGCGGACCTGTCCACTCCATCTGCAGGGTCCACTGCAGTCGTGCCAGCACCCACAACATCTGAGCCATGCCCCCCAGTTGTGCCGGCACACACCATGTCAGACACCTCCACTGCAGTTGTCAGTGGCTCTTCAGCACCCACCACCCCTTCCCTGCTTCCTCCTGGTGAGCCCTGATCCTGTCCCTGCGGTGCCTGGCCTACCCCCCCCGGTTGCCCCTCCTAGTGGGTTGTCCCTGGACCCTTCCCAGTCCGGCTTCCGCAGCAACCACAGCACCGAAACCGCCCTCATCGCCGCCACCGATGACATCAGGACCCTGCTAGACAACGGAGAAACAGCAGCCCTCATCCTCCTGGACCTATCAGCCGCCTTCGACACGGTCTGCCACCACACACTACGAACACGCCTTCACGACGCCGGGATCCAAGAGAAGGCCCTGGACTGGACCACATCCTTCCTTTCCGGCAGAACACAAAGCGTCCGCCTCGCCCCTTCCGATCCAAGGCCACCAAGATCATCTGCGGCGCACCCCAAGGCTCCTCCCTCAGCCCAACGCTGTTCAACATCTACATGGCACCCTCGCCCACGTCGCCCGACAGCACAACCTCAACATCATCTCCTACGCCGACGACACCCAGCTGATCCTCTCCTCACCAAAGACCCTCACACCGCCAAAGCCCACCTCCACGAAGGAATGAAGGCCGTCGCCGAATGGATGAGGACCAGCCGCCTGAAGCTGAACTCGGACAAGACGGAGGTCCTCATCCTTGGTTCCAACCCTTCAGCCTGGGCCGACTCCTGGTGGCCAACATCACTGGGAACAGCCCCGCCACCCACCGACCACGTACGCAACCTAGGGGTCATCCTCGACCCCACCCTCTCCATGACTAAGCAGGTCAACGCCGCTTCCTCATCCTGCTTCAACATCCTCCGAATGCTCCGCAGGATCTTCAAGTGGATCCCCACCGAAACAAGAAAAACAGTCACCCAGGCCCTCGTCACCAGCAGGCTGGACTACGGAAACGCCTCTACGCAGGAACGACGGCTAAGCTCCTGAGACAGCTGCAACGCATCCAGAACGCCTCTGCACGTCTTATCCTCGACATCCCCCGACGCAGCCACATCACACCCCACCTGAGAGACCTGCACTGGCTCCCTGTCAACAAGAGGATAACCTTCAAGCTCCTCACTCACGCACACAAAGCACTCCACAACTCCGGACCAGCCTACCTCAACAGACGACTCAGCTTCTACACCCCCACCCGCCAGCTCCGCTCGACCAGCCTCGCCTCGCCACAGTCCCCCGCATCCGAAAACGACCGCCGGCGGCAGATCCTTCTCCCACCTTGCCGCCAAGACCTGGAACACCCTCCCCACCAACCTCCGACAGACCCAAGACCTACTGGCCTTCAGAAGACTCCTCAAGACCTCGCTCTTCGATCAGTAGCAGCACCACCCCCCTCTTCCCCCAGCGCCTTGAGACCCTCGCGGGTATGTAGTGCGCTTTATAAGTGACATGATTGATTGATTGATTGATTGATTGATTGTAGGGTGGCATCTGCCACTGTCACCCACTTGTGACTTTGTTGATGGACTGGCCATAGGCCTTTGTTTATGTTCTACCGGACTTCTACTTTTAATGCCACATATGCTGAATAAAGCAACTTTCTGTTCTCTAGTGCTTTTGCTTCTGATGTACATGATGTTGATGATGCTAACCATGCCCTTGCTGCAGTGATGGTGATATTTGGTCTCATGATAATGAAGTGTTACTGTGCAGGAACCCATGTGGTCCAGGGGGAATGTGTCCTATCCTGTGGTGTATCCATGTCATCCATAGCAGCATCTGAGGGTGTCATGTGTTCAGTATTTGGCAATGGGATTTCCTACTTAGATTGGCAATTTCACATCTGTGGCTTCCACCCCTGCACATCTGTTGTGCCTGCCATTGTTCTATTCGCTCTACTTCCTGACCGTGTGGCCATCTCCAGTGAACATGCAGGTCTGGGCATCAATGGGGAAGGACTCATCTGTGTTGTCAGTGCAACATTGCTATACAAGTGTGTTGGATCTGTGATGATGATTCCGTTGGCACTTCCATGACCAGGCTGATGGGACGGGAGCCCTCATTTGGTGCTAATTGTTGATTGTGTGTCCCATTGCTGCCATGGTATGGTATCTGTTCACCTCACATCTGCAGTCTCCACAGGGTATCTGCATGTGTGTGCCCATTGGTGCAATTATGTGGGTCTGCATTCTGATGGTCACTTCTGTCATTGTGTCATTGATGATTGTTGACGGTGTCAGCCCCCATGGGTGTTGTTTGTCTGCACATGGCCAAAGTTATGTCTTATTTGCACTGCAGGATTTGGCTCCCCAATTTATGTTGCAATGGGACACATACACTACTTTGCCACTGATGTGTTTGTTGTTCTGTGACCAGGAATCATCCATGCAGTTTGGCAGTTGCACCTCTTACTTTGTCAACACTTACCTTTGGTCACTGTGATGATGGGGGTTTGGACCCCATTGCCACAATGTTCAAAATGTGCTGCAGCTATGGACCCCGCACTTGCATTTTGGTCACTGTGATGATGGGGGTTTGGACCCCATTGCCACAATGTTCAAAATGTGCTGCAGCTATGGACCCCACACTTACCTTTGGTCACTGTGATGATGGGGGTTTGGACCCCATTGCCACAATGGTCATGGCCTGCTTAGCTTTGTGTGTGCCACACACATATTTGTGTGGCACATGTGCTAGGGGGTCACATTGTATGTTCGAAGTCATGTTCGGTGTTGTAGGCATTTGACACAGTCTACACACGCTTGTCATGGTGTTGGGGGATGTCTTCTTCTTGCATTCCCTAGGTTGTGGTGTGCTGGTTGTGTCATGCATTGTCCATCCTATGGGTGGGGGTGGTAGTGGTGGTAGGCATCCTGCCCCCCTGGGTGAGGGTGGTAGTAGTGGTAGGCATCCAGCCCCCCTGGGTGAGGGTGGTAGTAGTGGTAGGCATCCTGCCCCCCTGGGTGAGGGTGGTAGTGGTGGTAGGCATCCTGCCCCCTGGGTGGGGGTGGTGGTAGGCATCCAGCCCCCTGGGTGAGGGTGGTAGTAGTGGTAGGCATCCTGCCCCCCTGGGTGAGGGTGGTAGTAGTGGTAGGCATCCTGCCCCCTGGGTGGGGTGGTGGTAGGCATCCTGCCCCCTTGGTGAGGGTGGTAGTAGTGGTAGGCATCCAGCCCACCCTGGGTGAGGGTGGTAGTAGTGGTAGGCATCCAGCCCACCCTGGCTAAGGGTGGTGGTAGGCATCCAGCCCCCCTGGGTGAGGGTGGTAGTAGTGGTAGGCATCCTGCCCCCTGGGTGAGGGTGGTAGTAGTGGTAGGCATCCTGCCCCCCTGGCTAAGGGTGGTAGTAGTGGTAGGCATCCTGCCCCCTGGGTGAGGGTGGTAGTAGTGGTAGGCATCCTGCCCCCCTGGGTGAGGGTGGTAGTAGTGGTAGGGCATCCTGCCCCCCTGGGTGAGGGTGGTAGTAGTGGTAGGCATCCTGCCCCCCCGGGGTGGTGGTAGGCATCCTGCCCCCTTGGTGAGGGTGGTAGTAGTGGTAGGCATCCAGCCCACCCTGGGTGAGGGTGGTAGTAGTGGTAGGGCATCCAGCCCACCCTGGCTAAGGGTGGTGGTAGGCATCCAGCCCCCCTGGGTGAGGGTGGTAGTAGTGGTAGGCATCCTGCCCCCCTGGCTAAGGGTGGTAGTAGTGGTAGGCATCCTGCCCCCTGGGTGAGGGTGGTAGTAGTGGTAGGCATCCTGCCCCCCTGGGTGAGGGTGGTAGTAGTGGTTGGCATCCTGCCCCCCTGGGTGAGGGTGGTAGTGGTGGTAGGCATCCTGCCCCCCTGGGTGAGGGTGGTAGTAGTGGTAGGCATCCAGCCCCCTGGGTGAGGGTGGTAGTGGTGGTAGGCATCCTGCCCCCTGGCTAAGGGTGGTAGTAGTGGTAGGCATCCTGCCCCCTGGGTGAGGGTGGTAGTAGTGGTAGGCATCCTGCCCCCTGGGTGAGGGTGGTAGTGGTGGTAGGCATCCTGCCCCCTGGCTAAGGGTGGTAGTAGTGGTAGGCATCCTGCCCCCTGGGTGAGGGTGGTAGTAGTGGTAGGCATCCTGCCCCCCTGGGTGGGGTGGTGGTAGGCATCCTGCCCCCCTTGGTGAGGGTGGTAGTAGTGGTAGGCATCCAGCCCACCCTGTGTGAGGGTGGTAGTAGTGGTAGGCATCCAGCCCACCCTAGCTAAGGGTGGTGGTAGGCATCCAGCCCACCCTGGCTAAGGGTGGTAGTAGTGGTAGGCATCCTGCCCCCTGGGTGAGGGTGGTAGTAGTGGTAGGCATCCTGCCCCCTGGCTAAGGGTGGTAGTAGTGGTAGGCATCCTGCCTCCCTGGCTAAGGGTGGTAGTAGTGGTAGGCATCCTGCCCCCCTGGGTGAGGGTGGTAGTAGTGGTAGAGCATCCTGTCCCCCTGGGTGAGGGTGGTAGTAGTGGTAGGCATCCTGCCCCCTGGCTAAGGGTGGTGGTAGGCATCCAGCCCCCTGGGTGAGGGTGGTAGTGGTGGTAGGCATCCTGCCCCCCTGGGTGAGGGTGGTAGTAGTGGTAGGCATCCTGCCCCCCTAGGTAGGGGTGGTGGTGCGCATTCAGGCCCCTGTGTGCATATGTGGCATTGGTGATGGGCATCCCGCCCCTATGGTGCTGCTGTTGCTGGTGTAAGTATATTCGGCATCCCTCTGTGTGTGTGTGATGTGTCGTGTACGTGTTCTATGTGTTTTGTGGTTGGTGTCTGGCTTACCTTCTGCGCCGTACGCGTCCGTGCCTGTTCCGGTAGTATATGTAGAATATTGGTATGATCGGGACGAAGGGATTCATGGTTGGTTCGTGTCGTTCGTCCTTCTCGTTGCTTCGCGTCGCCCTCGCCGCTTCGCCTCGTCCTCGCCGCCGCCTCGCCCTAGTCGCTTCGCCTCGTCCTCGCCGCTGCCGTGTTCGCTCTCGGAGCCGTGGATCGTGTTGTGGCGCGAATCGGAGCTTATGTGCGCCTCCCGGATGCTTTGACGTGCCGCGCGATCGACGTGGTTCGGCGCGTACGGAAAGCGCATCGTACTTGTCCGGCCGGACGGGGCTGCATTTTTCCTTCCGTGCGACTCGATTCGGCGTTTCCGGATTCGCCTCGGTCGGAGAACAGGACCTGGTTTGGGTGAGTACGGCTCGGCCGGATTCTTTGCTGTTGTGCGCATCGTACTTGCTCGCTCGGTGTGTTGTACGGATCGGTCGGGAAACAGGCTTTCGCATGGCTTTTTTCCCGACCGAATGGTGTTGGGTGCGCCTCCGACCGAGATCGGAATCGGCCCCTTAGCGTGGTATTGCACACCAGTGAACACATACTGGGGGGAGGTATTCCGGCAGCTGTCCATTATGGTAGAACACCCTATATTCCCCAATCCATTGACAGCCCTTTTGGGGTATGTTAAGTCATTGAAGAGGTGTGTTAGAAGATTCTCGGCAATGGCGTTCCTGGTGGCTAAACGGCAGGTGTCCTTACATTGGGGTGGAACGCAAACACCGACGATACGAGAATGGGTCCGAGATCTCACTTACTGTGACACCATGATCAACACATATGCCACACTTCTACCTGTCACTTCTCATCCCCGCGACTACTGGCAACCACTCAAAAACTATTTACAAACTCACTTCACTGACGACGATTGATGCTGTTATTCCCTTATATAGGTAGTGTATTACCCTCATCTGGGCGTGGGACTAGCTACATACTGATAGACACTGGACCTGCATGAATACCTAAGAGTGTGCAACAGCAAGATATTATGGTGGTAGGCCGAGGGATCACTGTGCTGTGTTTATTCCAAGAATATTTTTCTATTTGCTTGCTGCTCCTTGTAACCGTTTTTTCTTTTTGTGTTGAGTTGATTGCAAAAGAAATGTTATCTATTTGACATAAACTCGTGTCTGGCCCGGCTACTCACGGGCCATAGCTATGTTTACTCCCAACTTGGTTGTAATGTCTGTTTGAAAAATGCAATAATTTTTTTTTTTTTTTTTAAAGATAATAGTTTATAAATTATTTTAAAGTAAATATATATATGTATAAATTATTACATTTGTGTGTTTATTTTTTTTAATTAAGTTTATTTGTTATATTTTGTAAAAATGTATATTAAATTTAATTTATTTTGTTAAAATTGTTATTAATATTTAATATATTTAATATTTATTATTTTATTTTATATATATATTTAAATCAATATTTTTTACATCTATATTTGTTACATCGATATTTTGATTCAATATTTTTGTACTTACCTGTTTAGGTATGGTGTCTATATTTTTCTCGATATTTTGAACATTGATATTTTGAACATCGATATTCTATCAGTGAACCATTGTATCCATTGTGGATGTAGTGCTTTTGCGTTTGGAACACTAGCTTTTGTAACAGCCTCTAAGGCTGGTACTGGAGTCACGACAATTATTCGTTTCCTCTGTGCCAGTGCTCTTTCTCTTACTACAGCAGTCTGTACTGCTGTTAGAATCTTTTCAGTGGATGCAAAGTGCATCTCAGCGTTTGTGTACAGATGAGATTTGTATGCAATGGGTACAGTTTTACCTTCATTTAAGGTTAGGTAAGTGTACCCGGATTGACCCGCGACTACATGGATCACCAATTTTGCGGTGTTTACACGTGTGTGTAAGTGTTTGGAAGCTATCATGTCAGCTTGTAAGGAACAAAGGATTTCTGTGTGCTCCTGTGTCTAATGGTGAACTGAAAAATCAAGCCTGATTAAGTTGTAGAAAGGTTTTACTTTTTCTGCGTAATCTAAAATGTATGTTCTGCCAAAATTTAGGAATCCTAAAATGGATTGTAAGTTTTTCAGAGTCTTTGGAGGTTGGAGCAGCGCACATTTTTTAAAGAAATTAGCTGCCAGGCTTTTCCCTTCACTTGAAAGCTCATATCCCAAAAATAGGACATTGAGGTGGGCAATTTTTGAATTTTTAAAGTTACATTTATAGCCCTCAGAGGCAAATCCCAAAATTATGCTGTTCACCCTGGTCAAGTGATCCAATAATTCATCATCCGTCAGATAAATATAATCTACATAGGACAATGCCTCCTCATCAAAATTTTGAAGCAACTCTGTTACCCTTACTGAGAACAACCCGGGGCTGTTCTCATACCCTTGGGGCAGTCAACAGAATTGACGCTGAGAGCCTAGGGCTGAAAATGCTGTCAAATAGCTGCTCTCATGCGCTAGATTTTGGCAAAAGAATCCATTTCAGATATCTAGTGTTGTTTTGTATTTTTTCCGCCCGATGTTATTCATCAATGCGGCACTGTGTTCATTCTTTACTGCAAATGTCTTTGTGCATGTGTTCAAATGCCTGTAGTCTAAAACTAAACAATATAAACTATTGGGTTTCATTACGGGAAACAAAGGATTATTCATGGAAGAGGTGCAATTCTCTATTACACCTTGGTATTCAAGTTGATCTAAGATCTCCATGGCTTGTTTTTTCGTGTTATGTTTTATTGGGTACTGTCTCTGTGGAGCTAGAGTATTTTTACTGGGATTTCATGGTGAGGTGACTCAGCATCCCACCCTACATGATTGCAGTAGAATGCAGGTGCTAATGCTACCGCCCACTCCTGCACGTATGAGTATTTTAAAGATTCTGGAACGAGGTCAGAGAACGCAGGTAAAATTACTGCTTCTCCTTTTGGGCAGTCCATATCTTTTTCAGCCAAAAGGATGTCATAACCAAAACTCAGGTTCTCCCAAAAGAGACCTTTAACTTTCCTGGGTTTGTCTCCCTCCATTTGGAGTGTTATTCCGTATATCAGGTGTGGGACACTTACCCTAGTATCAAGTGTCTCTACCGTGATATTTTCAGTCAACACTGCTGTCACCAGAAATTCCATCAGGTTCTGGCGAGCTATTGTCTAGCATCGTCAGAGCCCATTCCCCATTCAGAAGTTGAGTCCTCAGTAGCCTGGGCATTTCTTACTTTAAGGCCAGCTACTTTCTTCTTTTTAAATTGAGGTTTTGGTTTATCTTCTTTTTTGATAATATAGTCCGAAGTACGATGCGTATCTCTGGACTTTGTTCGTTCTTCTGATCTGTGTTCTGACCGTCCTTCCCTCTCTGAGTTTTTTGATGAACCCTGAAAGGAACGAGAGGAACGTGTATCAGTATTCTGATACCTGTCAGGTTTTTTAATGTTATCACGATTTCTAATGTTATACCTCATTTCGGAGGGCTCCTGTTGAGGGGACCCACTCCTAGATTGTGATCTATTCTTTCTATTTTTCTTTTGTGTATTATACTATTTCTTTTTAGAAGAATCAGGTGCTTGCTTGGAGTTATCCTTTTCAGGACTACTCATTACTTGTGGTTTTGTTGCTCTAGCTCCCAAATTATCTATACCTAATTCGGCATATGTATCTTCGATAATTTTAGGTAATTCTTGCTTCTGTTTTGCAGGAGTGTATTCCCTTAGGAGTTGGCGTATAGCCAGCGCTGCTGCCTGACCTTTTATATTTGCTAACATAATTGTTGATACCTGGGAAAATTGCCTAATAATTTCAACCCCAGGTTTAGAGCAGGTTCTGCTCCATACTCATTCTGTATTTGTCTTAATACTTCTGATATCACAGCTATTGAGGGGATACCATGAGTTCTGGTGTAGATGGCGGCAAAAACTGTACTCCAAGAGGTACAATCCTCTATCGGAGGAGCTATCCCCATTGGCAAGCATATTGTCAGTATTCTGTGTTTTTCTTGTGGGCCTGTGTGTGGAAACACTGCCTCTAACTGTGTTTTTTTCTGTGCTATCCAGAATGGCATTTGCTTACGTTTAGTGGGCATTCTTCCCATAACTGCGTTCAGCGTTTGTGGGGTGATTTTAGTTGCAGTCCTTTGTAGTTGACCTGCTGGTGTAACCCTTGTAGGTTGAAGTGTGAGTGTTCTCATAATGAACTGTGTCAGATTTCTGTAAAGTATTATTATTTCTTTGTGAAGTGGACATAAGTCTGTTATTGGCAATGTGTCAACGTCTGGATGCGGTGTGTAAGCCGCTAGGACCGGCCAAGTCGCTCCGTCTCTGCTGAGCGGACCGAGTCTCACTTTATCTGTGGTGTGTGGAAGGGCGCCTTTAAACCAGTTTATATGCTCCTGGTAAGTGAGCAGAACTTCAATGTCCTCGTACAGACAGTATTCTTCTGGTGTTTCATCCGGGGTGTTAGAATGAAATGTATTAGTGCGTGCATCTGCAGGTGGGAATTTACCCATGAATAGAATACCTCTGTCCTGAATGACCGGTGTGCCTCAATCACAAATGTTATGGTCCCACCTAATGCTGAGACTTCTAACTCTGCTAGTTTTAAAGTTAGTGCATTTCTGACATTTTCTGAAATCTTTATAGCCCCTTCTGTCTCCCCATCCCCCGCTGCGTTCGCATATAATGCCGCCGCAGCATTCTCTTCGACAGACATTGTTGAAAGAGGTTCAAGGAAACTGAGATAAGGTTTTATGCACAATTGGGAATTATAATCCTTCAAGTTTGAATAAACCTACAGCCAATACAAAGGATATGCCTACTCAGCTGCGGCAGATTTTTTCCCTTCCCACTCCAGACGTCTCTGTGTAGATATGAGTCGGGGTCTCTGAGAACAGCACGACTGAACTATTCAGATTTGACCATTAAATAAGAATCAAACCAACGTTGGCGGCGCCATGTCGTGTAGTTCCTATAAATCTATATAGGATCTGTGTGTTTAGACAACATAAACTGTGGGGTAGGTGTCCAGACTGATTCCAGACACCCCCACCGGATATGTTTGCCTGTATACCAGCTAGCTCACAGTGCCACTGTAAACCCCTCTTACCAAGGAGCAAATAGTTTCTGGCAACTATCGAACTTGACAACCCTGTCCCCTCAGGGATTGTGGAAACAAAACAGTACTTTTCGCTCAGTCACTGGTGCTCATTTTGTCTCAGAGAGATACACAGAATAAACGATGGGGACGTTTTCAATAAGCATTTATTGAACCAGGGTCATTCTGGTGTAAAATACGTGTGCTGCAACAACCATAAGACAGAAACAGATATAAACGGATATAAGCACCAATAGAGTAAATAGATGGTAGAATTCTACCATAGTGCTAAAACAATGGATATATGCAGGTATATAGATACATGACAATAGTAATGCGTACTCCTACTATGCTAACCCTAACTAGATGTACCTAAATGTACCTAGCATGTATGTAGGTGTATATCCAAGAATCCCCCTAGGATAGAGTGTAGTGTTGCCCTTATGGCTTAGCTTCTCCCCGTGTAGAATGTTTTCTTTGGAACCTTCTGTACGTAACAATGCCCTGTATCCGTGGTGACTTTAGTGTGCTGACTGGACTGGCAGTTGACAGTTGGTGTTGGCAGCTGACGGTCCTGCCGCGCGTCTGGTCATAAATAAAGACTTGTAACCTTACCTTGAGGTGAGTCTTCTCTACACTTTTATGGCAGCGATCTCATGACCAGACGGTACCCGCGCTGATTCTACGCCTCATTGTGTCATCGTGGCCTGGATTCTTCTTGCCTGATTCCAGTCTCGGACCTGTGCCTTTGCCCCAAGGTTCTGGCTGTTGAAGTCGTGTTCAAGATTTTGACTGATAATGGTTTCCGTGGCCAGTGAGGTTTTCTTCTTCAATTTCAACTTTATTGCTCCTGCCGTTGTCATTGTCCCTTAGTTTTACTCGCATCATTGCGATTCGCTGGGCCGTCCTGCTTTCTACCCCCATTGGACGCCGGGGGTGTTCCACCATTGGTCAACCGCTGCCTTTCTCATGCCCATTGGTTGTAGCCTTTTTGGTCACGTTGGTCAGGTGAGCGTGCTTCGACGACCCGCAGGTCAGGCAAGATTTCTGTCCCCGTTACCTCTGTTGCGTCAGCACGCTCTGCTGCTCGCGCTCACCATTCCGAGCAAGTGTTGCTTGGCAACGGTTAAGCTATGGTGCTCAGGAGGGCTCCGGTTTCGTCATTACGTACTCCGGCCAGTTGCAGAAGCGTTGCATTGCAACCAGATCGCTCCTGTGTCTCGTCAGTTGCATTCTGTGCGATCGCTACACGCTGATTCCCACAGCACTTCATCTTTGCTTTATTTTGCTGGGGTTCATTCTGCAGCAGTTTAGTTTTTTTTGTTTTTTTGGGAGTTTCACACGCTGATTCGCACAGCTTTTTGTCCTTTTCTTGGGATAGTGTTTTTGTGGATTTGCAAGGGTTTCAACCTTATTCTGTGTTTTCCTGAACGTATTTTCCAGATCCACTCTGCTCTTAATCTTTTCGTTTAATTCCACTACTTTCTATACCTTCTAAAATGGCAACTGCTACTCCAAACATCACCACCAGTTCCTTGGTTACAGTGGAAAGAATATTTCGTTAATCACTTAATTACTATTGACCATGCCAAAAACTTATCTGCGGAGAGGAAAAAAAGTTTGTTGTTGCATTCATTAGGCCCAGAAGATTTACAAATTTATAGTCAATTGAACAAAGAAACCATTGTTGGTGATGAAAATGTTTTCAATGAACCCATTAGACATTTGGATAACTATTTTTCACCAAAGGTTTGTTTATTCATTACTTGTTATAAGTTTTGTCAAAGGAAACAAGATAAGAGCGAATCCATTGACGAGTATGTAACTGCCTTGAAAAAACTTGCTTTAGATTGTCGTTTTGGGAATTAGTTAGGGATCAGGTGGTGATGCATGCTTATGATGCGTCTATTCAAGAAAGATTGTGGATTAATGGAGATAATCCTTTGAAAGATGTTCTAGCTGTAGCTAGGAAGGCTGAAATTTCGGGCAGGTGCGCCAAAGCACTAAAGAAAGATGGCCATTTAGCTGAGCAGCAGGAGACTGTTGCCAGAGTGCTCACTAATAAAACCCAAGTTCTCACCTCAGGTAAAAGTTCCAACAAGAAAGATGCAAGTAAAAGTAAAAAAGAACTTAAATGTTTTCGTTGTAGACAGTAGGTATCATTTGGCCAATGATAAGCAGTGCCCAGCAATCAAACAAAAGTGTACAAACTGTGGTAAACTGGGACATTTTAGTTGTGTTTGCAATACTAAAAAGGTTAGAAAGGATAAAGTTAAATGCATTGAAGAAGGTGTATTCTCATCTTCTAGTGATGACAACGATGAAGAAGATTGAAGTGTTTTAAATCTAAAAGAAAAGGTGGTGCTAAACATTTCATGCAATGATGACTCTAGTAAACCTATGTGCACTATGTCTATGGGCAGGGTTAATATCCACATTGCAGCGGATTCTGGTTCGCCTTTACTATTGTCAATGAATCCATATGGACCAACAAATTTGTAGAAAAGCTGGGTCCAAATCTGGTTGACGCTGATATAGCCCCTGAGAGTTACACTGGTAAACCTATTGAATTGTTGGCTTATAGCAATCTCATTTTTAGGGTTAAAAACAGACGGGCTTTTTGCAAAATGTACGTTTCAAATAAAGGTCCTTCTGTTTTAGGGTGAAAGGACCAAAGAAAACTTAACATTATTTTGGATCCCAATGGCATTGAACAGGTGTAAGTTTTGGATGAGGGTGAGTGTTTGGGGAAAAGAATGTGTGAGGAGTTTCCTGGTGTTTTTTTCGGGTAAACTTGGCAGTTTGTATGGTTTTGAACACAAAATTGTTCTAAAACCTAATGCTTCACCCAAAATTCATAAACTCAGTAGTGTTCCCTTGTCAATTAGAGATGAGGTGGAGAAGTAATTGGGGAGGTTAGTTAAGGACAGTGTTATAGAACCTATTGAGTCCGCGAGAATGGATTTCTCCATTGGTTGTTGCTAGGAAGGCCAACGGAAAAATTTGATTGTGCTTTTACTTGCGCTATGTTAATGGTAACATTTTAGTGAATCAATTTCCCCTTCCTAAAATCAGTGAAACGTTAACTAAAACTAGTGGTATGGAGGTCTTCTCCACTATTGATTTGTCTCAAGCCAACCACCAAATTCCTTTGTGTGAGGAGAGCAAAAAACTTACTGCGTTCATCTCTCATGTTGGTTGTTTTCAGTTCACCAAAATGCCTTTTGGGTTAGCCTCTGCGGCTGCTGTTTTCCAGCGCTTAATGTACAAACTTTTTGGTAACTTGGACTACGTGCTAATATTCCAAGATGATATCCTTGTTATGGGGAAGGATAGTAGTGACCATAAAGTCAAACTTAACCATGTGTTGTCACTGTTGATTAGCTATGGGTTGACAGTGGAGTATACTAAATGCAAATTTGCTGCCAAGAGGGTGACTTATTTAGGTCACGAGATTAGCGCATTAGGTATTCATCCTAAAACCAAGCTAGTTTCTGCCATCTCTGATGCTCCCAGTCCTAAAAAAAAGATAAAGTTAAATCTTTCCTGGGACTTGTAGAATTCTTTTCTAAATTTGTGGAACATTTTTCAAGTAGAACATTTCACATTAGGCAACTATTGAAATTAAGAGCAAAATTTGAGTGGTCTACGGACTGTCAAAAGGAGTTTGTGGATATTAAAAATGCCATTTCCTCAGCTCCTGCTTTGTATAGTTTTGATCTGCTAGGTATGAATGTGATAACCACTGATGCTAGTGATACTGGCATTGGGGCAGTTCTTTCTCAAGTGGGGAAAAATGGCAGTGAATGTATTTTTGCGTATGCGTCAAGATCGTTATCCCCTGCTGAATGTAATTATGCGGTAATTGAGAGAGAGGCCCTAACATGTGCATGGGCACTTGAACATTTTTGCTCGTTTGTTTGGGGTAGAGAAGTAACTATCAAATGTGATCACAAACCCTTAGTCAAAGTTTTGTCTAATGTGGGCATTAACAATGTATCTTCCAGATTCGCAAGAATCTCCATGAGGCTGTTAGACTTTATCTACAAAATAGAATATTTACCTGGGAGAACAAAATGCTGTTGCAGATTTTCTGTCACGTTTGCCTATTCAAATTGTTGAGAACCAAGATGACCTAATGGATAATGTACAGGTAGCTTGGTTGTGGGGGCCATGGTATGGAAGCTTTCACTAAAGATGAGTGGTTTGAAGAGTTCAAAAAAGATGTGTGTTTGATGAAAGTAGCTGAATTTGTAAGTAAAGGATGGCCACGTAAAATTGAAGTGAAAGAACTCAAAGCATTCTGGGAGGTCAGAGATGAATTGACTATTATTGATGGTAATGTTGCGAGAGGCGAAAGATTGATTCCGCCAGAAAACATGAGGAGTAAAACAATTTCCTTATGTCATGAAGGACATTTGGGTATTATTAAAACTAAATTGATTGTGAAAAGCAGGTATTAGTGGCCTGGTATGGACATTGAAGTGGAGAGAGTGGTAAAGGAGTGCAGTTCATGTCTATCAGCTAATAAAACCCTTAAAACTTTGGGACCCCATGGGTGATTTTATGTCCATGGGAGTGTGTCGCTTTGGACATCATGGGTCCTGTTGGAAGTTCTGGAAAAGATATAATTTCTCTTATGGCCTGTTGTGAAGATTATCAAGGAATTAGACACTGATACTGTCATCAATTTTTTTGATGAAGTCTTTCTTAATGAAGGTACCCCGGCCATCATCATCAGTGACAATGGTGTACAATTTACTTCTGATGTGATGGTTTAGTATCTGAAAAAATGTGGTATTAAACACAAAATGACCTCATTGTACAATTCCAGTGGCAACGGTTTGGTTGAACGTTATAATAGAGTTTTGAAAGGTGCTATTCAGTTGGCTTGCAGGATCAACATACCGTGGGAGACCCAAGTGTTTAAAACTGTCTGGTCTTACAGAGTTTCTCTAGTTGATTCCACTAAGTTTTCTCCTTTTGAACTCATGAGGGGAAGAAAACCCAGGGCTAAATGGTACCCGGGTTGGATTAAAAGTATCAGGGATGTCAACTGGTCTTTGTCAGAGGTGAAAAACAAGCTGACAAATATAAAGAATTTTATGACACTAAGTATAATACCAAACAAACCAATCTCACAGTTGGTCAATGGGTAAGGATTAAGAAACCTGGTTTTGTGCCCAAAAAATTTGAGCAAATATTTTGAACCACAACGAGTTGCGGAGGTGAGGAAAAACTCTGTGATATTAGAAAATGGAAAGTGTTGGAATCTCAAAAGAGTTGCTTTGTGTGAGCAGGGTATTATGGAAAACATCATGAGGGAAACCAATTTCAAACCGGATTGTGCGTTTCCTGTGAACGCAGGTCGTCATAATTGCAATTTTGGTAGTTCGAGTATTACTAACACAGAAAAGACCTCTGATGTCCAAATAGAAGAGGGTGGTAAGTTGGACATTTTGCGAAAAAGTGATGATCTTCACAATGTTGTGTAGGATGAGAATGTTAAGAGCAGAGAAAAGAGAAACATCAAACTGCCTGTTTCTTTAAATGATAATATTTGTGATTAATTTTATTTTGCTCTTCATATTGTTGCTCTAAATGACTATATTTGTAATTAGTTTGTTCTTGCTCTTTATATTGTTTTTATTTGTTTAATTGTAAAAAAGAAATGTGTAAAGGGGGAGATGGTGTAGTGTTGCCCTTATGGCTTAGCTTCTCCCCGTGTAGAATGTTTTCTTTGGTATCATCTGTACGTAACAATGCCCTGTATCCGTGGGGACTTTAGTGTGCTGACAGGACCGGCAGTTAACAGTTGGTGTTAGCAGCTGACAGTCCTGCTGCGCGTCTGGTCGTAAATAAAGACTTGTAACCTTACCTTGAGTCGAGTCTTCTCTACATAGAGGCAACCCCATTACCTGATGTGAGAGAATGAAGGACCCCGTCTTGGTCTCGAGATGGACACCCCACAAGGGATGTCAGACCACTGCGTGCTGGAGTGTCTGCGTACAAGAACCTCAGCGTCTTGTGTCAGCGTATCAGCATGGACGTCGTTCTCCTCTGCCTGCCCCAGCAAAGATATGGTGCTTACATACCCAAAAGGTACACTCTGGGGTTCTACCTTGCTGTGTCATGTCGGCTGAGGATGACGTTAGTGATGAACCTCATGCACAGTTATTATGCAGAAGATGGTAATCCTGCTGTGATTCTGAGAATCCTCATGCATAATAAATGAGGCATAATAAATGCGGCACCTAACTAGGTAAAAGGTCAGCACCAAAACCGTTATGTAGTACAATGGCAGGGTAAATGCAGGTGAAAGGTTAGGTGACTACCCAAGCCTATATTGGGGTACATTGCAAATCATAACACCGCCTCGCTACCATCGTTAGAGACCACGGGCTCAACATCGTCTCCTACGCCGATGACACCCATCTCATCCTCTCCCTCACCAAGGAACCCAATATTACCAGGCACAACTTCCAAAAAAGTGATGAAAGCCATCGCAACCTGAATGAAGAACAGCTGCCTTAAACTCAACTCAGAGAAAACAGAAGTTCTCATCCTCGGCTCCACCCCCTCAGCTTAGGACGACACCTGGTGGCCCCCTGCCCTCGGAAACCCACCCACCCGACAGACCATGCACGTAACCTCGGCATCATACTGGACTCATCGCTCACTATGAACTGCCACTTCATCGCCGTCTCCTCAGCCTGCTTCAACACCCTCCGCATACTCCGTAATACATTCAAATGGATCCCCTCCGAATCCAGAAAAACATCACCAGCAGACTAGACTACAGCAACGCCCTCTACGTCAGAATCAACAAAAAACTCCTCCACAAGCTCCAGACCGTCCAGAACGCCGCAGCCAGACTAATCCTTGACATCCCCAGGCACAATCACATCACCCAACACCTCCGTGAACTCTACTGGCTACCCGTCGAAAGAAGGATAACTTTCAAACTGCTCATGCACGGGTGCAAGGCCCTCCACAAAATCGGAGCACAATACCTCAACAACCGTCTCTCCTTCCACGCCCCCAAGAGAAACCTCCTTCAGCCAATCTCTCCCTGACCACCATCCCACGCTTCTACAGGAACAGAGCGGGTGGAAAGTCCTTCTCCTACCTCGCAGCCAAGACCTGGAACGACCTCCCCCTCCACCTCCGGCAAAGCCCTACACTGCTCCAGCTCAGGAAAGACCTCAAGACCTGGCTCTTCAGATGACCCCAACAGAGCTGCACACCCACCCCCCCTGCACCTTGAGACCCTAACAGGTGAGTAGTGCGCTTTACAAACCACTGATTGATTGATTGATTGATCTTTCTGTGTGTTTGGTCATATTTCTGACCAGGGTCAGTGGACTGCAATCAGCTGTCCTAACCTGCCTTTCCAGTAATAATGACCCTGCGTCCCCCACATGATGTCCATGCTGTCTTTCTCAAGTCACCCCACTTGGGAAAATAACTTCTTGCCGATCCCACGTGGCCCATGACTTGTGTTAGCCCCTTCCGTTCCTATTTACAGCTGCAAGTTCTGTGGGGGTTTGCACTTTTAAGCCTCCCGGCTTACCACTTTAATTAGGCAGGTCTGTCGGGGAGGAGGGGTTGGCTTGTTGCCACATGTCCGGGGTTCCCCTCAACTTCGCCATGGACCCAGACGCGTCGTCCCACTGTACGCGTTGTCACTGAGGGGAAAACTTTAAATAATCCTGCTACGTGGTGCACCGAGTGGTCTCCAGCTTTCGGCTTTCTCAGGCAGCAGCGATGAAAGGCTTGATACAGCTGCTGGGACTTGATGGCCCCATCGAGGTACTTCTTTTTTCGTACTCCTCGAAGTTCTCAGGATAGTCCTTCAGTTCTGATGGCATGCTATTCCCGCTCAACGTAGTGAGCGTACTCAAGGGGCAGCAACGCTTTTCCCCCAGCCTGCTTAGGTTGTTGCCCCCTCATAGGACGATTCAAAAAATACCAGGCCCCTGATTGGCCCAACATTTTGTGCCCTTCAGCTTCACTTTGGCACCTTTCTTCCCGAGCCCCTCATTTTCTGAGGATGGGTGGGGACCTCCCTTTATTTGGCGCGCTATGGCGCCAAAAACAGTTTTTTCGGGGCCCAGGCAGTTATTAACCCACTGGCCCTTTATGCCCCTTTCCGGGCAAGCCTCTGCCATTAGTGCTCTAATTAATACAATGAATAGAATCCCACAAAAACAACTGCCATACAGACACTACTGTCTGCTCGTAATATAGGAGGTAAGTAATCTACCACCTGACGCCCATGGGATAAACATGAAATTGTGAAACTGATTACACAGAGACTGTGGGTGGTGTTGTAGCATTTTAAAAGGCGGGCAGCCAGTGAAGTAGGAGGTAAGTGTTAGTTTAAGTTTATTCAGTGTTACTCAAGTCAAATTAAGTTTAAATTTAAGGAAAATTTGGCACAAATCTTTTTTTGCAAGACTCTCCCCAGTGTTGATGGCCATTGTCTGTTTCGCAAGGAAGGAGGTTTGAGCCTTCAGGAACCAGTTTCTATTGGATAGTCAATTGCTATATAAAAGCTCTTGACCACTGGAGAGAGCAGAATTAGCTGAGTTGAATTGTTCAATATAATGACTGGTGGTAAAGGTAAACCTCAAAATTCAGCAGTCAAAGAGGAGAGGGGTGATAGGAGGAACACACCCGACATCCCAACAACTCTGCAGAAGAGGGTATTACGTGCAGTCACAAAATCGAAGTGCTGAATTAGCCTTTGCCAAGAGAATTAATGCAACCAATAGGTCAGGAGAGAATACACCAATTACTTTGAATTCATCGCCTTTGGATAAATCAATAAAATACTTTGTAGGGAAACATTTTAAAGGTAACATAATGAAGTATTAAGTATAGTTACATCTAATAAAGATAATGATGTAAGTAATAGAATGGTACAGCCTCGACATCCGGTTCCCTCAGAGTGCAGTCTTTCAAGTCAAGCCTACAGCGCTTGCACTGCGGGATGATCTGCTGTATGTTCTTTTAGGGGTTTGACTCCTCCCCTTGCTTTGGATTTGTCTGGTCCGCTGTCTTGTAATAATCCTTGCTTGCCAGTGGGTAATTTGGCTTCCTGGTCCCTCCTTTTTCCAAGTTGTTTACTCCCCTGGAGTATCGCCGCAAGACTTGGAGACATCTGCTTTTTTCTATGATGCTTTCTGTTCAGGGATTTTTTCTTTATTTGAATGAGCACTGCCCTGGCTCAGCACAGCGCCCGATTCATGGACGCTGTGCTTTATCTTTCACAGACGCTTGCTCTCCACCCCCTGCGATCGTTTTCAGTTTTTTCTTTTACTCTGGGAGCTGTGTTGATAGGTGTTCACGACAGCCAGGCACTGTAGAGTCTGCAGGGTCGGGCGCCGCACTCACCAGCGGTAGCCACAATGGAGCCTGCCAAACCTGCCCTGGTTTTTTAATTGGAACAAGCATTTCCCTCGCTCAGCATGGTGCCTGGAGTTATCTCGATCCCCCATGCGTCCCATCACTGCTTCATCTCGCTCCCTCACCCTTTCATCTCGCTTTCCCCTCTCCACCAATCAGTCCGTTGTGGACAGGAGGTGGACGGTATTGTGTTTCTTATTTATTTTTCTTTTGTGGCATGGGAGGTGTATACAGGTACAGGAAGTTCATAGTACACGTCTTGAGTCACTTGAGACTTGCAGGCACATTCCAAGTAACACCCCGCCCCACTCCGCCATAGCCCCTACGGACAGGCCGCAGGAAGGTTTACCTCAAGTGTGAAAGTGGCATGCGGAATTCAGCTAGAGGTGGGCAGGCAAGCCCATTAAACTCCTCTGTTTCAGGGCAGGCAGAATGTTGTCTGTGCCTGTCACGGCAAAGAAAACAACCCAGTGGGGCAGTTCCTCACAGAAGGCAAATGCAGACTTTAGTTACTGTGAAGGCAGGGCTTTAAGTGGGCCGGGTCTCTCCGGTGCTCAGCACCAGCAGTTCTTAAAAGCAGGTGCCGAAACGGGTCCTTCAAGTTGGGGGGGAAAAAAAGCTTAACTCTGCGATAGTACCATCCCTCACTGCTTTTGATGTGGCTTCAAAAAGACTAAATTTTCAAATTATATAGCGCAAACTTGAGCACCATTTACATAACACAAGCACACATTCATGTTGTGAATCACAGGATGTTGAGCCGACATGAGGTTCAAACCTGCTTTCTCAGCTCGAAAGTCGGCAGCTCTGGACTTAAGCCACAACCTCGCCCACAAGAACGGAAGCATTTTCAATATTATATACAACAAAGTAATAGTTGTTGCTTATTTATCTTATGAAATTTACAACCATTAGCAATAGTCCTGGCTCATTGTAGGTGTAATGTTACTTGTGTTAAATAGCTGGATAAATGGACAGAAACAGCAAAATACCAGTGGGGCGGCACACTATGCTAAGTCCAGATTTTTAGCTTAAGTGTTTTTGGCCACTCCCTTAATTACATCGGCCACGCCCCTATGAGAGGCCCCTCTAGTTTTTTCATCCCTCTTAAAGCCCTGTGTCAAGGGATGGTTGTTTTGCTCACAAGCTGCAGTTCACAATGCGCCTTAAACTCTCACCTTATCAAGACCTAGGGCCACAAACCAACACCACGGATGCCAACCTATTACTTTGCAACGTTTATATTCATCCATCTAGGAAGAACAAACAGGACCAGATCCTCTCACTAGTATCAATCCTAAAATCACTCCAGAAGACATTCCCACAATACAAAATCAAATTGACTGGAGCATTTACTACAAACAGACTCCCAAGAGGCAAACCAACGGTTCCCCAGGCCATCAACAAAACAATTACCTGTTGTAATAACAAAGCATCAAAAAACTGATCATTTCGGGAAATTGTGCATCACAGCCCCAGAAGCAATCGGCCTGTGTGCCCTCAACGGCTGCCTTCCACAAGACCAACTGGCTGCGTTCACAAGGAGCTCCAATAAAACTACATCCATTTTAGACTACACACTTGTGGACTCAGAGATCTTCAACAAAATTTGGTCCTTTTCCATAATATCAAGAATAGAAAGCGACCACCTTCCTCAGCCGGTCAAACTTCTTATACGCCCACCATGAGCCCCAGAAACCAACGACTTAATTGCCTATCCTTGCACCTACAACCGAAAATGCCTTGCCTGGAACAGAAGGATAGTTGTAGATAGCGACAGGAGCAAAAACCCATAAACCACGTTGAGATCTGGGTACATAAGCGAAAATTAGCAACAGTGTCTCAACTGGTATTAATGAAAAAAAGGCAAATATACATGCATGTACAAAACATTACACGAAGGAAGAAGGGAGACTCATATTGTTTGGTTTGGAAGTGCTCATGGCATCATGTATTTGGTATGGCAATTTATACAATACAGTTATATCAGCACTGAGGGCATAAATTGCAAAGGCAACCCAAAAACAATAGGTGCACGTTGTGCTCGTGACATGAAAAGTGACGGCGCAAGTAACACGTGGAGAAGAACAGCGTAAGGCGCAAGGTGACAATGTGAAGAAAGATATATACAGAGTTATGGTTCAGCTTCAAAGGTTTGAGGCATTAATTCGTTTTGTTCAAGATGTTTCAGTGAACCATAGAGATATGTGCACCGCGAATTGCGCTGAAAGTTTTGGTTGATGGTGTTTCGATCCTATTGAGTCAGGATCATCTTCAGGACCGGGTTGCCAATTGACGGGTGCTATCTGCCAACCGGAGCGAGTGAGCGGTGGGCAGGCTGAGTGGTCAGAGCCCCGATCCACTGTAGGGCGAATCCGCAGGGATGATCCTGACTTTCTTCACATTGTCACGTTTTTCATTAATACCAGTTGGAACAGAAGGATGGCAGCAGTCATTATGAACTTAATCATCAAATTCACTTCTCAAAAAAATTCCCCACAACAGGCGATGTGGTCCAATTGGGAACTTCTACTAGCAGGTTTGGTCTCCAACTGGCCAGCAAATACCCCACAGACCTTCAAAACCACAACCAAATCGGCCTCCTGGTTCACCGCAGCCCTTCGGAGAGAAAAGAGAGCAACTAACAGGGAAATTAGGCAATTGCGCAAAAATAATTCAGCGTCTAATCATTCCATAACAGAGCAAATTGCGGCCTTAAGGCGCGCCTATAAGAAGGCACTCTGGGCGGAAAAAAGATCCCATCAGGAAAACATATGGATAAAACTGCTACACACAAGCGAAACAAAAAATAGCAAAATGTTCTGGGCCGAAATCAACACCCTCGCTAACGGCAACCATTGCCACCACAATGCCGGCATATCTGAATCGGACTGGATAGAGCACATTGAGGCAGGCCGCCCTGAGGAATCCACCCACAGTGCCTCATCAAAAGAGGTAACTACCAAGGGCGCATTGCCCAGTGTAAGTTCGCCAGACATTAATTGGCTGAAAGAAGCGCAGGTGGGGCACTCCTTGAAGAAAATGAGATCAGACGGGGCCCCAGGACCGAACGGACTTCCCAATGCAGTATTCAAATACGACCAGACCTTCTGGGCATCGTATTTTACTCCCCTATTCAATTTGGCTTTCACCTCCAATATAATCCCGCCATCATGGAGAGGTAGCATTCTTCACCCCATTTTTATATCAGGCTCATGGACAAATCCGGCAAATTATAGATTAATCACCTTTATTGACGTCGAAGCAAAACTCTACGCCACAAATCTTCTGACAGACCTGGAAGCATGGGCATCGGCTGAAAAAATCATCCCGGCCACCCAAACAGGGTTCCCGGCCGGCATGAGCACAATCATTAACCTCCTGGCTCTCACCCTCATGATCGAAAAAGTTACCCATAAGGCCTCAAATCTATACACCTGTTTCGTCGACCTAAAAGCAGCTTTCGACACGGTTCCAAGAGGCCTTTTATGGGCAAAATTGGCCAAATGGGGAGCGCCCCCAAACCTTCTCAAAGCCATAATTAATCTATACCCCGAAACCTGGGTACAAATTAAAGTAGGTAAGGGCGATAGGATGACCAGAAAGATTCCCACATCCATTGGCCTCAAACAGGGATGTGTTCTCGCCCCGTGCCTTTTTATTATCTATACAGCAGACCTGGACACTTTGCTATCTGAAGCCTCGAGTCACCCACCAAAACTCGCACAAAGACCAGTGCGCAGCTTACAATACGCAGATGACTTTGTTTTATGTAGCCGGACTTCCATCGGCTTGCAGCGCCAAATCACCACTCTACACAGTATAATCAAATCTTTAGGCCTGAAGCTAAACTACAGTAAAACCAAAGTCATCTTCTTGCCAAAAAACAGACAGCAAGACTTCAAATTCAAATGGAATGTCGCCGGCAATAATATCGAACAGGTTAACACCTACAAATATCTAGGGTGGAACTGGACTCCAGACTAAACTTTAAAAAGTATTTTGCGCAATGAAGGGCCTCGGCATACAAATTGTTTTTTGCACTCAATCTAATAAACAAAAAAATGGGTAGCTCGTCTCAGTCATACTTATTGCAAATTATCAGCGCTAAATTTTTGCCGTCTTTGACTTATGGTTCGGAACTCCTCAAGGGCCAAGACGCAACGATCCTTAACACTCTACAGTCTGTCCTGTTCAAAAGCATTTACCGCATACCACGACACACCTGCCAAGCTCAAGTGCGCTTGGAATTCGGACTTAAGCACCAGTTCCCGGTGAGAATGGCTTCTCTAATTAAATTGTGCTGGAAGTTGAGAGCCGCCCCTCCGGAGTCCTTGGCCGCTTCATGTTGGCCCGAAATGGAAAGCCAGCATAAGATCAAACACAGCTAGCCAACCGCGCTCCGCCAAGCTTTGTCATCCCTCAATTTAGACGAGGCCTGGGAGCTGAATATTACCCACGCAGCATTAAAAAAAATCGCCACCAAAGCCGCCAAATTAAAATCATGGTCGATGGATAAAGGTGAACTGGCAGGAAAAAAACACAGCTGGTCAGTCTTACAATCTTACAGAAGCTGGGGGCCCCAACCATACCTTAAGTGCCACATTTCTCAAACCATCCAGCACTTTTATTTAAAAACACGAATGGGAGCCTTTCCTTCAAAAGACCAGGTGCCGCCCTGGGAACAAAGCTGGTCGAACTCTCTCTGCTGACTTTGCGGTCGATTCGACGAAAGCCTGGTACATTTTCTGTGCATCTGCCGGGACGTTAACTCTTTAAGGCAGAAACTACGCTGCCCTGCTTTCCGGGCACTCAATATACGATCATGACGTTTTGCAGTGCTGACATTACTAAACAGCAAATCAATTCAGCTTTCCTGCAGGGCCGCCAAGTTCCTTCTAAAAGAGAATGCTTTGCTTCCATCAAATGGGCCACTCCAGAAAGACAATAGTAGTCCCAGGGCAGGGAACCTTGAAATGTGGATCTTGAAATCTGCCAGTTGAACGTGTGTCAATTTCCTTTATCGTTAAATAAAATAAAAATCCTCGTCGTCAAAATTTACAGAGCACTTGATGGACAATCGCTGCTTTTAGATTACCGTATTTTTGTAAAGTAATGACATTTTAATAATGAATTAATTCTTTTAACTTGCAAATGTTTTCTTACTTAGACATTTTATGTAAATTGCAATGATTTTAATTCATCTACAAAAATAAATATTACTTACTTACTTACAGTGCGCCGGCAATTTATTTTTATAACATTTAGCACCTGTTATTGTTTACGAGTCTGACATAATCCGGTGTCTTTCTTACAGCCCTGCAACGGTTCCTAGGTCGAGACGTGACTAGCTCTTCAGTCCAGCTCATTTAATTTGTATTCTGGGACTTGTAGCTTTTTTCATAAACCACAGCTAAATGTTACAGAATGCTAAGAAAAAGCATCCCTGGCGTTGCTAGTGACGTAATGTAGGAAGCTGGCTCTGTATATACTATACCAAAGTGAGGTATAGTGTGCACAGAGTCCAGTGGAACCCCAAAGGTAGGCAGAGGTAAAGTTAGATAGCACCTCACTCTCTATTTGTGGTAGTGTGGTCGAGCAGTAAGGCAGTATCAGAGGACAGTGTTAAGCATTTGTTGTATCACTCAGTCAGCAAATGAATTCACACACTCAAAGACTGTACTTCAAACCAATTGTTTTTGTATAAAAAATATTCTTTTAGTTATTTTATTTTCTAGAACCAAGCAAGCATGGCACAGGTAAGCAATAAATACTTTACAGTAGTAATGCAGTTTGTAAACAGTTTGAATTGTAATTGTATATGCACTTTGTTTTGACTTACAGTATGGTTGCAGAGAAATGCAATACTTTGTAAATACAGTACATAGACTTGAATGGGTTTTTCAGTAAAATACCAAGTAAGTTACTTTTTAGATTACTTTTCTTACTCAGAGTAGTATACCTGGATACTACTCTGGGACATTTCCTGTAAACAGGTAAGTAAAATCGTTTTGGCTAAATAGTACAATTTTATAGAATTTCTTTAGGTTTTCAAACTCCACACTTAGAAACTTTTCCAAGAAAAACAGTCAATGTTATCCTATGGAGGAAAATAGTGTTATCGGTTTTGAGGTAAGTATTTAGTAGTGGGAGTTGAGGTTCTGGGGGTAGACTCAGGGGTCCCCCAGGGTCAAGGATGCACTATAGTTACACCCTCAGCGGCACTAGGGCGGCTGGGTGCAGAGTGCTGAGGCACAATGTTATCCAAAGGGGGATAGGGGGCCTCCGGTTGATGGCTGCTGACGAGCAGGCCACTTGGTTGTGGGAGCAAAGTTCCTGGACTTTAGCTCGGGGCAAATGGGGAAACAAAGTAGCACCAAAGGTGCACCCTCAGCGGCACTAGGGCGGCCGGGTGCAGGGTGCTGTTTCGACGTCGGGCGCCCTGTTGTTTGCATTGGGAAACCTCCGGTTTGCAAAGGCACTGCAGGCTTGGGGACGAAGGTCTTCTGGGTGCGACTACCACTTCGAGGGGTAAGTTGGGAAGTTAGAGGTTGGTTAGGCACCGTCGGTTTGGACACCCAGGGCCGTGGGGCATCGGGTGCAGGGGTGCCTTTTGGGGTCCAATCGTCTTACCAGCTCCTGGTCGCGGTTGGGGGGACCTTCCGGATTTAGGCTGCAGGCGTCGGCTGGAGTCTTAAGGCAGGTCAGGGGTCGCCGGATCTCGGGTTAGGATTGCCGGGGGGACCTCCTCGTGGTGTTTGCTCACTCGAGCTTGGGCTTGAGCTTGGGTGCAGAGTGGGGCGGAGCCACAGTGTCCGGCCAGAACCAGAGGTTGCATATGAACAAATCCGGTGTTCACCGGAGACAAAGTCTTTGTAGTTGAAGGCAGGCAGGTCCTCCGGGGTTTTTGAGGTTGCTGGCTGCAGGACACACCGGGATTTCGCAGGAGCAGGTTCGAGGTGGAGACAGGCCCGTAGGGCTGGGGCCAAGTCAGTGGGTGTCTTCCTCTTGTTAGCTGCTGCACGGCTGTTCGGTCCTTCTTCTTCTTCTCCTTGTAGTTTCTTCTTGTCTAAGGAAGCAAGGTTCAGGGGGGCCCCTAATTACTAGATTTAGGGGCATTACAGGTAGGTAAAAGGTAGGGACCAATGGGTCCCTTCCCTGGGGTGGGTACACCCCCTATTATGCCACCCTCCAGTGGGGGGGCATGAGCCTGTCCCTGGTTGGCTGAGTCCCCCCATCTGCAAGATGGCGGGGACTGGGAGTTGTGCTTCACCTCGCCTCCCCCACCTGAGGGGTGGAGTTGGCAGAGGTGGGCACACCTCTCTTCCTCACTTGTTTTTCCTGCTGGTTCTCCCACCCAAAGTGGGGGGTCAGAACCAGTGGGGACCAGTTGCTGAAAGCAGCAAGTGGCCTGGGGAAGCTCACAAAGGCGGCAAGCCTTTGAAGCTTCCCCTTCGTGAACCCTGCCCATCCTGGGGGAGGAGGCTTGGCACCTCGTCCCAGGATCTGCATTGTTTCAGGCCCCAGAGAGCAGCAGGCTCTCGACCCAGGGGTCCAGAAACATGTCTGGTGGTGGCACCTGAAAGCAGCCACTCAGCCTGGACACAAGTGGTGGGTTAGTTTTCAGGGGGCATCTCTAAGATGCCCTCTGTGTGCATTTTTCATTAAATCCCACACTGGCATCAGTGTGGGTTTAATGTGCTGAGAAGTTTGATACCAAACTTCTCAGTTTTCAGTGTAGCCATTTTGGTGCTGTGGAGTTCGTAATGACAAACTCCCAGCACCATATACTCTTAATGGCAGCACTGCACTTACAATGTCTATTTATTTATTATTTATTAATTAAACTTATAATGCGCAACAGCTACCCAAAAAGGGTTTCCGGCGCAAACGCAGATACAAAGGCTGATGTCAAGGCAAAGGCAGCAGGCTAATGATTAAAAAGCCATGTCTTCAAGGATTTACGGAAATGAATGTAGTTAGTTTCGGTACGAAGAGCTAGGGGCATAGCATTCCAGAGTGAGGGGCCAAGATGTGAAAAAGACCTACCGCCCATCCTTGCTAGTTTGATTTTTGGGACAGAAAACCTCCCCTGCGTAGATGAGCGAAGGTCACGAAGAGGGACATAGGGATGAACCAGTGATTGAAGGTATTTGGGGGCCGTACCACTTTTGATTTTAAACATGTAGCTCAGGGCTTTGAACTTAACTCGGTTCTCCACCCTGAGCCAGTGCAAGTCACGGAGATGGCCGGAAACAGAGGAAGTTCTGGGGATCCGGCATAAGAGCCTAGCTGCAGAGTTTTGAACCAGTTGCAGCCTGCGTTTCACCTCTTTGTTAGAACCCAAGTACAGAACATTGTAAGAATGGACTTAGACACTGTAGGGGTACAGGGCTCATGCACCTGTACCCTCACCACTGGTATAATGCACCCAGCTATAGGGGTGACTGATGTATGCCAGGGCAGTGGGTTGTAGGCATGGCACACAGAAATGTGTGCCATGTCGACTCTTCCCTTTGTTCTGCACCAAAACACGCATCCTGCAAAGGCAGCGTGTGGGTGTAATGGTACAGGACCTCTAAGGGTGGCACAATAAGTGCTGCAGCCGTTAGAGGCCTTCTCTGGTCACAGAGCCCTGGGTACTTGTGGTACCATTTACCAGGGGCTGACCTGTGGCCAGAGATGCCAATTGGGTTTAGACTTCAATGCAGTTTTAGGGAAAGAACATAGGCCCTGGGTACCTGATTAGCAGGAGCCCAGGGCCCACTCAGTCAAAGCACATCAGCAATTCAGCAAAAAGTGGGGGCAACCATGCAGAAAGAGGGCACTTCCTCACATGTAAGTAGTGGACCTGGGAGGGAGGGAGGGAGAGAGGGGGAGAGAGAGAGAGAGAGAGGGAGAGAGAGAGAGAGAGATATTGCTGCCTTTTCTGCTCCTGTTCTGTCTATGATGGCATTTTACTGTCCATGTGTATGTGCGGTGTGTGAGGGAAATTTGAATTACATCTGCTCATTTTGTATAACATGTATGTGAGAGAAGCTTCCCTGTCCTACTTGTGCGTATGTTGCCATCTTAAAATAATAGTGCATGCGGTGAATAGGTTGTGTGTATGACTGAAGATTGTACTATTTCTACCTCTGCTCTTCCTGGTCTGTGTGAGGAAATGTGAGCCCGCTGCTACCGAGTTGTCATTTTCTCTGTGTGGGGGAAGCTTACACTACTACTTCATGGTGTATACCACTGTGTGTAAAGGAAACCTAGAATAATTCTGGTGCAGGACCACTTGTGTGTGATTGGAGCCTGTACACAGGGCTTTAAGTGGGCCGGGTCTGTCCGGGTCTGAGCACCGGCAGTTATTTTCAGGGGTCCTCGAAACGGGTCTCTATCGGGCTCTATTTTCGGGCCTCACAAAGGTAGTCCGTAGCTAAATATCCGAATTTTGGCAGCACAAAGTGGTGGATGGAAATGGTTGATTTAGTCTGAACCACCGGTGAAGGTAAGACGTGGGCATTTTAGATTGTCATCTGTGAAGTGGCGCAATTCATGGGACAGAGGAACGAGCACGAAATGGGGAGAGCTTGGGCTAATTTGCAGAGATATGGCACAGAGAAACAAGGACCTGAGGAACCTACGAACTGCAAGCTGTGACTTTGAGAGAAAGGGATGCGTAGAAGAAATTCTTCAAAGAGAAGCAAGCGAGGGCGGAAAGCGAAAGAAAAAATTAAGAAAATGCAACAGCAGCTGAGATGAAAGGAGATTTGAAACCTGGGAGCAGGGCCGGCGCTGGGCATGGGCAGTGTGGGCAGCTGCCCATAGCCCCGCGGCCGTCTAATTACGATGGGGCCCCCACGAGTCCATCAACCTTTTGAAATGATGCCATTGTGCGAGGCCCAAGGCGCCCCTCCCCCCCCCCTTCACCTGGGCCAGGCTGCCATGGACTGAAAGGGCAATATGACACCGCATCCCTTTCAGCTGCTGCAGACTGGGCAGGGCTGGGTTGCTGGCGGTGATCAGCCTAATTGCCGCATCTGCATGATAACAGCGGTCAGGCAGATGCTTAAACTGGCGTGAGGTGTGAAGTGAGCCCTGCTCCTGCATGAATGAAACGCAGATCATCCTGCAGGGATCACAACAAAAACATAGAGTGACCTCACATCACAATAGGCGCTGCTCCTTCCATTGAAGGGAAAGGGAGAAGAGCAGAAAATGGAGAGAGGCAGGGCTTTAAGTGGGCCGGGTCTGAGCATCAGCAGTTATTTTCAGGGGGCCTCGAAACGGGTCTCTATCGGGCTCTATTTTCGGGCCTCGCAGAGGTAGTCTGTTTTCTTTCTTTTTTTCTTTCATCAAACTTATTTTGCTCTAGCTGGAATTGCCAGGCTAGATCCTGAGGCCGCTGACCTTTGTGCACGCTGTAGATCCTTTCATGCAGATTTTTATCATATGATGCGGGACTGTGGGGAAGTATGTATCACAGTTTAGGACAGAAAGTCCTCTCTTTAATTAAGAGGACTAAGAGTATATGGTGCTGGGAGTTTGTCATTACGACACCTATCTCCGAGTCATTCTGAGTAAAGCTTTGTTTGTTGGGTAAGTTACGTAGAACTAAGGATAATAAAAAAAACTTGTAATTTCATAGATTTAGCGCCTTATTTTTGGTAAGCGTAAGATTGCGATCCTGCAACCAGCCACCAAACACACAGCTGCACCCGAGTACTTCACAGGTCTTTAAAAGACCATTTGCTTGTTAATGAGGCTTTATTGTTTTTCACCCCTTTGTAGAGCCCCTGCAGCTCCACTCTGCCTATTGCTTGAATAATTAGCCCCCCACCCGCAATGTTTTTTTTAACCCCCCTCCCTCGAAATTTGGCTCTACCTGCGCCTCTGGGGAGGGTGTATGGCGTTATCCATACATATCTTTATTTAGACCACGCCCCTACTTGGATAGGCCACACCCCTTTAAGAGGTTTGCCCCGCCCCTTTTAGAGCACCCCCAGTTTTTTTTCCCCACTTAAAGCCCTGCCTGTACAGGAGATTGATGTAGGTGTTGCGTGTGAAAGCATTTGGCACTACATATGATTGGAACTGTTCTTTAAACAAGTGTGGCAGGACTTTCCAGGTGCAGCCTTGTACCATCAAAGCTTGTAAGACAGCTTAGTGGACTAATGCACCCATTGTTGAGGTCTGTGAGATACCTGAAGGTTACAGGTCTGAATCCCAGTGGGTCCTTTAAGCATTTCATCTGTCCGAGGTCGATAATATGAGCACTATTACATTGGCTACTAATTAACACGTTTTTTAGCGCCTAGATACCAGGCAAATAGAAGTGTGCTATATGAGTAGTAATGTATGTTATCACCTGGCATGTTTGGTGCTTAGTGGGTTTGCTGATGGGACATAGCTTTCCGTGGAATTCTCTATTTCCTTGTTTTCGCGGCGCTCCCCCATGGAAATTGAATGGTAGATGCGAAGAGTGTATCAGCCTGAGTCAGCTCTGCAGCAGGGTGTGGTTAGATTATTGGCACTGGCAGAGTACTACGTAGGACGGAGCTGCAATAGTAAGGAGGTATGTCCGCGTGCCTTTGTGCGTGCGGTTCACAGTATGAGAATCCTAGGTGTCTGGGCGCGGCAGGGTTGGCTTGAGGTAACTCAGAAGAGCTGTGTTGGCGTCCGGTGTGCGGAACTGTTGCAGGCTCTGATTTAGGTGTACCTCCGGCACATTTGGGTGGGTGGGAAAGCAGGTGTAGAATGATGCGTGCCAAGGGCGTATAACATTGGTAAGGCTGCCAATATGATTTCAGTGGAATAGCACAGAGTGCCGCTTATTGTCACCAAAGTAAAGTGTATTACGGAAGTGCGCGTGAAACAGCACGACGATGTGTCTGCCCCGCTGGAATTTATTTGAATGTTTGATTAAAAGTTAATATAAATAATTAGTCGGTTGGGTAGGTGAGAGACAACTGTTTAGGCTTTACCACATGCCAGCAAGTTATCGTGGATGGCCCCCGAGTTCCTCATTTGGGTGTTTTCTGTTTTATTTATTAAGCACAGAACAGCGCTTGGATAAAAAGTTATCCCAAATAAATTTTATACAAATAGTGTTCCAAATAATTTTTATACAAAAAGTGTTAATAAAATGATAGTTCCCTAATACAACGAGTTCATGTGAGGAGTTAGCAATCTGGTAGAGTGTTGCCACCCGTAATTAAGTATATATGGAAGGCCTTTTAGTCTCCCATTTGTACTAAGGTGCGTTTTGGTTCATTTGCAGATTACAAAAGAGCACCTCGAGAGAGAAAGTTAATCCAGCTACATTTAAATAGTGGCTTCCTCTAGCTCAACAATTTTGGATATAAAAGAGCCAAAACGTGTTTGACTATGCCAGAATCAAAAGGTGAGCCAATAGACACATAAATTGCCAGTGGTCATATTAGTGCAATAGATAGGGCTGTCAAGACTCTTTTCTATCTTTCAGGCATTAATACATGAGATGCTTATTCCAGTACGGCCTATATAGTATTCTATATAGTATTCCTGTACACAACAACGGATTCTTATATATGGGTTGTGAAAACAATTCGTATTAAGTAAGTAATATGGCGGAATAATATAACATGCAGTAGCCAGTGCATCTTAATAAATATTATTAATGCGAGTCAATTACCTTATTTCCAGACTCTGATGTATGCCATTATGGAGAAGTGGCTGTGAAAAGGTATTTTAAGTGGAGGGAAATAACGATATTCCACTACATAAGACAGAGAGTATTATCTCTATCAGTATCTGATTCATCCATTAAAAAGGTATGTTCAATGCCTCAAAATCCATGGCTCTTAACCTCTCTCTCTCACCCCAGCAACAGGCGGATCTCCAGGCGCGGCACCCTATACAATGGTCCACTGACTCAGTGCCCTATCTGGGAATTCAGTTAGCTTCCACCTTACAGGCAACGAGGTCCATTAACTATGGCATATTACAATCCCACGTCCAAGCAGAACTGCGGCGTTGGAAACATTATCCTATCTCCTGGCTCGGCCATATCGCTGCTATTAAAATGACGATCCTCCCAAAGCTACTTTATCTTTTTCGAGCGCTCCCTCTTACGGCCCCTATTGGTTGGCTGCAGAAAATCCAATCGGAACTTTCTCAATTCATCTGGCAGGGCCGAAGACCGCGGATGAAGAGGCTGGTCAGTTTTCTCCCCCCCCACGAAGGGGGCCTGGGTATCCCCGATCTCACTCTCTATTTCAAAGCTACCCAACTGCGTCAGCTGGTGGAATGGAGTAGAGCCGAGTCCGAGAAGCACTGGCTTTTCCAGGACCGTGCTGTGGCTGGCACCTCCCTCATGAAAATACCTTTCTTACGGAAACGCCAACGCCCCCCCAATCTATACGCCTCCCATGTGACTCGCTCTGTTATGGTGGCTTGGGACCAGACGAACGTGCGACATGGCTTGACTACTTTCCCATCTCCCCTTACTCCTCTCTTTGGTAATTCTGACTTCGGACCGGGGCTGGCTGAGACCTCATTCCCCCTCTGGAGAACCACGGGTTGCCGGGCTCTAGGTACCCTATATGATGTAGAGGGAGTGGTCCCCTTCTCCCAGCTCAGTGTCGATTATGGCCTCCCCGAGTCTGAACGGCTGCATTACTTACAATTGCGACACTGGGCTTCCCACCCGGAGGTTAAATCGCAAGCACACAGACGTCTCACTCCCTACGAGCGTTGGCTGATAACGCGCACATCGGATAAGGGCCTGATCTCGGATCTATACAAAATGCTACTGGCGCGCTATACTCATGTGGTTCATGCTGGCCGAGAGCGTTGGGGAATGGACCTTGGGCGCGATCTTACGGATAGGGAATGGGAGGGGATCTGCTATAGGGCGAGACACACGCCGACTCATACTGGCCTCACTGAAACACTCACAAAATTGGCATACTATTGCTACTATACTCCCGAACGACTACACCGCTTTGATACCACACATAGCCCGAATTGCTGGAGGGGGTGTGGGAAACTGGGCACGCTTACACATCTCCTATGGGACTGCCCAATGCTGACCATCTACTGGACCCAAATCCTTGATGAAATTGATAAATACTTAGACACAGAGCTCCCTCGGCTTCCGGAGTATGTGCTCCTAGGGGTCCCCAATCCACTTACCTATCCCTTGAAGTCTAGGCGGGGAAGGCAGATTGCGCTTGCGTTGGGTTCCGCCACACAAAATATCCTTATACATTGGAAGTCCACACGTATTCCAACACACTTTGGGTGGCTGCAACGGTTATGGCACATACTGGGCATGGAGAAGATTTCGCTCACAGTAGCTGGTAAGGGCGAGGAGTTCGGTGACCTTTGGCAACCTTTCCTGTCCCTCCTCGCACAGGACTTTAGGGAATTAACATGCCCGACATATCTCAGATTGTTACGCCTGACAGCACCGATTACCCCGGCTGCTGAAGTGGTTTCCACTCCGTAGATTGTACTGCCACACTGGGGACTGGGTAGGGTGGGGGAGGGGGGTGGGCTGTATTCTTTCCCTGTTTCTTCTACCTCTCTTTTTTCGGGGATAGGGTGGGGGGTGGTTTTTCTTCTTCCAGTACTTTGAAACTGTTTTATTTGATTTCCTAGTAAGGCTGGAAGTCTGTATATTGCATAATGGCCCTGCGCGGCCTACGTTGACGCACAATTTCTTGCTACTTTCCGTAACTGACTTCTGTTTCAATAAAAAGATTTAAACCATAAAAAGGTATGTTCTTTCAATTGAATATTCAAGATAATTATTTACACCTAAGTATCTCCTTGTGAGCTAGTCCAGGGATTGAATAGCACATTAATGGATAATCGGAAGAACGGGACCTATATGTAATTATTTGACTGTTTTTTAGGGTTTTAAACAATGATAGAAAGTCCTTTTATGAAAAGCCACAGCGAACATAATGTTAAAAGATCGTTTTTGTTTGATTTATAGTAATCATATTTGAATAAATCATAATTGTCTTGAAGAAGGTGATGATAATTTGACTGTTTCACCGAAACGCCGTGTCAACAGATATATTCAATTGAGCGTATTAGCCTCAAAGGAATACATTTTTATTGTTTTTTATTCTTAATTTTTTTTTCAGAATAATATGAGAACTTTATGAAATTACAAAATGTGTTTTTAAAATTGTTGGATATTTGATGTATGAGCCAAATTTTGAAATTGTAACCTGTGTAGTAATTGTACATGATCGTGTATCTTTTATGTACCCAATTGTTTTTATCATGTGTAAAATGGAATAAGAAAAATAATAAAAGATTCAAAACGATTATAGATTTATATATATTCGCTCTTTTGGGCTAAAGAACTTTTTAGTTTTTTTGAATGAGACAATATGTTTTTTAATTTGTTTCTTCTTAATTGTTTAAAATGATTGGTATTTAATGCTTAATATGTTCTGATGTTTTTTGGATATTTTTTGGGGTTCCATTTCTACCGATTTGAAAGCAAAAATCTAGGTTTTAATTGATAAGGGAATTTTTTTCTGTTATTAGTAGGGTATCAAGACCATTACATTTTGTCCAATATGATCCTACAGCCTATAATGGCCTGGATAGTAGCTGGGTAAATATTAATAATGAGTCTAATATCCCTGTAAAGAAATTCTTCCCCAAAGATCTTTGGGTTTATATTGACACAGATGTGGGAAAATAAACAAAAAAATAAAACTGTTAAATCATTCACAAACTAAGACAGCAGTATTCAACTATAAAGTTCTCACCTCTCAAGTCCAGACTGGCCTAACTAAGTGGTGACGTCTGCAACTTTCCTGGTTTGGCAGAATGGCGGCTGTTAAAATACCAGATCCTATTTGTCTTTCAAACCCTGTCACTGGCACCTGCAAAGCACACTCTATGGACTTTGCAGTTAGGGATCAATAATGTTATCTGGGATGGAGGAAAAAACCAAGGCAGTTGCTATATCATACAATGCTGGAGGGTGGACTTCCTGTCCCTTTGGTTACTAGGTACTTCCAGGCTTCACAGCTTCACTTACTGGTAGAATGACGTAGACCCTCCTCCAAGAAATACTGGTGCTTTATGGACCAGGCAGTAACCCATATTTGGAAGGAACCCTGGTTGCTCCGTAGTCACAGGGCCTGGGGTTTCTACTCATCTCCGGTGACTGAGCCCAATTTCAGGGTATAGGATGCCGTGGTGCTCCGAACCGGACTGACTTCCTTCCCTTCTTCCATGACTCGCATAGTAGCTAATCCCGACTTTCTGCTGGGCATGTAGGAAGGATATCAACGATGGCAGGGAACGGGCTGCAAGCGCATAGGTTGCATGTTTGACACACATGGGATAATCCCATTCAAACATATGTAGGCAGGTTATGGCTTGGAAGAAATAGACCAAATCCAATACTTACAAATCAGGCACTGGGTGATGCACCCGTCTGTCAAACCACACACTAAGCGCCCCCTTATGCCCTTTGAGAAATGGGTTTTCCTCAAATGGGATGACAGGCGTCTTATTACGGAGACTTACGCACTCCTAGGGCAGACACCATTACAAGACAAAACAACAGGACAGAAAAGATGGGAGGCGGAACTAGGTAGAGCACTCACCTCCAAAGATTGGGAAGATATCAATCACTGAGCCAGACACACAGCACATAACATGGCTAGCACATAAACAGCATATAAAATAGTCTCATATTGGTACTTCATGCCCACCGACTCCAGACTTGGTCCCCCGAATGCACAAAAGAATGCTGGCGGGGATGCGGAGGTACTGGCCCCTTATTGCATTTACTGTGGCAATGTCGGAGCTGGTCCGCTTCTGGGAGAGAATACTTCATGATATTGATAAGGCCTTTAATACTACCCTCCGGAGGTTCCCTGCATACACTATACTTGTGTGACATATCCTCTCCAATCTATGGGGGGGGGGGGAGACAAATGGCTTTGGCATTAGGGACAGCTCATCAGGTCATACTATCCTCTTGGGGCTCCGATAGGATCCCTGACTACACAGCTTGGTTGCAAAAATTATGATACATCTTGGGGATGGAAAAGCTGTCCCTAGCAGTGGAGTCGAAACAGGAGACATACCCTGAGTTGTTGGCCCCCACCATTTCTATTCTATCCACTGAATTCAATGAACTGACCTGCCCGAACTGATTCCACAAGTGCAGACAACTGCTGAGACTGTCCCAACTCCGGACGATTAGATACACGCTCCTGACTCTGGTTCATAGCTTGGACTGCCACATAAGGGACTTATGGTCACTTCTGTTATCCTGCTTTGAAGGAGTGGTGGGGGTGAGTTTTGTGGGGTACTTTGTGAGTTACGATTTTGATTATGTTTCTATAATGCTGCCGGTCCTTGGGTTGTAGGTGGATAGCTGTGTACGTACATTGCATTACCTTTGTTTTGTATAATAAACAGAATTGATCCATAAATCGTTAACAGCTACTCCAGGTTTTATCAAATTGTCCTTCTCTGAAAGCCTTTTCTACTAATGATTCAAAACAGGTGGGGTTTGAAAATATCAAATAAGGGAAAGAAGTTTCTAAGATCTTGCTCTTCTCCAAAATAGTGAAGACAATCCTTAAATTGGCAGTGGAGGAGATTCTGGTTCAAGGGATCAAATTTATCCCTGAGGATGAAACTGTTCAATGAGGTCTTACAGTTACTACATTTTTGCAAAATCAGGCAGGATTAGGAATATATCAAGTTCAGATCTCATCACGTATAAATGCAAAGCAACAGACCTAGAGAAAGGCTGACCATATAAATAAAGGTATTTTTAAGAGTAACTATACAAAATTCTAGTATTTTAGATGACAATCGTTTAGCAAGTCTGAGTTATCAAATCAGAGGGTAAATTTAGCATTCTGAGTGAAGTGGGTTAGAATTCAAGACTGTCGCACAGCTTATTAGTACTTTACTGGAACAGAAGCGGTTTTACAAAACTAAAGGTACTGGAAGTTTTAATACGATCATTTGCAATTATGTGATTATCCATTTCAAGGAGACTTGGCTGTGCAAAGATACCTCTAACATATTTCGTTTTTATACAGGTTCCCAAATATGCTTCCACTAATAGTTCAGGTTGAGCTTCAGGCAGTCTGATGACCTTAAAATCAACAAGGGGGGCATGAAATGGCTGACTGATAAATTCCAAGTACAATTGGATCTTGGCAATTCTTATGAATCAATAAAAATTGCTTCTAATGTTGATTCTATGATTGTGACATATATATATATATCTATACCCAGTAGAAGGCTACGGCCGAAATGCGTAGGTCTGTTTGTGGATGAATATGCACCTTGCACTTTGCTGGTTACTTGCTCCATGAAGCATGGTAGCTTTTGAAGCCTAATAAAGCGCCTCATCAAAAAGATTTCTGTGTGCCGTCCTTCTGTTGGTCCTGGTGAAGCAGTGGTTAAAACAGGGCTTTGTTCAGAGGCTTTGTGGAAATATATATATATAAGCATATCCCACTCACATGAGTATGAAGTCCAACAGGATCTCCTCTTTGAGAATCTTTCCAGGATTTTTTTCTATCAAGTATTGTGATAATAACTGGAGCCTTTAATCTTTGGCTAGACCTGCAAAAGATTGTCCGTTATTATAAGAACGTATTATCAGCTTATAATATTTAAATCTTTCAATTTGGTTCCATTGCACGCCACCGATTGCTGGACTTCACGCATATGATTTTGATGCCGACATGGTCCATGTTTAAAGAAGTAGACAATAAAATGTATAAATTGGATTATGTAACTTACTAATGCCATTAGGAGATATTAAAACATTAGTGACAACTGGAGAAATGTGTCAAAATAAGCAACTGGACACTTCAGACTGAACTGTATAGTGAACTCTGGCTATGTTGCTAAGAAGTTATGAGGCTTTTTTGACCCTCAATCAATACAGGCACCAATACAATATTAAGCCTTGAAGAAGTCTCTTTCAAGAGACGAAACGGGTTGGCTACAGCAGAAGAAAAGTGTTGTTAACAAAAAAGTAAGGTGTGAATAAAGGAACTCTTTTAGAAAAAACTAGGAGTCTGTGCATTATATAATTGAATTAATTTGTACTTAATGTGACATGGTGTGTGCTGATCATTTTTTTGTAAATAGTTTATATTAAACCTGCAGTTTTCTCAGATTGTTCCACTTTTAATCCAGATGGTGAAATCTAAATTTTCCATATTATCAGGGCCTATGTTCAATCCTCTGATTGTCCAGCAAAACAAACTTTCATTAATGGTAATCAACACTGTTTGATAGATTATGTATTTTTGCATACTTGGTATTTTAACTTGATAAAGAAATTTAAAATTATGCAAAGATCGGAAATATCACAAATATTCAAGGAAAATATTCAAGATTAATTTTGTAAACTGGTATGGACATATAATTAGACAGCTGGTGGAATGTTTAGAAGTAAAATTAAAGATGTTTACGCACCAGGAAACATTTTCCAATCTAGTTAAGTACACTATCTGGATTAATCAAGAATGTAGGTGCTTAAAAACCAAAATTAGGAGAAACAAAAAAGAATAACTAAGAACTCAAGTAGGGAGAGGCAGCAGCTCGTCTTAAATCCTGAAAAGTGGAATAAAATGGATAATGAATAAAAAAAGAGGGCATGTTATAATAGTTGTTGGAACAGTATGAGTAACGTGATTTCATGAAAAGGGTTTAAAAAAAGGCTGGCAATTTGTACAGCAAGGTACAGGAGGTAAACCAAGCAGGGCGCCTTGTGTGATTACTGAAGAATTCTGGGCAAAATAGCTGGAAAAGTTGTTACATACAGGCCGCTCAAGAAAGTTTAACTGTTGAGGAGGAAATTGTGTTTTTATTATCTGCTGCGACTATAAAAGAACCAATCACATCCTTAAAACTTTCAAAAGCAACAGGCCCAGATAATCTACCTCCAATTTTAATGTAATCACATTTGGATTGGTGGGCAAGGTTTTTTTTTATGATCTTTCAAATTATATTAAGCAGAGATAATTTCCTGGAAAGCTGAAAAGGAGCGATTATAAAGCCTATTTTGAGAGAAGATGTTGCCTCCGCCCCACAAAGTTATAGAATAATAAACTTGTTAGATGTGGGAGTAAAACTGTTTTAAAAAATAACACTGGCACTACTGAAGGAGTGGAATGAGGCCTATGGTATCATTCCTGTTTAGCATGGTGGATAGAGGGTCATTCCACTTTAGACCACTGCTTCAGTTTGTGATCCTTAGCAAAGAAGTCTACTGAGCAAAAAGGTAGTTTATTCTGTTGATATGTAGACTTCTGTCCCACTTTTAAACTGGTCAACGAGGATCTACTGTGAAACATGTTAACAAAATTACATATCCAAAGGGGTTTATTTTTAATCATAAAACAGTTATTTAGAGGACATTGGGCAAGAGTGAAATTGACACTGACTGTACTCTTTGACAGAAAATATTGATTAAAATGGACTGAGGCTGGGCTGTGTGTTTGCCCCAATATTGTTTTCCATCTTCGTAGCAGATCTCCCAACAGAGCTAGCAAAAATGAAGAGCTTTAGTCCCAAGATGGCTGAATCACACGTCCCTTGTCTGCTTTATTCAGATGATCTTGTGATCATTGACATGACACAAATGCAGAGAAAATTACCAAACCTCTATAGTTATTAAAATAAAACAAATATAATGAGTATGGATAAAACCAAGGTTATGGTGTTCGAGCCAAGGAACACCAATTTCCCCTAGAATATAGCTGATACAAAAGTGGAAGAAGTTTACACCTATAAGCCTTGATACAACCTCAATTTTTTAAATTATTAAATTGTCATTAAATTCAATACAATAAAAACTAGCACATGCCAATAGTATTTGAAGTACAGTGCACACCAATGTTGACATAGTCATTATCAAGGTAGGAATTGTGTGATACAGCTGTCATTCGATCCACCCAGCACAACCCATGTCCATATCTTTAGCTCGAGGCAGCATCTTTTACTGTATCGCGATTTATCCCCTCAACCCCAGTCTAGACACCCGTGGTCACAGTATACCTCGGCATCTTCCATTCCCACCCGCTCATTCCACTTTAACATCCCCAATTTCGTGACTTAGGAAATATGCTTGCAAGGGCCACATATGTTCTTAGGTCAGTGGGATCATTAATTAGTAGAGTTCAGCTTGTTATTAAAATAAGACATGTCCCGCTGCCAGTCTCATACCTTGGGTCTGTTGTCTTCACCCCACATACAGGATATGCATCTATTCGCTAGCAACAACATCTGCTCGGTTAACCATCTCATGGAGTTCGGCACATCTTTAGTATATCCTAGTAGAACAAGTTACTTATCTTTGGTAGCGCCTTATCTCGTAGAGACTCTATCTAAACGCAGACTCCTTCCCTTAGAATAAACCCCAGGCTTCAGACTAGATCTGGAAACTTTCCAAGCAGTATCTCTGTGTGCTGCTAGGTGGCATTGTTCGGCTGTGTGTCGGCATCGTCTGCGCTGGAAGTGACATGCATGGTGCTTATACAGGCAACACTCCAGTGCACTGACATCAGTTGCTTTTAGTGACCTTTCCACACCAGAGATATGGTGTGAAGAAGGTTGCTGATGTACCAGTGTGCAGACACTAAAGATCTCATAAGGGTTACCCTATATGGAGAAATCTGTTCACAGAGTGGGGAGGATGTGAGGGTATGTTTGTAATCTGCAGCGAGATAGAGTCTCTACCAGATAAGGCGTTACTGAAGACAAGTAGCTTGTTCACCTGATAGAGACTTTTAGCCACAGATTCCGTACCTTACAAGCAATACATCTCCGGAGGTGGCTCTGTGAACAGATTTAGATCAGGGAGTCCTGGATGAGCTCCATTGTGCAAAGTGCCTGCCACAGCAGACCTGACTGTCCAGGCAATAGTGTTTGGTAAATGTGTGCAGAGATGCCCACGTTGCAGCCTGACAGATGTCCAGGGCAGGGACTCAGTGAACTAAGGCAGTAGTCACAGCCTTGGCTTTAGTGGAATGAGCATGCAAGTTCTCGGGCCGGTTCCTGGCCAATGCGTAGCAGATCTTAAGGCAGAGCACTATCCATCATGAGATGATCCGTTTCTGCACTGCCTTCCATTTCTTTGCCCCAGTGAACCCAATTAGAAGTTGATCGCCCACCTGAACCTTTCTGGAACTATCAATGTAGAATGACAGTGCTCTTTTTGAGTCCTGTGGGTGGAGTCTCTCCTCTTCTTTGGAAGGGTGAGGCAGAGAAAAGAAGGTATGCAAGTTTATGGTCTGGCCCACATGAAAAGGTATCACCACTTTTGGGAGGAAAGAGGCACGTGTTCTCAGCACCAGTTTGTCTGGGAAGAAAGGGGTTTCTGGAAGGTGCACAGAAAGTGCTTGCAGCTCACTAACCCTTCTGGCCGCTATTAGGTTAATAAGTGAAGATGATAATTGTGCAAGGGTTCAAAGAGTGCACACATCAGGAACATTAAAAATAGATTCAGGTCCCACTGGGGCATGATGAAGGGTTTCAGAGGGAACATATGCTGTAGTTCCTTGAGAAACGAGTCACAACCGGTGACTTGAACAGAGAAGACTGATCCGGCAACCGCAAGAATGCCATATAGCTGAAAAGTACTCTTTAACAGTGTCCAGAGCAAAGCCTTGCCAGGCCAATGAGAGAACAAAGAACAAAGCTTCAGATAAGGGGATCAACCTGTTTCAATGCACACAAAGCCACAAATTTATCCCAATGGCAGGAGCAAACTGTCTTGGTTGAGGGGCGCCTGGCTGCCAGAATGACATCACAGACTTCAGGAGGGAGTTCAAAAACTGTCAGCTGTTGACGCTGAATCTCCACGCATGAAGGTGAAGAGTGCACAGGTTCATGTGTAGGACCCTGCCCTGTTGTTGCGTCAGTAGATCTTTCCGGAGGGGCAGCGCGACTGGAGGACTGATGCTCTTGCTCAGGATTTCCGGATACCGTTTTCTCCATGCCCAATTTGGAGCCAGAAGAATAACTTGGGCCCGATCGTTCTTGAGAACTCTAGGCAAGAGTGGAATTGGCAGAAAGTCATACAAGAGGCCTGAGCTCCACTCAAGACGAAAAGTATCTTCGAGCAAAAGTCGCCTTGGAAACTGCAGCGTGCAGAAGTGCTGTGCAGGGCTTGACCCAGGCCCTGCACAGGACATCATTGAGGACTTTAAAAAAAAAAAGGAGAATTCAATAGAAAAATGGGTCCTGAAGGTTGACTCCCACCTAAAGGACCTCTGCCAAGATCCTCATTTTGGCTGACACCGAGAGTAGCTGTAGGTTCATGACCTCAGCCACCCTCCTCACCACCATAGCGAAGGAGGCCCCTTCCTCCATAGCCACACTAGGAGGAGACCAGGCCAGTGTCTGGTGAGTTGTCCAGAGCACTGGCATCTGCCAGTTCCTCATACCATTTATCATTGCCCTCCTTAAGGGTGTTGTACCTATAAGAATCCTCTGATCGTCCCCAATCATACTCCTCTCCAGGCCTGTCAAAAAAAGTAGGCACTAGCTCTGACTCAGAAGGTCGATTTCCGAGCAGCCCTGGATTTGGCGTTGGGTGACACTGGTCTGGCTCTGTCTCAAAGTCAGATAAGATGATGGGGCAGCGGCACCGGGAATGACGTTGCAGGAATAGGCTCGGGGTAAGGTCACACTCTCGTGATCAGAGCTGTTCCAGATCCAGCACCGGTTCCAGGGGTCCAAGTGCCACCAAGGACGGACTCGCTGGCGGAAATCCATCGGGGGCACCTGCCAAACCCAAGGGGCCTGAAGGCGCTCCAGAGGGATCGGCTCGCCCAAAAATGAGGTGCATGGCCTCATAAAAGTTGGGCAGGGGTCACTCTGGGTCCGGGAAACTCAGGACCCAGTGGCAGGCTCAGCGTGCATTGAAGTGGGCTCTAGTGTGATATAATAACCGCACCGTATCATGGATTTGGACCGGCGCAGTGAAGTCGAAGAGCAATTTGACTTTTTCGATTTCATGGAGTTTTTGTGGGACTTACTCAATGACTTCAGGCATGATCATGAGCGATTGGAACAATTCCGTGAAAGGACCTGGAACCATCCTCGCAATTAGGACCTGGAGCATCATGGAGTTAGCTGGCGGCAGGCGACTCGGAGCTTCAAGGAGCGCTCCCATAGAGCTTTAGGATTCATGGCACATCAGTCCTTGTGGTTCGGCTCCAAGCACCACAAGCAAAATAGATGGGGGTCTGTCACAGACATCTGTCTTTGACAGGATCCACAGGGTTTAAACCCCACTGGTTTCTCGGGGGGGGCATCCCTACACACTGGGAGATAAGTCTAAAAAAACAGAAACTGATGTCAGTGTCCTGGAGTGGAGCCTGTACAGTCACCACTCACATCTCTTCTAGCATGGATGGTGCAGACGTGGAGCTGAACGACGCCACCTACCAGCGCACAGAGGTACTGTTTGAAAAGTTTCCAGATCCAGTCTAATGCCTAGAAATTATTCTAAGGTAAGGAATCTGCAGCTAGAAGTCTCCATCAGATATGCCATTTTAGAAGTCATCTCTATATCTTCAGCTATCATATCTGACAGCGCGTTGCCCAATCCATGTCAGTACTCTGTCACAGCTGGGCACTGCCACGCCATTTTCAAGAAGTCTGCCCCAGGTGCATTGCATCTAGTACAGCGGGAGTGCTCCCTACGTTTGTGTAGAAATAGCGAATGGGGGTGCGATAGACTCGATAGATATATTTAAAGTGGATGGGTCACAGTCTGCTGTTAGGAGACAGTTCCCCCAATTTGGCTAAACTCGCAATAAGACCACTCAACACCTGAGACGGTTCCCCCCAGATCGAGGTCCCACTGTGCTCTGGCCTTGGGTTTCGGTGTGGGGATTTCAGCTTGTAAAGAGGAATACAAGTTAGTCACCAAGAGTTTAACCGTAGGGACAATCAGGAACATTGTTAATGTTTTCGACTCTGGGGGGGTTCCTGATGGAAGATTGGATAATGCTCCCTGCACAGTGTCCGAAGGCAGTAGTATGTGAGGATGTTTAGAGGAGAGCACCCCTGCCCCTCAACCTCTGTTGGATACTCTAGGAATTGATCCGATGGGAATATCTTGCCCAATGTGTGTATACTCCCCCCATTTCTTTACACGTTGAAGAAAAGTTGCATTACAGGTGAGTGAGGTTAAGGGGAATTGGTTTAAAGTCTGTTTAGGAGAATAAAGTATGCATAGTTAAGTCATCCGCAGATCTTTTCCAATGCAGTTTGTGTCAATGTCACTGCATCAATCACTGCTTGAGTACATCATGGGATCTGTCACAGCAGTGCAGTCATTGGGGTGGGATAAGCACTGTCATGCTTGATCAACAGGTGTGCCATTTACAGGGGAAGGTGGCACCAAAAGCATGCAAAATGCGCTTGAGCACAATAATAGGAGAGCTCAAATTCTAGGGCGGCTAGGCTGCCCAGTTTATAGGATACTGTCCGTGTTTTTCCTTTGGGCCCGTGGCGGTTTACCTGCTCAGGCCATTGATATCAGGTGTGATTTTAGTGTTTTGAAATTTTTTGGGCTCAATGGGCTCGATATATTATAGAAAAGGTAAAGTAGCTTGGGCAATATAATCATTTTTATCAATGCAATTCTGTCCATCCACGGTAGTGGAAATGGTGCCCAACAATGGATCTGTTCTTCAGTGAGAGTCAGGACAGTCCCATAATTTTCCCTTATTTTCCATTATTACTGTAGTTTTAGCCTGATTGATCCAGACCCCCCCAGATATTTGATGGAAGTTGTTGTACAGGTCAGTGAGAAGTCTAGGTCATGAGGCTGTGTGGCCATTGTGAGCAGGAATACTGTAGATTTATTCCAATTAGTAGCAACCCATGAGACTGCACGGAAGAAGGTAAATTCATGTATAACCAGGTTTAGATGTTGCCCTAGGTCCGACAGGTAGAGTGTAATGTCATCTGTATACAATGACACTATTAAGTTACAAGGAGAGAAAGCCAGCCTTTGTCTACCGTGTAATTGGTGAATTGTGCGAGCAAGAGGCTGTGTAGCGAGCCAGTAGAGCATGGGCAAAGGGGGCATCCTTGCCAGTTACTCCTTACAATAGTGAATGGATCTGAGAGCAGGCCACCCATTCTGAACCGGGAGGTCAGGGAAGTATATAGTAACTGCACCCAGCGATGGCCAGCTTGGTTAGTAGGTGGCTTAGTCTATTGGCTAGCACTTTGGCCCACATTTTGTGTCCATATTTGTTAGTGACAGTGGCCTATACGAGTCTGAATGGTCAGGCAGCTTACCCGTCTGAGCATAGTTATGATTATTGATTCCTTCAGGGAGGGTGGAAGTACTTCCCTGCCGCAGTGCATCATTGTATACCTCTAACAACCGTGGGGCCAGTAACGTTGCACACTGTTTGGAAAATTCTGTGGGGAACCATCCCCTCCCGGAGCCTTGCACGTTGGGAGTTCCTCAATTTTGGCTCAAATTTCCTCAAGCATGAGAGGTTCTTCTAGGAAACGTTTCTGTGGTCCCTCAAACCATGCTAGGGTTTTTCGCTCAAAATACTGAACAACCTCATCTTGTGTTCTAATTATTCGTAACGTGTAAAGACCAGAGTAATAGTCAACTAATTTGAGCAGTATTTCATCGTCATTATGGAGAATGGTGCCATCGTCCTTCTGTAATCATGTGACAGCTTGCATGTGCCTGTCAGGTCATGATAATATAAGCAAGGGTTCTTCTTGGTCTCCCCGTATATGTCCTGGCCCTAGCGTACTTCTCTAGGTGTTTAACCACTAGTTCGGCTGCCTAAATGAACTCTGTGTGTTTCTGTCTTATTTCCCTGAATAATTGAGATTTGGGAGTGGTGGAGATGTCCTCAGTGATGTCACTGACCATGTCATGATGAGTGATGCAATATGTGATGTCATTAGCAGTGCATTGCGGGTGCGTAAGTTATAGTTAGCTCAGCTAACTGTAACTGCCGAATTTCTCTGGTTTTGTACGAGTGAAATCTGACCCTAACTATAGCGTCCCTGTAACCTTTGTTTCTTTCAGTGAATTTCTAAGGACTTTTAAATGCTAATTCCTAACTATAAAATCCCTGTAACCTTTGGTTTTTTCAGTGAATTTCTAAGGTTTTTTAAAAGCTAATTCCTAACTATAGCGTTCCTGTAACCTTTGTTTTTTTCAGTGAATTTTTATGGTTTTGTAACTAGTAGTCGTGTGTGCATAGTGGTGAGAAAGGGGGCTGGGCCTCCAACCAGCTTTCAGGAATCCCGCTGGGTAGGACTTACAGGAGGGTACCAGGAGGGCTTCTTAGCCCCCAAGGTCCCTCAGGAGTAAAGTGGACTTCATGAAGTAACCAGTAGTGCACCCTGAACCAAGTTTGCAGAGTGGTGCAGAAAGGGAGAGTGGCCTCCGAAGACCTCTTACCAATCCCACTGTGTAGGACTTGCTGGAGGTAACAGGATGGGTAGTTGGCCCCTAAGGACGTCCTTGGAAGCCAACTACCCCTTCTGTTACCTCCAGTAAGTCCCACACAGCAGATTTGCTGAAACCTGGTAGGAGGCCACGCCCCCTTTCTCCACCACTGTGCAAACGCACCTCCTGGTGCACTACTGGTACAGGGGTTGAGGTCCCCTTTGCTATTGAGGGACCTTGGGGGGCCAACAACTCCTCCTGTTACCTCCAGCAAGTCCCACACAGTGGGTTTGCTAAGAGGTTTTCAATGGCCACGCCCCCTTTCTCCACCACTCTGAAAAAGCACCTCTTGGTGCTCTACTAGTTGGTGGTTGAAGTCCCCTTGGCTCTTGAGAGTCCTTAGGGGTCAACTAGCCCTCCTGTTACCTACAGTGAGACCCACACAACTGGATTGCTGAGAGATGTTCGGAGGCCATGCCCCCTTTCTCTACCACTCTGCAAACGCACCTCCAGGCGCACTCCTGGTTGGGGAAAGAAGACCACTTTAGTCCTGAGGCCCTCAGGAGGCAAGGGGACCTCACCCCCCCACCAGCAGTGCGCTGAGAGGCACGTTTGCAGAGTAGTGGAGAAAGGGGGCATGGCCTCTGACCACCTCTCAGCAGTCCCATTGTGTGGGGCTTACTGGAGGTAACAAGGGGCCTTGTTGGCACCTAAGGACCCTCACCAGCAAAAGGGACTTAAGCCCCTAAATAGCAGCGCACCAAAATGTGCGTTTGCAGAGTGGTGGAGAAAGGGGGCGGGGACTCAAGCGAGTTGCTGGGTTTTTTTCCAATTTTTTTTATGAAGGAGGGCCTTGTGGCTCCCCTTTCCTGGGCCATATTTGGTCCCGGGGACCCCATCCCCCAGGGCCTGCCCCCTTTTAAAAAGAATTTTTCTATAGAAAAAAAACAAGGGAGGGGTGCCACGCAGCCCCGCTCCTGGGCCGATTTTAGCCCCGGGGACCCCATCCCCCGGGACCTGGCTTTTCTTTTTTTTTTTTTTATTTTATGATACAAAGGAAGGGGGGCCATGCGGCCCCCCTCCCTGGGCAACTTCAGCCCTGGGGACCTTATCACCCGGGGCCTGGCCTTAACATATTTTTGTTTTTAATAGAGAGGGGGGGCCATGCGGCCCCCCTCCCTGGGCCAACTTTGGCCTCGGGACCCCATCCCCCGGGGCCTGGCCACTTACTATGGGACCACGGGGGGAGCCTCAATGCCCCCGTGGTCCCTGCCGACTAGCCGCCTACTGCAGGAGCCGACATTGCTTTGAAATTCAGGGAGCTGCTGACTCAGCTCCCTGGATCCCAAAGCAAAGTGCCTGTTTTGCCTGCTCGCTTCATAGCGAGCAAGGAAACAGAAGCTGCTCTGCTTTCAGCAAGTGAGAGCATTTTGTGCTCTCGCTCACTGAAAGCAGAGCTGAGTTTGCTATGGCATGGCGGGAGCGGTGCTCTCGTCATGCCATAGCAAACTGCAATGCCCTGGGGGTGGGCACCCCGGGACATTGCTAGAGCCGGCCCTAGGGGGGTGTGGTTATCATGGCCATGTAGGGCTCCACGAGGCGGGCCACGCGGTCCCCTCTCTTCTAAGTAAGCCCCGGGGAGGTGGTGGTCCCCGGAGTAGGTGACCACAACAGACCCCCTTCATATTTGCGTTTGTGCCCCGGGGAGGTGGCGAACCCCGGGGCTGTGTGGGGGAGGCTGTAGGGCCTCCCCATTATTGAAAAAAGGGGACCCCTACTAAAAAACAATGGATCTTGCTAGCTGTAGGGAACAATATCATTTGGGGTAAAACAAAAAGCTATCCACAAGATATATAATAACTATTCAATGTAAAGCATCAAGCCTGGATCTGTGTGAAAACAGTACACATAAAATAATCATATATATGAAACTGCAAACAGTTGCTTTTTGATACAAAATTGTATTTCTTTATTTTAATAAATCAATTTTTTCCGTTCAGAATTTCTTTATAATTTCATTATACGTATTAAATATGTACTTCTTTTTAAAAACATTTTTGATAATTCTTTTTATACATAAATAGTAAAGTGACACAGATCGTTTTTCACAAACACAACATAACAGTGCTATACATAAAAGTTTTTTTTCCATTAAAAACCAAGAGAAGGAGTTGTTAAACAATTCAAAGGCTGGCGGTCGATGAAAAAACACGACGCGCGTTTCGGCGTTTAAGCCTTCGTCAGGTGGAACCGTCTCAACTTTCTCTATAATAAAGTGTAGAATAAACACAATAAGAAACTAAAAAACACTTTAGGCCTGATCATTTAATACTGATATACATTTGAGCATTGAAAGCTTCTATTCCTTTAATATCTATGTCCATATTGCCAAAGACACTTGTATATCTATTGATTGATTCATATTACAATTGCATATAGCACACACATTATTTCTATAGCTGATTAACACTTCTCCGTAACAGGGGCACACCACCAGTTCTATAGTATCTGCAAAAGGTAATATGTAAGAAGATGCAAAGATAGAGAATAATAATTACATCTTATCCCTTTTTAATATGCTAAACGTCAGCAAATGTAAAGTGATAATAGTATCTTGCTATATACCTGATTAAGATGGATTATGTCACGGCATATAGATGGTATGGGTCTAGTTAATGCTTCCCGAAGGCTACGTAGTCTGTAAAGACAATGATCAAGAGCCCCCTGTTACAGAGAAGTGTTAATCAGCTCTGGTCCTAATAATGAACTCTGAGCGTCCTGACAGATTATAGGTACATGGCACACATTTAATATGCTTTAGTCTATGACTGATGACTAAGAGGGTACATTTATGGCTATTTAGAACCACCATATATTCACCATGTAAAAGATCTGTCTCTTATTGAATCTCTTAACGTAGAGAACATTTGAGAGTAAGCCTCACATCTTTTTCTTGTGCACGGGTGATCAATTCCATGTTCTTCATCTTTCTTTTTCTCAGGAGCTATAAAGGTATATTCACTTTAATGCTCCCTACATCTCTATATACATATGTTTTTTCTTTTTCTTTTATAAGTAAGTATAGGGTGTTAGCTTCGCTATAGAAATAATGTGTGTGCTATATGCAATTGTAATATGAATCAATCAATAGATATACAAGTGTCTTTGGCAATATGGACATAGATATTAAAGGAATAGAAGCTTTCAATGCTCAAATGTATATCAGTATTAAATGATCAGGCCTTAAGTGTTTTTTAGCTTCTTATTGTGTTTATTCTACACTTTATTATAGAGAAAGTTGAGACGGTTCCACCTGACGAAGGCTTAAACGCCGAAACGCGCCTCGTGATTTTCATCGACCGCCAGCCTTTGAATTGTTTAACAACTCCTTCTCTTGGTTTTTAATGGAAAAAACATTTTATGTATAGCACTGTTATGTTGTGTTTGTGAAAAACGATCTGTCACTTTACTATTTATGTATAAAAAGAATTATCAATTTTTTTTTTTTTTTAAAGAAGTACATATTTAATACGTATAATGAAATTATAAAGAAATTATGAACGGAAAAAATTGATTTATTAAAATAAAGAAATACAATTTTGTATCAAAAAACAGCAGTTTCATATATATGATTATTTTATGTGTACTGTTTTCACACAGATCCAGGCCTGATGCTTTACATTGAATAGTTATTATATATCTTGTGGATAGCTTTTTGTTTTACCCCAAATGTAGGGCCTCCCCCGCACTTTAAAAAAAATTAAACATATATGTGCCCCGGGGAGGTGGTGGTCCCTGGGGCTGGGGGGCCACGTGTCCCCCCCACATTTGACTGAATAAGCCCCGGGGAGGTGGTGGTCCCCAGGGCTGCGGGGGGCTGCGTGCCCCCTGCATTTCCTTTGTGTTTAGACCCGGGGAGGTGGTGGTCCCAGGAGCTGCGGGGGGCCCACATGGGCCCCCCCATCTGTATTTTAATAATGCCCCCGGGACCTGGCCCACCCAGGAGATTAATTAAATGAAGCATTTTGCCTGCATTCGCTTGTCCACCACGACTCCCGATGAATATTTAAAAAAAAAATGCTTTGTTTGGCCCTGGGGGTCCCAGTTGGATCCCTTGAACAGGCCTAGGGTTCAGGGTGTTCTACTTTGTCCCCTCTTCTTTTTTTTAAACATTTCTCCTTGTAATTCGGTTCAACTGAGTCACAAGATGGCTGCTAACACTTCCTGGTTTGAAGTGTGGGCAGCCAATCAGATCTCAGGCACGAGATCAGGAGGGGTCATGGATCCACCGCGGCCACAGTCGTATATCTGAGAAATCTTTACATTTCTCAGAAACTACTTAACTGATTTACACCATTTAACAAACAGAGTGCTTTCTGGACCGAGAGCTACCTTTTTGACAAATTTGGTGCAATTCCGTTCAGCAGTTCAGCTGTAGCCATGTCTAAAGTTTCCTATGGAAATTACCATGGAGAAAAAGCATTTTGGGACCCCCCCCCACTTAGTTTTGAAAATTTCATGAAGATTAGTTAAATGACGCCAAAGATATAGGCAACTGAAAAACAGATTTTTAATAGAAATCAAGTCCTTACTTTAACTACCTACTGGCGAATGCCAGTAGGGGATGGATATATATATGTATATATGTATATATGTATTATCTACTGGCGGTCGCCAGTAGATAGTTATAGTTAGGACCTATTTTCCATAGGAAATCCGCAACATTCTATTTGAAATAACGTTGGCGCCGGTTGACGAATCTTCGCGAAAGTTTCCAACTTGTTGGGGCGCTCTGGTCCGCTCCTATCCTGAAAGTCTCGGGGTGATTCGTCAGCGGGGGCCGAGAAAAAGGGGGTCCCAAAACGTGTTTTCCCCATTTATTTTTCCATAGGAACCTTTAGTCGCAGCTACAGCCCGAACTGCTGAACGGAATTACACCAAATTTGGCAAAGGGGTAGCCCTTGGTTCAGTGTCGTGCCTTTTGCTTAAATGGTGTAAATCCGTTCAGTAGTTCCTGAGAAAATCAAAAGTAAAATCACATATATATCTGGGCGGAGCCTAACCACACATGTCATTGTGAGATCTGATTGGCTGTCAGCACTTCATCCTGGAATTGCTGGCAGCCATCTTGAGACCAATATACATGATAGTACCCCATTGAAATGCATTGTAGTGAATCAAAGATTTTGAGGGTTACCAAAAGGAGAACTACAAAGGGTGATAACAGACTTTAGTTACATTAGAATTCATTTGTTGATGGTACCATACTAATTTCAGGAATTGTGGTGTGTTCTAAGGTGATTTTACCCTGTGAAAAACCTTCTGCTGGGATATCATGAATCATGTTTGAGAGAAAACTATTTTCACATGCTTGTCCCATAGAGTTTTGGAAGGTGCTCCAGAAGCTAAAATGAGAGCATATTTTCTGTAAATTCACATTATCTTTCTCAGTCATGTGAGAATGAAGTCTGACATTCGCAGTAAAACATGTACATCCAACAAGGGCAGAGACTGTCAGTTGATTCCTTTGTGTTCTACTGCAGCTTCCCAGAGTGTTCTAAAGAACAACTAGAGTGCTAACAGCCTTACTTAGGACAAAAGTATGGCACACCTGAAGCCATCTTGATTGGAATAAACTGGTAACACTTAAAACATTTAATTTAAAAAGGAACAAAATGATGGGGTTCATTTTGTCATAGAAATTATGGTTAGTGCTGTAGAAAGAAAAATTAGGACATGTTTCAAGTGTGATCTCAAATATCTTCCTGTTATATTTCAACAGGAGCAGCCTGCCAGTTGATGCCTTTGTGTTCTACTGCAGCTTCCCAGAGTGTTCTAAAGAACAACTAGAGCGCTAACAGCCTTACTTATGACAAAAGTATGGCACACCTGAAGCCATCTTGATTGGAATAAACCGGTAACACTTAAAACATTTAATTTAAAAAGGAACAAAATGAGGGGTTCTTTTTGAAATAGAAATTATGGTTAGTGCTGCAGAAAGAAAAATTAGGGCATGTTTTAAGTGAGATCTCAAATCCTCTTCTATTTCATTAGAAAATTCTGACATGCAGACTGAAACAATCACTTTCAATACCAGCAGCAGACTTCCAGTTAACTCCCTGGTGAGCAGTAGCTTTACTACAGTGATCTAATGAGCAACTAGAGTGCTAACATTCTGAATTTATGGCAAATGTGAGACACATTTGAATGCCTTCTTGATGGAATCAAAGTAAAAACTGAAAGCATTTCCTACTGAGGAGACTGCAGTAAATGAGGAAATTAGGAAACTTCATAACAAAGAAGTCTTCCAAGATGGCCACCAGTGAAAAAAGAGCCCAAATGTAGCACAAATATTACCCAGATGTAGCCCACATATAACCCAATGACAAAAGTGTGCAAAACACTTTTTATTTTTAGTTTTTTTGCACTGTTACGTAGTGCAGACTGGTCAGGTATTGGAGCGTTGCATCTTAAAACATGACCCCCCTACACTACAAAAACACCACTGCACTACCCTAAACCCTAAAACACTACCCCCAGCACGACCCCCTACACTACACAAGCACCACTGCACTATCCTAAACCCTAAAACACTACCCCGGCATGACCCCCTACACTACACAAACACCACTGCACTACCCTAAACCCTAAAACACTACCCCCAGCACGACCCCCTACACTACCCAAACACCACTGCACTAACCTAAATCCTAAAACACTACCCCCAGCACGACCCCCTACACTACCCAAACACCCCTGCACTACCCTAAAACATGACCCCCTACACTACACAAACACCACTGCACTACCCTAAACCCTAAAACACTTCCCCAGCACGACCCCCTACACTACACAAGCACCACTGCACTACCCTAAACCCTAAAACACTACCCCCAGCACGACCCCCTATACTACACAAACACCACTGCACTACCCTAAACCCTAAAACACTACCCCCAGCACGACCCCCTACACTACCCAAACACCACTGCACTAACCTAAATCCTAAAACACTACCCCCAGCACGACCCCCTACACTACCCAAACACCACTGCACTGCCCTAAACCCTGAAACACCAGCCCTTGCACGACCCCCTATACTGCTCGACCACCACTGCACTGCCCTAAACCCTGAAACACCACCCCTAGCATGACCCCCTACACTGCCCGAACACCACTGCACTGCCCTAAACCCTGAAACACCACCCCCTTCACGACCCCCTACACTGCCCGAACACCACTGCACTGCCCTAAACCCTGAAACACCACACCCTGCACGACCCCCTACACTGCCCGAACACCACTGCACTGCCCTAAACCTTGAAACACTACCCCCAGCAAGACCCCCTACACTGCCCGAACACCACTGCACTACCCTAAACCCTGAAACATCACCCCCAGCAAGACCCCCTACACTGCCCGAACACCACTGCCCTAAACCCTGAAACCCACCCCCAGCACGACCCCCTACACTGCTCGAACACCACTGCACTGCCCTAAACCCTGACACACCACCCCCAGCACGACCCCCTACACTGCCCGAGCACCACTGCTCTGCCCAAAACCCTGAAACACCAGCCCCAGCACGACCCCCTACACTGCCCGAACACCACTGCACTGCCCTAAACCTTGAAGCTCCAGCCCCAGCACGACCCCCTACACTGCCCGAACACCACTGCACTACCCTAAACCCTGAAACACCACCCCCAGCATGACCCCCTACACTGCCCGAGCACCACTGCACTGCACTGCCCTAAACCCTAAAACACCAACCCCAGCACGACCCCCTACACTGCCCGAACACCACTGCACTGCCCTAAACCCTGAAACATCAGCCTCAGCACGACCCCCTACACTGCCTGAACACCACTGCACTGCCCTGAACCCTGAAACACCAGCCCCAGCACGACCCCCTACACTGCCCGAACACCACTGCACTGCCCTAACCCTGAAACACCACCCCGTGCACGACCCCTACACTGCCCAAACACCACTGCACTGCCCTAAACCCTGAAACACCACCCCCAGCACGACCCCTACACTGCCCGAACACCACTGCACTGCCCTAAACCCTGAAAAACCACCCCTGCACGACCCCCTACACTGCCCGAACACTACTGCACTGCCCTAAACCCTGAAACACCATCCCCAGCACGACCCCCTACACTGCACGAACACCGCTGCACTGCCCTAAACCCTGAAACACTACCCCCAGCAAGACCCCCTACACTGCCCGAACACCACTGCACTGCCCTAAACCCTGAAACATCACCCCCAGCAAGACCCCCTACACTGCCCGAACACCACTGCCCTAAACCCTGAAACACCACCCCCATCAAGACCCCCTACACTACCCAAACACCACTGCACTACCCTAAACCCTGAAACACCAGCCCCAGCACGACCCCCTACACTGCCCGAACACCACTGCACTGCCCTAAACCCTGAAACACCACCCCCTGCATGACCCCCTACACTGCCCGAACACCACTGCACTGCCCTAAACCCTGAAACACCACCCCCAGCACGACCCCTACACTGCCCGAACACCACTGCACTGCCCTAAACCCTGAAACACCACCCCTGCACGACCCCCTACACTGCCCGAACACTACTGCACTGCCCTAAACCCTGAAACACCACCCCCAGCACAACCCCTACACTGCACAAACACCACTGCACTGCCCTAAACCCTGAAACACTACCCCCAGCAAGACCCCCTACACTGCCCGAACACCACTCCACTGCCCTAAACCCTGAAACATCACCCCCAGGAAGACCCCCTACACTGCCCGAACACCACTGCACTGCCCTAAACCCTGAAACACCACCCCCAGCACGACCCCCTACACTGCCCGAACACCACTGCACTGCCCTAAACCCTGAAACACCACCCCCAGCATGACCCCCTACACTGCCCAAACACCACTGCTCTGCCCAAAACCCTGAAACACCACCCCAGCACAACCCCCTACACTGCCCAAACACCACTGCACTGCCCTAAACCCTGAAACACCAGCCCCAGCACAACCCCGTACACTGCCCGAACACCACTGCACTGCCCTAAACCCTGAAATAACAGCCCCAGCACGACCCCTACACTGCCCGAACACCACTGCACTGCCCTAAACCCTGAAACACCACCCCCAGCACGACCCCCTACACTGCCCGAACACCACTGCACTGCCCTAAACCCTGAAACACCAGCCCCAGCACGACCACCTACACTGCCCGAACACCACTGCACTAAACCCTCAAACACCAGCCCCAGCACGACCCCCTACACTGCCCGAACACCACTGCACTGCCCTAAACCCTGAAACACCACCCCCAGCAAGACACCCTACACTGCCCGAACACCACTGCACTAAACCCTGAAACACCACCCCCAGCAAGACCACCTACACTGGCCGAACACCACTGCAGTGCCCTAAACCCTGAAACACCACCCCTGCACGACCCCCTACACTGCCCAAACACCACTGCACTGCCCTAAACCCTGAAACACCACCCCCAGCAAGACCACCTACACTGGCCGAACACCACTGCACTGCCCTAAACCCTGAAACACCACCCCCTGCACGACCCCCTACACTGCCCAAACACCACTGCACTGCCCTAAACCCTGAAACACCACCCCTCAGCATGACACCCTACACTGCCCGAACACCACTGCACTGCCCTAAACCCTGAAACACCACCCCCAGCACGACCCCCTACACTGCCCGAACACCACTGCCCTAAACCCTGAAACACCACCCCCAGTACGACCCCCTACACTGCCCGAACACCACTGCACTGCCCTAAACCCTGAAACATCACCCCCAGCAAGACCCCCTACACTGCCTGAACACCACTGCCCTAAACCCTGAAACACCACCCCCAGCAAGACCCCTACACTGCCCGAACACCACTGCACTGCCCTAAACCCTGAAACACCACCTCCAGCACAACCCCTACACTGCCTGAACACCATTGCTCTGCCCTAAACCCTGAAACACTAGCCCCAGCACGACCCCCTACACTGCCCGAACACCACTGCACTGCCCTAAACCCTGAAACACCACTCCCAGCACGACCCCCTACACGGCACGAACACCACTGCACTGCCCTAAACCCTGAAACACTACCCCCAGCAAGACCCCCTACACTGCCCGAACACCACTGCACTGCCCTAGACTCTGAAACACCAGCCCCAGCAAGACCCCCTACACTGCCTGAACACCACTGCACTGCCCTAAACCCTGAAACACCAGCCCCAGCACGACCACCTACACTGCCCTAAACCCTGAAACACCAGCCCCAGCACGACCCCCTACACTGACCAAACACCACTGTACTGCCCTAAACCCTGAAACACCAGCCCCAGCATGACCCCCTACACTGCCCGAACACCACTGCACTGCCCTAAACCCTGAAACACCACCCCCTGCACAACCCCCTACACTGCGCAAACACCACTGCACTGCCCTAAACCCTGAAACACCACCCCCTGCATGACCCCCTACACTGCCCGAACACTACTGCACTGCCCTAAACCCTGAAACACCATCCCCAGCACGACCCCCTACACTGCACGAACACCACGGCACTGCCCTAAACCCTGAAACACTACCCCCAACAAGACCCCTACACTGCCCGAACACCACTGCACTGCCCTAAACCCTGAAACATCACCCCCAGCAAGACCCCCTACACTGCCCGAACACCACTGCCCTAAACCCTGAAATACCACCCCCATCAAGACCCCCTACACTGCCCGAACACCACTGCACTACCCTAAACCCTGAAACACCAGCCCCAGCACGACCCCTACACTGCCCGAACACCACTGCACTGCCCTAAACCCTGAAACACCACCCCTGCATGACCCCCTACACTGCCCGAACACCACTGCACTGCCCTAAACCCTGAAACACCACCCCCAGCACGACCCCCTACACTGCCCGAACACCACTGCACTGCCCTAAACCCTGAAACACCACCCCTGCACGACCCCCTACACTGCCCGAACACTACTGCACTGCCCTAAACCCTGAAACACCACCCCCAGCACAACCCCTACACTGCACAAACACCACTGCACTGCCCTAAACCCTGAAACACTACCCCCAGCAAGACCCCCTACACTGCCCGAACACCACTGCACTGCCCTAAACCCTGAAACATCACCCCCAGGAAGACCCCTACACTGCCCGAACACCACTGCACTGCCCTAAACCCTGAAACACCACCCCCAGCACGACCCCCTACACTGCCCGAACACTACTGCCCTAAACCCTGAAACACCACCCCCAGCAAGACCCCCTACACTGCCCGAACACCACTGCACTGCCCTAAACCCTGAAACACCACCCCCAGCATGACCCCTACACTGCCCAAACACCACTGCTCTGCCCAAAACCCTGAAACACCACCCCAGCACAACCCCCTACACTGCCCAAACACCACTGCACTGCCCTAAACCCTGAAACACCAGCCCCAGCACAACCCCGTACACTGCCCGAACACCACTGCACTGCCCTAAACCCTGAAATAACAGCCCCAGCACGACCCCCTACACTGCCCGAACACCACTGCACTGCCCTAAACCCTGAAACACCACCCCCAGCACGACCCCCTACACTGCCCGAACACCACTGCACTGCCCTAAACCCTGAAACACCAGCCCCAGCACGACCACCTACACTGCCCGAACACCACTGCACTAAACCCTCAAACACCAGCCCCAGCACGACCCCCTACACTGCCCGAACACCACTGCACTGCCCTAAACCCTGAAACACCACCCCCAGCAAGACACCCTACACTGCCCGAACACCACTGCACTAAACCCTGAAACACCACCCCCAGCAAGACCACCTACACTGGCCGAACACCACTGCAGTGCCCTAAACCCTGAAACACCACCCCCTGCACGACCCCCTACACTGCCCAAACACCACTGCACTGCCCTAAACCCTGAAACACCACCCCCAGCAAGACCACCTACACTGGCCGAACACCACTGCACTGCCCTAAACCCTGAAACACCACCCCCTGCACGACCCCCTACACTGCCCAAACACCACTGCACTGCCCTAAACCCTGAAACACCACCCCTCAGCATGACACCCTACACTGCCCGAACACCACTGCACTGCCCTAAACCCTGAAACACCACCCCCAGCATGACCCCTACACTGCCCGAACACCACTGCACTGCCCTAAACCCTGAAACACCACCCCTGCACGACCCCCTACACTGACGGAACACCACTGCACCGCCCTAAACCCCGAAACACCACCCCCCAGCACGACCCCCTACACTGCCCGAACACCACTGCACTGCCCTAAACCCTGAAACATCACCCCCAGCAAGACCCCCTACACTGCCTGAACACCACTGCCCTAAACCCTGAAACACCACCCCCAGCAAGACCCCTACACTGCCCGAACACCACTGCACTGCCCTAAACCCTGAAACACCACCTCCAGCACAACCCCCTACACTGCCTGAACACCATTGCTCTGCCCTAAACCCTGAAACACTAGCCCCAGCACGACCCCCTACACTGCCCGAACACCACTGCACTGCCCTAAACCCTGAAACACCACTCCCAGCACGACCCCTACACGGCACGAACACCACTGCACTGCCCTAAACCCTGAAACACTACCCCCAGCAAGACCCCCTACACTGCCCGAACACCACTGCACTGCCCTAGACTCTGAAACACCAGCCCCAGCAAGACCCCTACACTGCCTGAACACCACTGCACTGCCCTAAACCCTGAAACACCAGCCCCAGCACGACCACCTACACTGCCCTAAATCCTGAAACACCAGCCCCAGCACAACCCCCTACACTGCCCGAACACCACTGCACTGCCCAAAAGCCTGAAACACCAGCCCCAGCACGACCCCTACACTGCCCAAACACCACTGTACTGCCCTAAACCCTGAAACACCAGCCCCAGCATGACCCCCTACACTGCCCGAACACCACTGCACTGCCCTAAACCCTGAAACACCACCCCTGCACAACCCCCTACACTGCGCAAACACCACTGCACTGCCCTAAACCCTGAAACACCACCCCCTGCACCACCCCCTACACTGCCCGAACACCACTGCACTGCCCTAAACCCTGAAACACCACCCCAGCACAACCCCCTTTACTGCTCGAACACCACTGCACTGCCCCAAACCCTGAAACACCACCCCCAGCACGACCCCCTATACTGCCCGAACACCACTGCCCTAAACCCTGAAACACCACTCCCTGCACGACCCCATACACTGCCCGAACACCACTGCACTGCCCTAAACCCTGAAACACCACCCCCTGCACGACCCCCTACACTGCCCGAACACCACTGCACTGCCCTAAACCCTGAAACACCACCCCCAGCACGACCCCCTACACTGCCAGAACACCACTGCACTGCCCTAAACCCTAAAACACCACCCCCAGCACGACCCCCTACACTGCCCGAACACCACTGCACTGCCTTAAACCCTAGAACACTACCCCCAGCACGACCCCCTACACTACCCGAACACCACTGCACTACCCTAAACCCTAAAATACTCCCCCCAGCACGACCTCCTACACTACCCGAACACGACTGCACTGCCCTGAACCCTCAAACACTCCCCCAGCATGACCCCCTACACTACCCGAACACCACTGCACTGCCCTAAACCCTAAAACACTCCCCCAGCATGACCCCCGACACTACCCGAACACCACTGCACTGCCCTAAACCCTAAAACACTCCCCCAGCACGACCCCCTACACTACCCAAACACCACTGCACTGCCCTAAACCCTAAAACACTACCCCCCGCATGACCCCCTACACTACCCAAACACCAATGCACTACCGTAATCCCTAAAACACTACCCCCCGCACGACCCCCTACACTACCCAAAGACCACTGCACTACCCTAAACCCTAAAACACTACCCCCCGCACGACTCCCTACACTACCCAAAGACCACTGCACTACCCTAAACCCTAAAACACGACCTCCTACACTACACAAATACCACTGCACTACCCTAAACCCTAAAACACTACCCCCTACACTACACAAACACCACTGCACTACCCTAAACCCTAAAAAACTACCCCCAGCATGAACCCCTACACTACCCAAACACCACTGCACTACCCTAAAACACTACCACCAGCAGTACCCCCTACACCACCCAAACACCACTGCACTACCCTAAACCCTAAAACACTACCCCCAGCAGTACCCCCTACACTACCCAATCACCACTGCACTACCCTAAATCACTACCCCCAGCACGACCCCCTACACTACCCAAACACCACTGCACTACCCTAAACCCTAAAACACTACCCCAGCACGACCCCCTACACTACCCAAACACCACTACACTACCCTAAACCCTAAAACACTCCCCCCAGCACGACTCCCTACACTACCCAAACACCACTGCACTACCCTAAACCCTAAAACACTACCCCCAGTATGACCCTCTTCACTACCTAAACACAACTGCACAATTTGTTACAGGCGTTGCAATGCAGGCCTGTGGTGCTTACTGGAAGTACCTGGTGGGCTAGTTGGGCCCCAGGGACCCTCAGGATTCAAGGTGACCTAATCCCCCAACTTAAAACGCTCCACGGGACGCGTTTGCACAGTGGTGAAGGGAGGGGGCGGGCCTCAGGTGACATGTGCGCAAACATGCCCTGTAGTGCGTTTTAAGTTGGGGAATTAATTCCCTTTGAATCCTGAGGGACCCTGGGGGCCAACTAGCCCACCAGGTACCTTCAGTAAGCACAACAGAGTTGCGTTGCAGAGAGGTGAAAAAAGGTGCGTGGCCTCGGAACGCCTCTCTGCAACTCAGCTCTGTGGTCCTAACTGTAGGTACCTGGGGGCTAGTTGGGCCCCAGGGACCCTCAGGATTCAAGGGGACTTAATCTCGCAACTTAAAACGCGCCACGGGGCGCGTTTGCACACATGTCACCTCAGGCCCCCTCCCTTCACCACTGTGCAAACGCGCCCTGTAGCGCGTTTTAAGAGGTAGTTTTAATCCCCCTGCCCTATTATGTACTAGGGACTTGCAGAGGAGGTCATGCTAATCACAGGGGTACCCCAACACATGGTGTTCCCTAGTGTATGTAGGTGTTTTCACTGTATTCTAAGTGTCTTTTAGCATAGCACTGGCTCTGGTTAGTCAGAGTCAGTTACCACCAGTACCCGTCTGAAAAAGTTGTGGGCACAGGATGATTTTGCAACAAGGCCTCTTTCTGCTCCTCTGTTGGTTCTTTCTGCACAACTTTTGCTTCTTTCTGTGCGTTTTTTCTTCTTTCTTCACATGTCCTACCTCTGTAGGCATAGTTAGAAACTAGCATTTAAAAAACCTTTGAAATTCACTTAAAAAATCATAGGTTTCAGGCACGTTATAGTTAGAAATTAGCATTTAAAAAACCTTTGAAATTCACTGAAAAAACCATAGGTTTTAGGGACAGTTCTAGTTAGTTGGACATTTCACTCGTACAAAACCAGTGAAATTCCCCCATTATAGTTAGTTCAGCTAACTATAACTCGCGCCCCCGCAATGCACTGCTGATGACGTCACATATTACATCACTCATGACATGGTCAGTGACATCACTGATGACATCATCCATGTGATAATTTGATGCATCTTCTCACACCCTAATATAACCTTTGATACACCCACTCTAAATTACAGACTGCCATTCTCAAAACCATAGCCACTCCAACACCAATAACTACATACCCACTCACTGATTCTTAGGTCTACACACACATCCACTCACTCACCCGTACAGTCACTCATACTTACGGTCACTCAGTACAGGACTATCATATGCACTCACATGCCACTCATCCATAGAGGTACTCACACACCTAGTCAATCATGTAAATAATTAATCACACTGCCATTTACTCACCTATACAGTTATACATACACCAGCTCACTTACTCATACAAATACTAGCACATTCTTACGCTCTTATACAATCACTGATACAAGTACACACTCATCCATACAGCCACAATCACACACTCTCACTTATAGCCATTTATATACTCCAACACACATATACACTGCCTTTCACATATGTAGTTACTCACACATGTACCACTGAGATATACATTCACTCACTAACACACCCATACACAAACTCACCCACCCATACAGTCCATCACAGATTCACTCTTGAAACCATGCACCCAGTGAATCACCCACTCACACATCTATGCACAGAGTCACACACACCCCACCCCCAAACACTCAGGCACCCATACAGATACTCAGACAACCAATCAATAACTCATATAGACACTCATGTAGCTATTCACAAACCCATGCAGCCGCTTACACAGCAACAGACAGACTGATGCAGACATTCACACAGTTTAGTCACTAACCCATGCATTCAGTAAGATACGTTTAATCCCTCACTTATAGAGTCAGTCACGCACCTACTAAATCATCCATTCAGACACTTATACACCCACTCATTCTTCAATACGCCTTTCCCTATATATATTAAACATATTTAAACTTTACAGAAACACACAGTCACTGGATGATGTCATCAGTGATGTCATTTGAGATGTCATCAGTTATGTCATCAGTGATGTCACTGACCATGTCATGAGTGATGTAATATGTGACGTCATCAGCAATGCATTATGGGGCGCGAGTTATAGTTAGCTGAACGAACTATAACGGGGAATTTCACTGGTTTTGTACGAGTGAAATGTCCAACTAACTATAACTGTCCCTAAAACCTATGGTTTTTTCAGTGATATATATATATATATATATATATATATATATATATATATATATATATATATATATCCAACAAAGAGCTGCAATAATCCTCAGTACCAGTATTCCTGAGACGATCAATCACAGAGACGACACTCTATTTCGATCCAGCGTATGTTTATTCACACACGGCAACAAAATAACACCCAACGCGTTGAGGAGTTAACGCACTCCTTGGTCACGGGTCCCGAAACATTCGCTGGATCGAAATAGAGTGTCGGCTCTGTGATTGATCGTCTCAGGAATACTGGTACTGAGGATTATTGCAGCTCTTTGTTGGATATTTGAGGCTCGCTTCCTCACCGTACACTCCTCACGTCTAAGAGGCGGGAGCTAACGCGACTTTGTCGGGTGGATATATATATATATATATATTTTTTTCCAGATGAGTTGTGACGAAAGGGACGCCCTGCCAGTCGGGTTGGGGCTTGGTGGCGACGTCACCGCCAAAATATTCCATAAGAAAAATCACATAACTTTACAACGTGAAAAACAAGCTCTACAAATGAAATGCAGGTTAAGCAGCTCTTTTAATTTCAGCAGGTAAGTTCAAGTGATAAAGCATTACGTGTTTCGAGCTCCCAGGCTCTTAATCATATGCACAAACGAGGGTCAGCTACTCATGGTTTTAAATACACTTTTATGCCTCAAATTGGTCAATTCCGTATAGTGCGGGGGAGCAACACTCCCCCATTTTTCCAAGTCCCCTCAGCTCATGTATCCTTGGTTTTAGGATCAAATCTCTTTATTGTTATCCTCATTATACCTTTATACACAGCATGTCGCCTACAACCCAAGATGGGCCAGCCGCACTGAAAGTATATGCCATCTCAAAGCAACAGTAACACAGCAAGCCACCTACAACCCAGGTGGGCCGGCCGCAAGCCAACTAATTCCGTTCAAGCCGGTATAATAAGATAATCATGTATCACGAGGAAAGTTTCAAACCTAGGGAAATTAACAAGTCAACCAAACTTATAAAAAAGAGATGCCCACTCTACCCACCCCCCATCCACTTCCTTCCATGCAGTGCCTGGTGTGGCAGGGTGCGTGTTTTTGGCGATAAGTCCTGGGGGGGGGGGGGGAGGAGCCCCCATCCTGGGCTTCGAGGGTCTTCTAAGAGCCGCCTTTCTCTGGGGGATCTGGTAGCAGCCGTAGAATACGTAGATATGTTGGGCATGTGAGCTCCCTTAACTCTGAGGCGAGAATGGAGATTAAGGGGGCCCATAGTGTGGCGTAGGTGGCGCTGTCAGAAGAAAGGGCCAGGGATAAGCGCTCCATGCCGAGCAGGAGCCACAGTTGATGAAGGCACAGCCTATGATCTGGAAGTCTGTCCGTACCCCAAGCTGACAATCACTCAGTGTGCCGCGTTCAGTGCCATAGCAATCTGTCTCCCTCTTATAGAACGGAGTGGAAAGGTGAGGGGATTCGGGAGCCCTAAGATAGTGTATGCCGGGAAATGGGGTATTGAGGTGCGGAAAGCAGTGTCTATGTCATCCAGGACCTGGTCCCAGAATCTGCCTAGTTTTGGGCAGTGCCAGAGAAGGTGGAGCAAGGTACCGGGGCTACCTCACCCCGCCAACAGTCCCCTGAACAGTTCTACTTCCACATCCGTAGTCGATCTCGAGTATAGTACCAGTATGACATGATTTTGTAGGCTGTTTCGGTGTGTCCCATGCTATGTGCCGTGTGGTGTGATCAATAGAAAATGTCCTCCCGTTCCTTGTCTGACAATGTTCTACCTATCTCAGCCTCCCATCTAATATGCCCCGGTGTTCTACAAGGTAGTTCCTTCTTGGTCAGATGGGCATGTATCTCAGAGATTAATCTCTTGTCGTCCGTCTTGAGGAGCAACCATTTCTCAAATTGGGTCATCTGACGACTGGCCCCGGGTAATACTTCAGGGCTCGACACCCAGTGCCGTAGTTGCACATAGGCAAATAGGTCAGAACTTTGCAAGGAATAGTCGGCATTGAGTTGGTCGAATTTAATCGGTCTTTCGTGGTCGAAGAGGCAGCCCTTGCGTTTGCACCCTCCCTCCGACCATCAGCTAAAAGAACTTAGCTTCATACCAGGGGGGGAAGTCCGGATTAGCAAATAGAGGCGTCATAGGAGAAGGGAACGAGGTCAGGCCTGCACTAATTGCCACTGAGTCCCATACTTTAAAAGGGGCTCGTAACGGGGTAAGAGTAGAGACCCCAAGCTCTATGTCAGCGAGGGAGCCAAGCGGCTCTCCAAATATGGGATCCTGCCACCGTCTGATCCATGAATACCCAATGTTTCTCGGTAAGCGGGCAATTCCACTCTACAAGATATCTGAGGTGGGCCACCTGATAGTATTTTAATAGATTGGGAACAGCCAGACCCCCAGGTTGTTTAGTGTGGTACAAGAGTTGTCGCTGTAATCTGGGCTTCTTACCGCCCCAAATGAAGTGTTCAATGTCCTTCTGTAGCGCGCAGATTGACCTGGGCCGTGGAGCGAGAGGAAGCGTCTGAAACACTTAGAGCGCGCACGGGAGAATTGTCATTTTTACAGCCACGATGCGGCCAAACCACGAGAGAGGGAGCCGTTGCCAATGTGCCAAGTCCTTACGGGTCTGGGAGATCAGCAAAGCGTAGTTTGCTGCTGCCATTTTGGGAAGGCTTCGTGAGAGGGCGAGTCTGAGATAGGGAAGACCCTCTGTGACCCACTGAAAATCATACCGTGACTGCAGCGCCCGCGTGGTATCGGGAGCCACTGTGAGATTTAGTATGTTGGACTTCAGAGTGTTCACGCGGAACCCCGAGAGGGCGCAGAACTCCTGCAATTCTGTGATGATAGAAGGAAGGGAGGTTAAAGGCTTTGTCACCGAAAAGATCACGTCATCTGCGTACAGACTAATCAAATGGTGGTCTGCACCAAATGGTATGCCCATCGCTATGGGGTTGTTCCGCAGCCTTTGTGCCAATGGCTCCATATAAAGCGCGAAAAGGAAAGGGGAGAGAGGACAGCCCTGAAGCGTGCCCCGGTAGATAGGGAACTCGGTAGAGCAAACACCATTTACTCTGACTGACGCGCGGGGGGGGGGGCGCTGTATAAGCTCTGTATCCAGCTCCAATACCTGTCACCAAAGCTGAATCTCCGCAGGGTTTCAAATAGGTAGGGCCAATGCACTCGGTCGAACGCCTTTTCGGTGTCGATCGCTAGCAATAACGCTTCCGTCTGGGAGCGGTGCATTTTGTCAATGAGGTGACAAATGCGTTTTGTGTTGTCACTGCGTTGGCGCGCAGGGATGAATCCGACTTGGTCCGGATGGATAAGCCCCGGCATGAGAAGGCTGAGACGGTGGGCTAAGATACTTGCAAACAGCTTTGCGTCGATGTTTATAAGTGAAATGGGCCGGTAGGCGCTGCAGTGACAGGGGTCCTTCCCCTGCTCGGGTATGACTGTAATGGAGGCCTCGAGCATGGAATCTGACAAGGTGCCCATGTCAACAAAGGAGTTGAAGAGCCTTGTGAGCAGAGGAGCTAACTCCAGGCAGAAGGTCTTGTAAAACACCGCACTGAAGCCGTCTGGACCGCAGGACTTCAGAGGCTTCAGTCGGACAATAGCCGCTATCACATCCTCGATACGGATCACCGCAGCACCGCTGAGGTAGGCCCCGAGGTTCGTAGGGGTAATGGTCTCTACGTCGTACAGGTTCGCGTAGAATGTCTGAAAGGCCCAATCAACTGTCAGCGTCCCTCACCTCAGTCCCATCCCTGGTCGCAATAGACTTCACAGCGTTCGCATGATGCTTACTGCGCAGGCGATGTGCTAGCAAGCGGCCTCCCCTGTTGCCCCCTATGTAGAATTTGTGCTTGAGGCGTAAAGTGGCATACTTGGCAATGTCTAAATCCAAGCACTTCAATTGGAGCCGCTCCCTCTCCTGGTCTCTCCAGACCCGGGGCGCCCCTGTGCGTTTATAAATAGCTTCTTTTTTTTCCAATCTTTTTTTTTTTTTTTTAGACTTTTATTGAACATATGCACCAGTGCAGTACAAAATCACAATAATATGTATCATCAAACATACACATAATATACCTCTCATAGAGACTTTTTAACATTGGGTATAGCAGCCATCTAAGTACATCGATATTAACAACATGTTTCACTTTACTGTCATTAAATTGTCTGATCATTATCTGGCTTTGACTACCTCAGAACGTGGGGGGGGGGGCGGAAGTCACTATGCGACTGGCTCCGCACTCGTAGTTAGATATGTCAACACTTTAGTTGGTGAGTGGGTGGTCAGGTCTATCGCGCAGATATGTTATTAACGGATCCCACATATCTTTAGGGCGTGAGGAAACTGGCAGCAGCTCTGCATATGTGGTAAGTTGATCCCTGCAATATACTAAATCATCGAGCCAGTCCTTAAATTTGGGAGCCCGTCCCCGGCCCCATCTACACGCCACCCGCCTTTTGGCCAATAGCATACATAGGGCACAGAATCTCCTATGTGTTGGTGGTAATTCTTCTGTGTATCCCAGTAATACAGTTATTGGTGACATTGTAATTTGATATTGAGCCATCTGGGAAATCGCACATAGTACGTCCCTCCAGTATTTCTGGATTGCTTCACACTGCCATGCCAGATGTAGAAAACACGCCCCTTCCATCCTGCACCTGTCACATAGATCATTGTCTCGTAGTTGGTAAATAGGTAATCTCGCAGGCGTGTAGTACGCTCGATGTATATATTTAAAGTGTATAATACGTAACCAGCTGCTTGTTGTGATAGCCTCAGTTTGCCTACAGCAATACTCCCACTGTTTGTCTGTAAGTACGGTGTCTAATTACAATTCCCATCCTTTTTTAGCCTCCTGTTGTATGTACGGACGTTCAAGTGAGGCCGACCGGTATAGTCTAGACACCACATGTGCTGCCCCATTCATTTGGAGAAGAGTGTGTAATGTGTCGCATTTGCTAGGCTCTTGTGGAAATGTAGGGGTGTTCGCCTAGATCTCATGTCGCAGTCTGATATATAGGAAGGTTTCCAAGGGGGTACCACCATCTTCTCCCAAAAATGTCTGTCTATCCTTAAACAAACCATCTTGGTAGAGCTCTCCCATAGTGTTCAGGTTGCGCCTTCTGAGCATTTTCCTGCACGCTGCCTCCTGGGTGACCGGAGCTAGGTGCGAGTATGGGAGAGGAAGCAACGGAGAATACAGCAGAGACTTTCCTGCCTTTTTGATCAATCTTTTCCACGCTAAGTTAGTGCACACTACCGTCGAGTGTATAGTGCTACATTCCGGAATGTCCGCCCCGAGGAAGGCAGTGGAAGGGAGAGGGGCCATGTACCATTGTTCAACGGCTAGATGAGGCATAAAGGGTGGAGCCAGTATATGGCATGATACGCTTGAGCACATAAGAAGTACAATTTAATATCGGGCGCCCCAAAGCCCCCACGTGAGAATGGGAGTGTCAATGTCTGCCAGCTTATTCTGGGTTGCTTGCCCCCCCCCCCCAGCTAGTCTAATGAGTTGGTTTTCAATTTCTCTAAAGAAGGGGCGACCTGGGTGGTAGGGTATGTTGATGAATAAATAGAGTAGTTTTGGCAGTACTACCATCTTCATCAGGGATATCCTGCCGCCAATGATAGTGGCAGTGATATCCATCGAGTGATCGCTTCAGTGATAGTATTTAGAGCTGTTCCATAGTTTGCTCTCAGCATCTCTTTCCTGTCCCGAAGAAACCTCACCCCCAGATATTTTATCTCCACGTCGCACCATGTTAGCGGAAAATCCAGTAGTATTTCAGGAGTGGCCGGGGTCAGGGGAAATAGCTGGGATTTGCTCCAATTAATATGTATCCCGGATATGTCTCTGAATTTAATAAATTCTTTGAGGATGGGATTGAGGCGAATACTCGGCTCACGAAGGTAGAGAGTAATATCATCAGCATACAACGAGACTAAAATATGTCTCGTGGGAAATGGTATGGCATAGTCTCTGTGGTGGTGCCGTAGTTTGGCTGCTAAGGGCTCGATAGCAAGTGCAAAAAGTAGGGGCGACAAAGGGCACCCCTGTCGAGGGCCCCTAGAGATCTGGAAAGGGTTGGATTGTAGCCCATTCACTTGTACCACGGCAGTGGGTTGATTATATAGCAAAGCTATCCAATTTAGATATGGTTTTGGAAGCCCCATTCTTCCCAATATAGCAAGGAGGTAATTCCACTCCAGTGAGTCAAATGCCTTGGTGGCATCTAAGAACACGGCCACTGCATTTGACTCCGGATCAATATCTTGCAATAGTGCAAAGACCGTGCGCAGGTTGAGGGAAGTTGCCCTTCCAGTAATGAACCCTGCCTGGTCAGGCAGCACTAGTCCCGTCATCAGCAGGCTGAGTCTATTGGCTAGTACTTTTGCTAGAATCTTAGAGTGGCAATTTATCAAGGATAATGGTCTATAAGCGTTGGATTTGCTGGCATCTTTGCCTGGTTTGAAGAGGGATATTATCAGGGCTTGCCGCATCGATTGCGGAAGAATGCCGTTCTCTCCGGCCTCTTCATATACTTTAAGTATGGGTCCACCTCATCCGCCCTAACATTTATAAAAATCTAGTGGTAGCCCATCAGGGCCAGGGGCCCTACCCGAACACAGCTGCATAATGGCCTCCCGTATTTCATCTTCCTCAATGTTCGCAGCCAGAAATTCCCTTTGGCTGTCATTAATCCACCCAAGTGCTGTGTCTTCAAAATATGCTGCCACATCGATATGTCTAATTCTATGCGTGCTGTACAGTCGCTGGTAGTGGGATGCAAAATAATTGAGGATTACTGTGGGGTCAGCGTGCGATACTCCGTCTTCATCCTCCACGCCAAAAATGTTTTTCGAGAATCGGGGAGTTCTGATTGTCTCTGCTAGGGCCTTGCCAGGTCTCTCGCCTTCCCCGTAAACCCGAAGCTCGAGCATACTTAGACCTAAAGAGAATTTCTCGCTCTGATGTGTCTGTGTATTCTATTAACTGTTCCTTCAGCTGTGCATGCAATGGAGCAGTGGGAGCCTCAGCGATTGCCTTCTCAGTTGCTTTAATTGTCTGTTCCAATTTGCATAGAGCGTTTTTAATGTCTCTAAGCATACCCCCACTCTTTGATATGCATAGCCCCCTGACAGTTACCTTAAAGCTCTCCCATACGCTAGCCAGCGCCTGCACGCTGTCAATGTTTCGTGGGAAGAAATATTGGATTTCTTGCCTTAACTCCTCCCGGAATGCAGTGTCCATTAGTGTTGTGGGTTGGAGCCTCCATGAGCGATATGGATTCTCATTGGCAGGGGGGCAAAGTGTTAAAAGAACAGGGGAGTGGTCGGAGTAAGTTCTTGCAAAATGTCTAGCCTCTTTGAGCCATGTGAACATCCCAGCCGAGAGTAACCAATAGTCAATTCTTGACCAGCTTGCATGCACTGAGGAGTAAAAAGTGCCCTCCCTATGTGTGGGGTGTAAGACTCTCCAAGCATCTAACATATGTTGTTCAGTTATTATGTTAAGTGTTTTCCTGCCCTAGCATGGGGCTCCATGGTGCCATTTGAGCAATCAACTTCGGGGAGGAGGGCCAGGTTAAAATCTCCCCCCCCACACCAGGTGTGTTGATCCGGTCTCTAATATGCGACCCCATAAAGCATCAAAGAACTGTGCATCATCTACATTCGGTGCATAGCAATTAACAAGCGCAACAGACTGTCCAGCCAGTCGGCCCCACATAATGCAGTATCTACCTTGGGGATCTGTGAGCGCACCTATGGGACAATAACTGACCCCCGTTTTGATTAGTATGGCAGTGCCTCTTGAGTAGGTTGAATATGAAGCGAAGCATCTATGCGCTGCCCATCTACCAGCGAATCCCGGTAGGGATCCGGGATCCAGATGAGTCTCCTGTATCATTGCTATTTGGACATGGTGATTGTCTAGATAGTTTAGCACGTGCCGTCTTTTGCGGGGATCGCGCAATCCCCGCACATTCCAAGTCAGCAGTCAGATAGTTTGTTCAGTAACGGTTTTAGGGATGCTCATTTATGCTTTTGTGTTGTGTAGTCTTCTCGACCATACCTATATCGACAGGGTGAGCATGTCGCCCATCGTGTATGTCTGTACTGTCTGCCATCGTTTATTGTTCTACGTGCACAATCACTACAGCAACAAACTGCAAACAAAAAAGAACCCACCCTCCCTCCCCCTCCCACACCCGCGGCCCAAACCCGCAGGTGAATATGATCGCCACCTGTGAATGGAAAACGCAATACATCAATAGTTAACATAAAAGTCCAGCATCTACCCCCAACATCCTTGATTCATTACCACCCAGGATTGGGAACATTCTGCAAATACGTGGCTAGTGACTACTAATACAGAACATTCTTGCAAGCAGAAATATATGCCTTGCAATTATTCCCCTAATGCAGAAATATATGCCTGGCAATTATTCCCTAATGGCAATTAGCCTTAGGGGAATACCCATAGGGGGTTGTATACAAGAGTGCCTGGTGGTCCTCCCCGTTTACATGGGGGTGCCCGGGGTAACTAGGGCTTCGGCACCATCTAGGCCTCAAGCTCAACAATACAGTCTCGGAGTGAAAAAAAGAGAGGATAAAGTAAATATTCTTATGTTTATGCCCTTATAGAACTGTATAACCTTCCGTCGTGAACCCTCCCCATAAAACAATTGTAAAATGTGTAGTACATAATGCTCACGATACAGTTCATGCAGGTAATGGAAGCCGTCAGCCCAGGGATTATTCCTTCAGTCAGCATTAAAGTTTGGTGAGTTCGATCCATTGCCAAATGCACTCTTTATAACAATGTCCGAAATTGTTTTGCTCTGGTCCCACTCATCAACTTTTAAATGGACTTTAGTGCCCATAATGCTTTGCAACTGTGAAAACAAGCATTGGCATAGCCAATAGGTCTCGCTTTTGGGACCTTATAAGTATTTAGTTATGCAGCACAATATCCTTGGTGCAACAACTGTTGCATGGCTAAACACTTCTAAGGTCCCAAAGGCGAGACCTATTGGCTATGCCAATGCTTATATATTATGTTATTGTTATTTGCAGGCCCACTGTAATTATGAGATTCTGTGCCGGGGCTTATTTCGCATAATTATGGATTTGCCACATAATCCATCATCTGCGCCATAATCTGCAGGTTTTTAACAAATAAAAACGTTTTTAGCTTAAATGGATCCAAAGTTAATAAAAACGTGGCCACATGTGTTTGCGCGCAGTGGTACTAATGACTTGAAATGTTTGAAACTGTATTACCATATAAAAATTACAAAATAATGACGTAAAACTATCAAAAAAGCTGCATTATGCTGCATAATTGTCCTTTACTTGCCACATAATTTAGTCAACCCAGGTTCCGCATCATTTGGTGCTCCACTCCTCATAATTCCAGTGGCCCTGGTTATTGGTCTTCAAGTGTACATCCCTGAATACAAAGTCACTTCCTACGGAGTAAGTCGAGTGCCCGATTGATGGTGCGAAAGTTCTCCTGCTCATCTCTGCCTCGATCTCTCTTTAAGAAAAAATGAAGACCGGTCTGCTTGGCTAACGAGTGAGTTCTTACGAGCTGACTGGGTCTCTTGGCGCCATCTAAATTGTCAGTCAGTCCCCATATAAATACCTCTACGGAGCACAGACACGTTGCAGGTCTACTTCAGAAAAGTGGTGTTTGTTCGAGCCGGTAGCTTACAATAGGAGCAGTACTAGAACTGAACTGCTGTGGAGGGAAGCGACAACACGTTTCTCGAAAACAAAGCAGTGGCTGCAGCTCCCAAGATCAGAGCCTATGTTGGGGAGAGTATATTGATAGTGTGGAAAAGGAAACCAGCAGCAGGAAAGCGGCGAGCGGCAGCGCTCACCGGTCTTGGACTTGGGATACTTTTTCTCAGATGCGAGTCAATGCAACTGATCCATGCACTAATATCTGAATAATTGCTAAGTGCAATATAAAAATATAAAAAAAGTAACAAGGAACACATGGAATGTAATTGGTGCCCGGGCCGAAATAATCTAACGGAAACAATACGGTCTGAACGTCAGGGGCGCATGGACATTTACAGCGTATCGCACATGGGGAAGATGTTCAAGATTTTTACATCGGAATTCTTCTGGAACTTTTCACCCAGCACATATTCGTTATGAGTTTAATAACTTATTTAAACTCTCTCACATGTGCTATCTCCCAGATCTTCCTGTAGCCGCTTTGAGTCAAGCTGGGTTGGTTCTTCTGTGCCTGCCTACAGATGCTTAATTATAGAACAGCAGTCATTAGTTCACTGACTGAAATCTTTCGAGTTGGAACGCAGGATCCTCAGCTTAGCACCAGATCTGTTAAGCAGTTGTACTATATTTCCTACTATACCAGTGCCTCTGCTGTACTTTAGGGCTGGGGCAGTGTCCGTAGGCCGTGAGTCGGGGGTCACTGTAGGCAGGCGCCGGATTGCGATCACTGTGACCTGAAATGTCCAAAGATTACACTGCGCTCCCGTAGACCTCTGCACACGCCCTCTTCCCATATACCGGAAATACAGGTCGAATCCTCTGAAATGTAGTGCAAGTGCTGACAGTAACTTGCCAATAACAGTCTGGAAGCCCTGGCAAGAGTTGCATATTCTGAACATTGGCAGTGCGACAGCGTGTACAGTGTGCTGGTAAGCATCTCCCGCTGCACACAACACAGGGCGTGTCATACCTGTACCGCAAGATGCAAGCGTAGTCCATACTGTTCGGCTGGGAGTCTCCTGCCAAATGGTATGTTCTTTCTCGTGCACAATTTTACAAAACCAATTGCACATAACGAAAGCGCTCCAAGATCTTTCCACCCTTCACTTGTATGTGATTAGTTTACCGGACACCGTTCTAAGTTGGATGGGATTTGTTATTTCCATAGTTGCGTGGTTTAGAATGATCGCTGCAGCGATTGGAATTCCTGGAATTTGAGATGAATTTGAAGCCGTTCCCTTGTTTGCCATCTGCTTTTTGTAGTGGACTCGGCTTTGGTTCTATGAAATGTGCGAGCGCCCTCTATTGGCGTCTATAATGATATAAAGATTGTACGGTGACAACAGGCTAGGCCAGGATTGCTTAGAATGCAGCCAAACAGAAGAACTCTGCGCATTGAAATCGTGGGTTATTAAAGGTGGGCGAGCCACTGAAGGGTCGAGCCAGATGCTTGGCTCTGCTCGAGGTCCTCTTTGTTCCTCGAGCCTAAAACGAGCTTTCATGTGGTTTCGGCCTGCCACCCACTCTCTAACCTCCTGCACCAAGAATAATAGGGAAGTCATTAACCTGTGGCGTGAAACAGGAGCAACACACATCCATCTAGTGGCCGAATTTCAAACAAAACAAGAGAGCAGCGGGGGCGAGCGCGGCAGCCTGCAGAGCTGACCAGACGCTCGTGCGTCATGGCCTTTTTCCCCGCACGGCCGGCATGTGTTTCCAATAATTGCGCCCGGGTCTGGGCACGATAATTGGAAACACATGTCTACTTCAGCGCGTAACCGCAGGTAAAAGGCCATGACGCACGAGCGTCTGGTCAGCTTTTCAAACTCCCTAACTATAAGTCTCGCAGAGCAGCGCTTGCGCGCTACTCGAGGCTCGACCTAAAAAGCATTATTGCGTCCTTCTCTTTTTGTACAATTAATCTTGCCTTAATAGATGAAATTTTTTTTTTTTAAAGTGGGGCAAAGTGCCTCCCTTTTATGCCTCAAATGGATCAATTCCGTGTTGTGCAGGGAAGCAACACTCCCCCTTACCTGCTGAAATTAAAAGAGCTGCTTTACCTGCATTTCGTTTGGAGGGCTTGTTTTTCACGTTGTGAAGCTATGTGATTTTTCTTATGGAATATTTTGGCGGGGATGTCGCCACCAAGCCCCGACCCGACTGGCAGGGCGTCCCTTTCGTCACAACTCATCTGGAAACATATGTTATGGGATGCCCGCCGGCTGCACTTGGAATGAAGGACTGAGACGGGCCCGCTCCGTCACCAATTCCACGGGAGGCCTGCGGGCTGAATAATTCAGGAACACTTTCAAGGCAGCCAGGGTTTGCATGGGTGTTAACCCTTGCACTTCGAAATGGGAAAAGAAACGAGCAGGCGACTGTTTGGACAATCTAAAACCAAGGTTATACGAGGTGAGGAGCCTTGGAAAAATTGGGGAGTGTTGCTTCCCTGCACTACACGGAATTGATCCATTTGAGGCATAAAAGGGAGGCACTTTGTCCCATCTTTTTATTTTTTCATCTATTAAGGCAAGATTAATTGTACAAAAAGGGAAGGACGCAATAATACTTTTTTCACGGTTGCAAAGCATTGTGGGCACTGAAGTCCAGTTAAAAGTTGATGACTGGGACCAGAGCAAAATAATCTCGGACATTGTTATAAAGAGTGCATTTGGCAATGGATGAATCAGAGTATTGATTACATGAAGCGCTCTCTGGCCCCGAACTGGGAAAGATAATGAAATATTTTTATACAGTGAAATTTTTCCTAAAATGGCATTTGCACTCCAAGTCCTTCTTCACTGTTTAAGATCGCAGTGTATTTAATACCATGAGCAACTGACCCTCGTTTGTGCATATGATTAAGAGCCTGGGAGCTCGAAACGCGTAATGCTTTATCACTTGAACTTACCTGCTGAAATTAAAAGAGCTGCTTTACCTGCATTTCGTTTGGAGGGCTTGTTTTTCACGTTGTGAAGTTATGTGATTTTTCTTATGGAAAGTAAAAATGCACAAGTTACTACTTGTGTAACGATATATCTGTAAGAGACATTAGTTAGTGATAGATTCCTTACCTTAGAATATCCCCAGGCGTCAGACTGGATCCGGGAAAGTTTTTCGTCAGCAGTACCCCTGCGCGTCGGTAGGTGGCGTCGTGCGGCTCCGCGTTCGTCGCTGGCATCGTAAGCGCCGAGATGACGTCACGGAGACTACTTAGGCGCCACCCATGCACGCTGACGTCAGTTCTGTACACGACTTTCCGCGCCAGGAACGCAGAGCCATGCAAGAAACTGACCACTGGTGCCATGAAACTAGGGCCCTGAAAGGGATGACCTTAACCCTAGAATCAGTTCGCAGAACGGGGAGGATGGGTGGGGCGGTAAGGAATCTATCACTAACTAATGTCTCTTACAGATATATTGTTACACAAGTAGTAACTTGTGCATCTGAAAGAGACACGTTAGTGATAGTTTCCTTACCTTAGAATAGATACCCCAGCAATACCAACCCCGGTGGTGGGTCTGCGAATAGATTACACCAGAAAGTCACGGAGAACAGAACGGCCAAAGAAGCCGTCTCTCCGGACTTGACTGTGAAGGCAGTAATGCTTGGTAAATGTGTGCAGCGAGGCCCACGTAGCTGCCTGACAAATATCCTGCAAGGGAACGCCGCGTCCCAAGGCAGTAGTGGCTGCCGTCGCCCTGGTAGAATGGGCACGCAGCCCCACAGGAGGCTCCTTGTTAGCCAACGAGTAACACGCTTTGATGCACAAAAGATCCACCGAGAGATGGTTCGTTTGTGCACGGCTCGACCTTTTTTGGCGCCCACGTAGCCAACAAAGAGCTGGCCATCCACCCGGAACTGTTGTGTGCGCTTCAGATAGAACGAGAGCGCATGTTTTGGATCCAGACGGTGGAGCCTCTCTTCCTCTTTTGAAGGATGCGGAGGCGGAAAGAAGGTGGGCAAAGTGATGGTCTGCCCGATGTGGAAGGGCGTGACAACCTTTGGCAAGAAAGAAGGACGGGTCCTTAAAACCACCTTGTCCGGATGAACAGAAAGGAAAGGAGGATTAGAAGAAAGAGCCTGGAGCTCACTCACTCTTCTGGCAGAGGTGATAGCTACCAGGAAAGCCGTCTTGAGAGTAAGAAGACGTAAAGGACAGTTGTGAAGGGGCTCAAAGGGAGCGCACATCAGATAGGTCAAGACAAGATTTAAGTCCCATTGAGGCATTATGAAAGGCACGGGAGGAAACGTGTGTGCAATGCCTTTCAGGAAACGGTTAACAACCGGGGACTTAAAGAGAGAAGGCGGATCTGGAAGCCTGAGAAAGGCGGAGATGGCCGAAAGATAACCTTTGATAGTGCCCAGAGCAGAGCCCTGCTGGGCCAAGGAGAGCAGGAACAGAAGGACCTCAGAAAGAGGGGCAGAAAGGGGATCCACAGACTTAGCTGTGCACCATGCCACAAACTTGTTCCACCTGCAGGCGTATACCGTCTTAGTGGAGGGACACGTGGCTGCCAGAATGACATCACAGACTTCGGGAGGAAGATCGAAAGCTGTTAACTGTCGCCGCTCAATCTCCACGCATGGAGGTGGAGGCTGGACAGGTTCTGGTGGAGGACCGTCCCCTGCTGCTGCGATAGAAGATCCTGCCGAAGAGGCAGTCGGATCGGGGGATCGATCGCCATGTTGAGTAGCTCGGGATACCAGTATCTTCGTGCCCAATCCGGAGCCACAAGGATGACTTGGGCCCTGTTGCGCCGAATCTTCTCTAGCACTCTGGGCAGAAGTGGTATAGGCGGAAAGGCGTACAACAGACCGCAGCTCCACTCGCGACAAAAAGCGTCGCCGAGCGAGTGCCGCCTTGGAAATTCCAACGCGCAGAACTGATGACATTGCGCGTTCTCTTCGGTGGCGAATAGATCTAACCAAGGCTCTCCCCACTGCAGAGAGACCTTGCGCCACGTCCGAGTTCAGATGCCATTCGTGATCCATCAAGCACCGGCGGCTGAGTTCGTCCGCCCTGGGGTTCAGAGAACCTGCAAGGTGTTGAACCACCAAGGTAATGCCTTGATGATCCAGCCATGTCCAGAGGCGCAGAGCCTCCTGACATAGGGTCCACGACCCCACCCCGCCCTGTTTGTTGCAATACCACATGGCGGTGGTGTTGTCCGTGAACACCTGCACTACACTGCCCCGGACAGAGGGAAGGAATGCCTTCAGTGCAAGTCGGATCGCCCGAAGCTCCAAGAGATTGATATGGAGCCGGGACTCCGCCAGAGACCAGAGGCCTTTGATCTCCGCCTCTCCCAAGTGGCCACCTTGTCCCAGGAGGGACGCATCCGTCACCACTGTGTGCTCCGGTTGGGGGAGGGAGAGGGATCTGCCATTGACCCAATCGCGATTCGTGAGCCACCACTGCAATTGTCGTGCAGTGCCCTCCGAGATCTGGACATGATCGGACAGGTTGCCCTGATGCTGTGCCCACTGGAACTTCAGGTCCCACTGCAGAGCCCGCATATACCACCTGGCATGTTGCACTAGCAGAATGCAGGAGGCCATCAGGCCCAGGAGCCGGAGGGTCATCCTGACTGAAACCCAGGATAGAGGCTGAAAGATCGGAATCATAGCCTGAATATCCCGGACTCGCTGCTCGGGAGGATAAACCCGAAACCGCGTTGAATCCAGAACCACTCCGATGAAGGGGAGCTTCTGAGAGGGACTCAGGTACGACTTCGCGACGTTGATGGAGAACCCCAGCGAATGCAGGAGGTCGGCCGTAGTCTGGAGGTGGGAGACGACTGCCTGGGGCGAGCCCGCCTTCCACAGCCAGTCGTCGAGATAGGGGAAGACTGAGACCCCTGATCTGCGCAGATGAGCTGCGACCACCGCCATCACTTTCGTGAACACCCGAGGGGCGCTTGTAAGGCCAAAGAGGAGCATGGTAAACTGAAAATGCTCCTGGCCTACCGTGAACCGCAGGTAACGCCGGTGGGCCGGCAGGACGGGAATGTGAAAATATGCGTCCTGCAAGTCCAACGCTACCATCCAGTCTCCAGGGTCGAGGGCAGCCAAGACCTGCGCCAGAGTCAACATCTTGAACTTCTCCTTCCGGAGGAAGCGATTGACGTTCCTGAGGTCCAAGATGGGGCGCAAGCCCCCTATGTCCTTCTTGGGGACCAGAAAGTAGTGGGAATAACAACCATGTCCTACTTCTGGCCCAGGAAAGCGCTCGATGGCCCCCTTGGCCAAGAGGGCCGTGATTTCCTGTCAGAGAAGCGCCAAGTGATCCCCCGACATGCGGTGGAACTGAGGTGGCATGGCCGGGAGGCAGACTCGAAGGGGAGGGAGTAGCCCCTTCGGACGATTAGCAGCACCCACCTGTCCGAAGTGACAGAACGCCAGTGGGGGAGGTGATGTTGAATCCTGCCGCCCACCGGCGTGGGGTGCACCCCAAAGCTCGGACTAGGAAGGCTTTGAGGCGGATGCTGCGGGAGCAGAGGTGGACTGACCCGCACGCTGGCCCCCTGTGCCGCCACGGCGGCCACCACACCCGCGCTGGGGTTGGTTTTGCGCAGGCCTTTGGCTGAACGGGCGTGTAGGGGCGCCTCTTCCGCGGCCATGAAAGGGACGAAAGGTAGACATGGCCGGGCGTGTGGTGGAGAGACCCAAGGACTTGGCTGTAGCCCGAGAGTCCTTAAAACGCTCCAGCGCACGCTCTGCCTTATCGCCAAACAGGCGAGTACCATGAAAAGGCGAGTACCATGAAAAGGCATGTCCATGAGGGAACTCTGGACATCCCCCGAAAACCCCGTGGACCGCAGCCAGGCGTGGCGACGCAAGGCCACCGTCGTGGAGATGCCGCTCCCCAAAGAGTCCGCGGTGTCCAACCCACACCGAATGGCGAACTTCGCGGCATCCTTCCCCTCCGCAACAGCTTGGGAAAGTACAGCCCGAACCTCCTCCGGGCACTGGGGCAGAGTTTGCGCCACCGTGTCCCACACAGCGTGAGAGTAGCGGCCCAAGAGGCATGCGGTGTTGACTGACCGCAGCCCCAGGCTGGCAGAGGAAAAGAACTTCTTGCCAAACTGCTCCAGCTTTTTCGATTCCTTATCCGGTGGAGCGGTAGGGAATGCACTTCGGGAAGTGGAGGCCTGAATGACCAGGCTCTCTGGTGTCGGATGATTTACCAAAAAGGCAGGGTTACCCGGTGCCGGGTGGTGACGCCTGGCCACGTTGTTATCCACAGGAACCCCTGTGGCTGGCCTAGACCAGGTGTCCATCAAAACATCCGTCAAGGCCTCATTGAACGGAAGCAGAGGTTCCATAGAACTTGCCGCCGGCTGAAGCACTTCAGTAAGGAGGTGCGCCTTGATGGTAACAGTAGGCAGGTCAAGGTCAAGGGCCTCAGCTGCTCTACGGAGCACCACAGTGTATGTGGCGCCTTCCTCCATGACAGCGGGAGGAGACACAAACCCAGGCTCAGAGGAGAGGTCAAGGCCACCTGCATCCTCCGAGTCCTCCGCTCCAACAGCGCCGGGAACGGCGCCGGTCGGCGCCGATCCGGCTCCATGTCCCAATTAGGAGGTGGGACGACGGAACCCAGTGTGGCGCGGGAACGGAGCCGCAGGGGGCGCCGGGGCCAGAGCCGCCGGCGGAGGACCCAGCGGTGCCGGAGCCGCTGGCAGAGGACCTTGCGGTGCCGGAGCCGCCGGCGGAGCCGGTGGCAAGCAAGGGTCCTCAATAGGGATCGCGGGGCCCGAAGGCGCGCCGGCGGGAGCCCTAGGCCTGAAAAGGCGGTCCATGGCGGCAAGAAACTCTTGCACCTGGGCCGGAGCCTCCGACGGACCCGGGTAAGGCGGGTAGGCCGCGGGACTCACAGGCTCCAAAGGAGCCGTGGGGGAAGAACCCCTGGCCCCCTCGTCCAGAGACCGACGGGGGGAGGTCGGAGAGCGTACGCGCTTCTTCGACTGTTACTTGTGACGTCTCTTACCCGATTCCGAGGGTGAAGACTTGGACCCCGAGGAGCGATGATGATGGCTCCGCGGTCGGTCCCTCAAGCGACCCCTGGACCTCGAACGGCGCGGAGACGACTGTCGGGCCTCCAGCAGCTTTCGGGACCGCTCGTGCAAAGCCTTCGGAGCTATGGCCAGACAGTCGGAACATGACCGGAAGTCATGGTCGCGCTCCAGACAGTAGAGACAGACGCCATGGGGGTCATCCACCGTCATCGTACGGCGGCAGGCCCCGCAGGATTTAAACCCAGGCATCCCTACGTGGCACCAGGAGTCAAAGACTCAAAAGAAGTAGGAGAAAGTCCCAAAAAGAAATTAGTCAAAAAGTGACTAGGGTACGTGCTCTAACCGGATCTGCGCTTGCTGGCGCGGAAAAAGAAAGAACTGATGTCAGCGCGCATGGGTGGCGCCTAAGTAGTCTCCGTGACGTCATCTCGGCGCTTACGACGCCAGCGACGAACGCTGAGCCGCACGACGCCACCTACCGACGCGCAGGGGTACTGCTGACGAAAAACTTTTCCGGATCCAGTCTGACGCCTGGGGATATTCTAAGGTAAGGAATCTATCACTAACGTGTCTCTTTCAGATATATATATATATATATATATATAAATAAATATATATATATACACATATTCACTGAAAAAACCATAGGTTTTAGGGACAGTTATAGTTAGTTGGACATTGCACTCATACAAAACCCGTGAAATTCCCCCGTTATAGTTAGTTCAGCTAACTATAACTCGCGCCCCGCAATGCACTGCTGATGTCACATATTACATCACTCATGACATGGTCAGTGACATCACTGATGACATCACTGATGACATCATCCAGTGACTGTGTGTTTCTGTAAAGTTTAAATATGTTTAATATATATAGGCAAAGGCGTATTGAAGAATGACGGTGTATAAGTGTCTCAATGGATGATTGAGTAGGTGCGTGACTGACTCTACAAGTGAGTGATTAAACGTATCTTACTGAATACATGGGTTACTGACTAAACTGTGTGAATGTCTGTATCCGTCTGTCTGTTGCTGTGTAAGTGGCTGCATGGGTTTGTGAATAGCTACATGAGTGTCTATATGAGTTATTGATTGGTTGTCTGAGTATCTGTATGTGTGCCTGAGTGTTTGTGTGGGTGGGGTGTGTGCGACTCTGTGCATAGATGTGTGAGTGCGTGATTCACTGGGTGGATGGTTTCAAGAGTGCATCTGTGATAGACTGTATGGGTGGGTAAGTGTGTGTAAGAGTGTGTTAGTGAGTGAATGTATGTCCCAGTGGTACATGTGTGAGTAACTACATATGTGAAAGGCAGTATATATGTGTGTTGGAGTATATAAATAGCTATAAGCGAGAGTGTGTGATTGTGAGAGTGACTGTATGGATGAGTGTGTGCTTGTATCAGTGATTGTATAAGAGCGTAAGAATGTGCTAGTATTTGTATGAGTAAGTGAGCTGGTGTGTGTATAACTGTATAGGTGAGTAAATGGCAGTGTGTTTAATTATTTGCATGACTGACTAGGTGTGTGAGTACCTCTATGGGTGAGTGGCGGTGTTTGAGTGTCTATATAGGAGTATGAGTGCATATGATAGTCCTGTACTGAGTGACCGTAAGTATAAGTGACTGTACGGGTGAGTGAGTGGATGTGTGTGTAGACCTAAGAATCAGTGAGTGGGTATGTAGTTATTGGTGTTGGAGTGTCTATGGTTTTGCGAATGGCAGTCTGTAATTTAGAGTGGGTGTATCAAAGGTTATATTAGGGTGTGAGGAGGTGCATGAAATTATCACGTGGATGATGTCATCAGTGATGTCATCAGTGATGTCACTGACCATGTCATGAGTGATGTAATGTGTGACGTCATCAGCAGTGCATTGCGGGGCGCGAGTTATAGTTAGCTGAACTAACTATAACGGGGGAATTTCACGGGTTTTGTACAAGTGCAATGTCCAACTAACTATAACTGTCCCTAAAACCTATGGTTTTTTCAGTGACTTTGTAAGGTTTTTTAAATGCTAATTTCTAACTATAACGTGCCTGAAACCTATGGTTTTTTCAGTGAATTTCAAAGGTTTTTTAAATGCTAATTCCTAACTATAACATGTCTGAAACCTATGGTTTTTTTCAGTGAATTTCAAAGGTTTTGTAAATGACAATTTTAAAATGTATTAATTGTTATATTTATTTTTTTGATACTGATTTACTACATTTTTTTAAACTATTTATTTTTACATATTTTATTTTTTAAATTACATTGTAATTACATTATACATTACATTACAAAATATACTTTCTCAGAATGAATTACTTTAGTTTAAATACTTTGCAAATAGGTAATAGACTTTTAAGTACAGTAGTTACAGTTGTTGCAATGGGCAACACAATTTCAAACACAATGCAACATTGAGCTCAATGTGAATTTCTAGTTAAATGCAATTAGTTACTTTATGGATTACTTTTTCTAACCACAGGACTGGATCCTAGATTCAGTCCTGGGACATCTCCTGTAAACAGTTGAGTAAAAGCGTTTTGGTTACAGTAGTGATTTTTAAGGAATATTATTGTATTTTAAAAGTTGACACTTAGAAACTTTTTCACATAGAATCACCAATGTTATCCTATGGGAGGAAATTCACTTAGCAGGTAAGTAGTGTTATCGTTACTTTTTCTTACTCAGTGGTGGATCCTGGATCCAGCACTGGTGCATCTCCTGTAAACAGTTGAAAGAATGCGTTTAAGTCATACAGGCGATTTTTAAGGAATATTTGTAGTTTGTGAAAATCGACACTTTGAAACTTTTCTGCTGAAAACCAGACAATGGATTCCTATGGAAGGAAATACAAGTTACTGATAAGTACGGTTAGAATTACTTTTCAGGGTCAGTGCTGGGCTAAAAGATGCAGCACTGGGTTCTCTCATGATAACAGGTGAGTAAATCGGAATTCGTAGTTCGGCTGATTTTAGAGGAATATTATAAAGTTCCAAAACTCCACACTTAGAAGAATTTCCAACTGAAACCAGTCAATGTTAATCTATGGAAGGAAATTCAAGTTACTGGTAAGTACGGTTAGAATTACTTTTCAGGATCAGTACTGGGCTCAAAGATGCAGCACTGAGGTCTCTCCTGATAACAGGTGAGTAAATCGAATTCGTAGTTCGGCTGATTTTAGAGGAATATTTGCACAATGGTGAAGGAAGGGGGTGGGGCCTGAGGTGACATGTCTGCAAACACGCCCTGTGGCGCGTTTTAAGTTGGAGAATTAATTCCTCCTCAATCCCGAGGTCCCTGGGGTCCAACTAGCCCACCCTGTACCTCCAGTATGCGCCAGGGAGCTGAGTTGCAGAGAGGTGTTCAGAGGCCACGCCCCTTTTTACACCTCTCTGCAACGCAGCTCTGTGGCGCTTTCTGGACGTACCTTGGTGGGCTAGTTGGCCCCCAGGGACCCTCAGGATTGAAGAGGATTTAATTCCCCATCTTAAAACGCGCCACCGGGCCTGTTTGCACACATGTCAACTCAAGCCCCGCCCCTCCCTTCACCACTGTGCAAACGCGCCCGTGGCGCGTTTTAAGTCGGGGGATTAACTCCCTTGAATCCTGAGGGTCCCTGGGGTGCAACTAGCCCACCAGCTACCTCCATTAAGCGCCACAGAGCTGCGTTGCAGAGAGGTGTAAAAGGGTCGTGGCCTCAGAACACCTTTCTGCAACGCAGCCCCCTGGCGCATACTGGAGGTTCCTGGTGGGCTAGTTGGCCCCAGGGACCCCCAGTATTCAAGGGGAATCGTTCCCTTTGCAAACGCGCCAGGGCGCGTTTGCAGAGTGCTGCCAAGGAGGGGCGTAGCCTCCGGCGCGATGCCGGATTTTTTTGTTGTTGATTTTTTTTAAAAAAGGGGGCTGTGTGGCCCCCTTCTTTTTAATTCATTTGGGCCCTGGGAACCCCATCCCACAGGGCCTGACCCCCTTTTATTTATTTTTTAAAAGTAACAGGAAGGGGACCGCGTGGGCCCTCCTCCCGTAGGCAATTTTGGCCCGGGGACCCCATCCCCCGGGTCATTGCCACCTTTTTTTTTTTTTCATGGAGGGGGCTGCGTTGCCCCCTCCTCAGGCCTCCTTAGGCCACGGGGACCCCATCCCCCGGGGCCGGCCTTTTTTTTTTTTTTTTCTCGTTAATTTGTGGGAGGGGGCCGCGTGGCCCCCTCCTGGGCCACTACTTGCCCCAGGGACCCCATCCCCCGGGGCTGGCGCTATCCTTTGGGGACCGTGGGGACCCCAACTCCCCCACGGTCCCGCCGGCTCCCCGCGTCCTGCGGGAGCCGGCATTGCTTTCCCACATGGGGAGCTGCTGACATGCAGCTCCCCATATGGAAAAGCAATTTGCTGAATTTTGGAAGAGAGAGCAGGTTTCCTGCTCTCTCTTCCAAAATCCAAAGCAGTTTGCTATGACTCCCGTCCTGTCATAGCAAACTACAGGGTCCCGGGGGTAGGCACCCGGGACGCTGCAGGAGCCGGCCCTGGGGGTGGTGGTCCCCAGGGCCATCAAGGGCTCCAGGAGGGGGCGCGCGGCCCCCTCCCAACATCTACAAAGCCCCGGGAAGGTGGTGGTCCCCGGGGCTTCGAGGGTCCAAAACGGACCCCCACATTTGTTTAATTAGTGCCCCGGGAGGTGGCAGTCCCGGGGCGTGTGGGGGGCTCGAGCCCCCACACAGGTTATTAATATTTAAACAAAGAAGCCCCGGGGGTGGCGGTCCCCGGGGCTGCGGGAGGCGGAGAGCCCTCCCGCACCATTTTTCATTTAAAGCCCCGGGGTTGCGGTCCCCGGGCTTGGGGCCTTAGAGGCCCCCACATAAAATATAAACCCACCTCCCGCATGCCCCCGGGACTTGGGCCACCCGGGGGCAAAATAGCATTGAAGCGCGGGAGACCGCGCTTCGATTTGCTGGCGGGATCCGCGCACCCTAAGCGCATCCCGCCGATTTTTAAAAGAAAAAATGCTTTTTTCTGCCCAGGGGGTCCTTGTGGGACCCCCTGAGCAGACCTAGGGGGTCAGGGTGTTTCTACCCTGCCCCCTTTGTGCGTTTTGCGCACTTGTTTCTGTGCCTCGGTTCTACCGAGGCATAAAATGGCTGCCAACACTTCCTGATTTGGAGTGTTGACAGCCACTTGACAGCCAATTAGCATGCAGCTCGTGATCGGGAGGGTTCGCGGACCCTACTCGGCCATAGATATATATGTGACTTTACTTTTGATTTTCTCAGGAACTACTGAACGGATTTACACCATTTAAGCAAAAGGCACGACACTGAACCAAGGGCTACCTCTTTGCCAAATTTGGTGAAATTCCGTTCAGCAGTTCGGGCTGTAGCCGCGATGAACGGTTCCTATGGAAAAATGAATGGGGAAAACACGTTTTGGGACCCCCTTTTTCTCGGCCCCCGCTTGACGAATCACCCCGAGACTTTCAGGATAGGAGCGGACCGGAGCGCCCCAACAAGTTGGAAAATTTCGCGAAGATTCGTCAACCGGCGCCAACGTTATTTCAAATAGAATGTTGCGGATTTCCTATGGAAAATAGGTCCTAACTATAACTATCTACTGGCGACCGCCAGTAGATAATATATATATATATATTTTTTTGTATATGAACTTTAAGTAATAAGAAATTTGTGCTAGTTATGTGCATGTAATGTTTATTTCTCAACTGCAGGTGCAAAATATCAGAGAGGATCCTTACTGAGAACCAGAAATAAGCAATACCATTCTTCTCAAGGCAGTCTCTCTTGGTACTCTCTCCACTTCCCCTTTCCACCCTGCTGTTACTAATTGCTGGATAGATCAAATTATTTGTCAGTGTGGTACTGGTGGAGGAGCATTGTCCCATCTTCTGCTCCAGTCGAATTTGCAGAACAAGGTACTTTTGACACTGCAACCTATGTCCAGTAATTCTCCACGGCACAGTCCACAGGGCAGATCGTCGGGTGCCTCTCTGTTCCCAGGGAATCAGTTAGCTCTCCTAGTGGGGCAATTCCAGGGCATCAGAGTAATCCTCACACCTCTCTCTACCGGGTGCCCCCCGTCTGGTCCCCGCAGTCGTATAGAGTTGTGCATACCGCATGGTATGGTCCGCCATCTTGGGCTAGCCGAGTCTCACACGTGGCTTCCAGGGTCAGTAAACGCCAGGATCGCTGCAGTATGTGGTGTCTTATGGCATTTCTGGCAGCGCTGTAAAGGTATAATGTTGCCCAAATTCTGACAGATAAATGTGGTGGCACAAGGAGCCTCACTAGAGTCTGGCCATCTTGGAGCCTGGTGCTCCCTGATACAACCTCAGTTTCAATATGGAGCAAAGGTATTACGCCTGGTGGTAGATATCAATAGGATTATTTGGATTTGTTTTTTAAATATCTGTTGAGCCTTCCAAAATTTTCAATTTGCATAAATCATCAAATTGCCAAGGATGAGATTATGCAGAGTACTTTAAGGTGGACAAGTTAAATGCCACTTTCTTCTTGCCCGAAGGTAACAAAAGTAATCTCAGTTAATAACAGAGAATGTATATGTGGTTTGAATGCAAACTGTGAAATAGTTCATGTTCTAAGACTTTGTCTTGTTATTGCCACAACAAAGGACATTTTAAAGGCAAATTTTAAACAAGTATGAAGTACAATGCCGTGCGCAAGCAGGCAATTTTTATTCATACTAATTATCTTGATGTAATGTGCAATAGGAAGGTTTTTATTAAAGGTAAATAGATTTTTAACTGAATTTTAAAACTTTCTATGCAGACTGATCTTATAATTTTAATTATATTACATAATGGGTTTATGTGCAAAAAGCATGTTGTGTGAGAGACTATGGTCTAAATAAACAATTTACTTACATCTCATCCACCTTTGGGAGGTGTCGCATGCCATTCCCGCCACTCAGCCACTTACTACAAGCTTTACTATTTCATCCGTCACAGTGATAAACACTGGGATATATATAACAACATGTCACTGGTTTAAAATTAACACAAATGCAATTCGAACAAAAAGGGTGTGGGAGTTCTGAAAGGGAGGTAATTAATGTATATATGTATATATATATAGATATATATATATATATATATATATATATATATATATATATATATATAGTATAAAAGTGTGGCGGACAATGGAGATTTTCTGCACTGCTGAGTGCAGGCGCTTATGTCTGCACAGTCAGGAAGGGAGTAAGCCCTCGAGACACAATATCCCACTCTGAAAAGAAGGTTAGTGTAACGGTGACATGAACACAGAGGGTGGACAATGGTGCTTTTTTTAAAGTGATTCAGTTGGTCAGGAACAGGTGAGGAAAAGGTGAGAAAATAACAAGACATCTGTAAACAAATTAACAGTTTTCAATAGCAGGGAATGGGAGGAAGGGGAAGGCAATAATAGTGCACTCCAGGACTGAAGCAAAATTATTAACAGAAAACAAAGTTCTTTAGTAACATGATTTTACAAAAACAATAGAATGGGCCATCAGGCCAGAAAATCACTTACAGATGCAGCTAATTGCTTAAATGTTACTTTCTTTAGTTCTAGTTTTATTTTCAGTATCAAACTTGCCCCTTTCTTCTCTTTTCCGGGCCTCTTTGTATATAGGCCTCCGGACTGCCCCTGTAGCTGTTGTTTGACAGCATCGCACAACTTTCCTTGCAGTACACCACATTTCCAATTTTACCGTTTTCGGCAATTTTAATGCCCATGCCGATGACCCTAAGTGTGTCCAGGCCGCCCGACTTATTCATACCATGGCCAGTTTGAATCTTATTCAATATTTCCAGTCCCCTGCACATAGGGCTGGACATATGCTGGATCGGATTTTCTCAAATATTGCCAGTATGCAGGTTAGCTCCCCATAGCATTTGGTTTGGTCTGATCATTTCTGTGTTCCCATTATATTTTATGGAGCGCGCCATCTGAATAGGATGCCAGCACCCCCGGAAATGAAAAGAAGATGGCTGAATATCTTGGAAGAATCCTTTGCTCATTCTCTCAGCTCCTCATCTCCATATCTTTCAGGTACAGCGCACTCGGATGTTACTCTATTCAATCAATGGGTCACTAATTCCTTAGTCCTTAGAGCGCCTTTAAAAATCCACTTGGCACTAAGATCCAAGCAGTCTGCCCCCTGGTTTTCCCCTGCCCTAAGGGCTGAGAAAAGTCTATGCAAAAATTTAAACTGGTGGAAACTGTATGACTCCGAGGCTAAGCTTCTTTATAAAGAAGCTCTCAGCAGATTTCACAAGAATACATGAAATACGATGAGAGTATTTTTCGCTACGTATTGAGGCGGCCTCTAACTCTTCTATGGACGTGTCCAAAATTGGGAAGGCTTTCATTTCCCCCAAGGCAGGTAAAAGTGCTATTATGCCTTCCGTCAAACTCTGTGATAAACTGTTTTCTTTGATGAGAAAATCCAGAATCTTTATGCCACCTTTTCAATGGTATCTAAGGGGCATATGACACCTATCCCGTCTCTTGTTGGGGACACGACCCCCATTTTGTCCCTCTTGTAAAGTGGTTTATAAGTAGTGATAAGTAGGGACCTACCACTAGTAATAAGGCCACAAGTTTCAGTCAAGGTCTCACTAAATTATTCCCATGCTTAACCGTTTGTAGCTAGCAATGAGCAGGCAGGCTTAAATTAGGAGACAGGTGCGTAAAGCATTTAAAAACACCAATACATTAAGTAAGTAAGACACAACACAATAAAAATCCAACACCAATTTATAAACATAGGCTATATTTTTATGAACAAATAGACACCAAAACGACAAAAATCCAGTGTAGGGAACCAGCGATATCAATTTTACAAGATTAAAAGTAAAACTAGCGCTTAGAAGCAAATAGCGCTCAAACAGTTAAAAAAGAAAAGGTTGTGCTGGACCAGGACAAAGTCAAAGTTCTTTACACTTCCTTCCAGAAGTGTTTCTTGATACATTGAGTGGTCCACAGCACCAGTCAAGGGTTCAGATGCTCTGGTTTGCCTCTTGGGGTCTGGGACTACTACTCCCACAATGCATGTGGGCAGCTTATCGAGCTTTTTACAAAAGTTGCTCCAAACTTTTCTAAATTTCTGAAACTTCTTCCTGAAGTTCCTCTTGTGGGTTCAAAGTGTCCAAAACACCAATCCAAGAGTCTAGAAGCTCTGAGATGGTCCTTTGGATGTTGGAAATACGTTTCCCGCCATGCAGCTGGTCAAATCCTTAAAAGTCCACTGGACGCACCCCAGATGGGTTCTTCTTGGTGGAGATGACACAGGTGGAGCTTTTTAACCTGTTGCTGTCAGGGAGTCCACTCCTTCCACTTTTGAAGGAAGGCAAAATCCTTAGGGCAGTATTTTCCAAGTGTGCAGCAGATGCAGTCACCCAGAGTGCAATCCTTTGGGTACAGGCCAGGATTCCAGCAGGGCAGTCCTTCTTCTGTAGTATTAGGAAGGGAACTCTTGTAGCTCTTTGTACCTGTTGCTTTCAGGGAGTCCTTCCTTAATCCTTTTTAAGCAAGGCAAAGTCCTTAGGGCTGTAGTTCCAAAGTGTGCAGCAGATTCAGTCCTTATGAGTGCAATCCTCTTGGGGTGCAGACCAGGGGTTCCAGCAGAGCAGTCCTGCTCTTGATTATCCCAGGCAGGGATCCGAGTTGCCATACAGCTCTCCCATATTTATTCAGTGCTCCTGGGCGTCAAGCAGGGGCACAGCACTAACCAATGGGATGCAGTGTGTCACCCAGGTGCATGACCACTTCCTCCAAACAGTGACATAATCCTGTTCCAGAAAGCACTATTCTTCCAAAATCGAAAATGGAGAAAATCTCTCCTGAAGAGTTAGATGCATGACTAAGATTCTCTAACACTCCCTTTCCAGGCCCTTCACTAATTTATACTGCTTATAGTTACAAGGCACCCTACCCCTGGGGCACCTAGGGGAGACCTTAAGGGTGAAATATGTCAAAATAAGGTATTTTACTACTTTGGAATTACCTTTAATTCCAAAGTCGAATTTACACACAATTCTACATTAAAAGCAGCATGCTAGACAGGGATGGCTTTTAAAATGACAGCAGGCACCACAGTAGTGCAAATATAAGTACATTAAGTCTACTGGATCTCTAAACCTGCATGCCCTACCATATACTAGGGACGTACAGGTAAGTTGTCAGTACCCATTGTAATTACCTAATTACCATGTACTTTTAGTCAGAGCACAGGCCCTGGGTCTGGCTAGCAGAGTCTAGGGCACAATCAGAGTCAGAAAACCAGCATCTGGTAGCCAAAATAGGGGCAAAAAGTGGGGGACACTGCAAACAGTTCCTGCTTTCTCACAGCCCCTTAATCATAAGACATCTTTTTTGACTTCCGCCCCATTTCTGAAGAAGACTCACTAAATTAGCTTAAGAAATGAAAGTCTGGTTCCCCGGATGACCTTTACCCTCCTCATATCTACAGGATGATGGCTGACTATCTTAATACTTGCCTCAACAAAAGTTGGAACTCCTCTTTGACTTCTGGTGTATTCCTTCCTTCTTGGAAACAGGCCTTTCCTTTGCCGCTTCTCAAGAAGCCGAATGCGGACCCTTGTGAATTGCGCAATTTTTGACCTATCTCACTTCTTACTGCCCCACCTAAAATTCTGGAGCAAGTGGTGAACCAACAGTTTACCACACAGTATAGGATTGTGCCACTGCCCTGCGAAAGTTATTTGTTTGTTTTTAAAATAAAAGCTCTTAATTTTTAACATTGTGCTGCTCTGCAATTGAATCTGATTCTGTTTAATCCTGTTTTAAAAATTCTTACCTCTCCCACTGTTCACGCTAAATTGAGGCGCCGAGTCACTTCCTGGTTAGACACCCATTAGGGACGTCCAATCACAGAGGGCAGGAGGGGAGCTAAGGCTGCAACCGGCCATTTAATGCCGGTCGCAGCGCGGAGCACAGCGGACGCGCGCAGTGGGCGTGCCAAAGGCAAGCCCGCCTGCGCCCGTCCGGGAGCTAGGGGCCAGCCACTATGCCCAAATTCTAAACTATACCCAGTCAGAACTAAAGCTGCTACACTCAAAAACTACCCTCTCAATCCCTCCATTTGCCCCAGATTAGTCAGACTAGGGATTATGGAAACCAGTGTCTCTTTTCCAGAACTTGATCATTCTCCCCATGAAGTAGGAAATACCCAGAGACGGGATAACCATAGTGCCTGGGAACTAACAGCCACATACCTAAATACGCGCTACCTGGCGAAGCACAAACTAGATATATTTCAACTATTGGACTCAACTAAACCGGATGTTCTTTTATTAACCATCTAATAATCAACCACGCCAAAATGTTGTTGATTGGCGTCTTTAATTATTGGGCCAATGATGCGTTGGGTGGACCACACTGCAGAATTGACCGATCTGCTCAGTGGGTTGAACTGCACTGAACATGTAACATACCCCACACACATCCAAGGACACATAATTGATCAAATTTGGACATCTAACCTTACAGTGTCCGCCCTGACAGTGTCCCCTTGCACATGGTCTGATCACTCCTTAATAAAGTTTGCAATTAACAACATAACTACAGACAACGCCCCGGTTAAAGGAGGGTTCAGGGCAAGGAACTGGAATAGCATTGACATGAATGCTTTTTGTAGCTCACTGGCGAACACAGCCCCCATTAACCAGCCTTCCATCAATCTAAGCGAGGAAAACATCACAGCTTGGTTAACAGAAGTTAGCGACAAACACGCCCCCTAAGGACAATAAAAATAGCTAGGCATCGTGAGGCTCAGAGATGGTTCTCAGAAGATTTAAAGACCCAAAAACTAGCTCTGCACCAAACTGAAAGGAATTGGAGACGGAACTACTCCCCTGACAAAACAAGCATTTGCAATGCAATAGGTCTCGCATTTACGAGAGTTTAAGCTATTGTCATTTACAATGGCATTAGCTCAAACTCTTGTAAATGCGAGACCTATTTCACTTCAAAGAAGTGGCCGCCATTGTCCGGGGCTGCTTGAAAGTGAAAGCGCGCATGGCGAGGAAAGCACGTCATGCCTGCAGTAGGAGCAACTCATTAAAGAAAATAGTGCTTACAGACTAAATAAGACATACCGTGTCGCAACACCAGTAAAAGATTCAGTCGCCATGGGAGGTTACATATGCAGACAAGGCGGTACCAAAAGGGACTTACACGCCTAATAACGACTTGGAAGCCAGCATTCACGAAGGACAATGGCACAAGCCAATTAAAAATATGGGCGGAGAGTGGATGGGGCTTCATAGCCATACTCCACTACTGCATGCCTTGCAGCAGCGCATGCGCTGCCCAGGCTCGCCCTAAAAATCCATGTAGGTTAATGACTAGCTTCCTCCCATCTGTGCTACTGCCAGAGAAAAACAACATAAATTATCTAGTTTTCTAAGACACTTTAATAGCATTACAATGTCATGTGTGTTCCACTGAAAGTTCAAGTTTAGGCAGCTGGATAAATAAACAAAATGATAGCAGCTGTGTGGAGGGAAATCACTTTTTGCGGAAGCACACAACTTCCGCCCAATCAAAATATGTACTCCTGGGTCTCAACATTTGGGCGGAACCAAAGCCCCTCTCCTGATTATTCTCACATCATTGTCTTGTAACAGCTGTGCTGTCAAGACAGACCATAAAAAGGTGAGATTGGACAGTTCCCCTTCTCCCAAAAAAGTATTAGAAAATTCAGTTTTGACCAGTTGCCTTCAAGGTAGGGTGACCAGATTCTCAAATCAAAAAACCGGGGCAGGTCATAGACATAGAAGTAGGACTGACAGAAGTACCCAGGGCTTTAAGTGTGATGAAAAAACGGGGTGGGGAGTCTCTCATAGGGGCGCGGCCGATGTAATTAAGGACGGGGCTTAAAACACGTAAGCTAAAAAAATCTGTACCTAGCATAGCGTCCCGCCAGAAAAATTTGCTGCTTCTGTCATTGTATCCAGATAAATAATACGAGTAACAATACACGTACAACAAGCCAGGACTATTGGCTTTGTCAGTTGTTGTTAGTTGCATAAGCTAAATAAGCAACAACTTTGGCTTCGCTGTACATAACATTGAAAATGCTTCAGTTCTGGAATGATGAGACTGTGAAAGAACTATATTGGGTCTCTTTGAAGGCAGTGAAGCGTGCTACTGCTGCAGCAGTAAGATTTTTTTGTCACCGTGAGGGCAAAAATGGAGAGCCCAATAGAGACCCGTCGCATATGCCCTGTCCCCGAAGTAACCCCATCCTGCTGGCCTGTGAACAGGTGGCCTTCAGGTTTGATGCAGATACCCGCAGTCGGTGCATTAACTCACTGAGCTGCTCGACTGGCTGGCTTTCCACTTCCCATTGTGACGCCTCCTGGGCGGCTGCACCTTCTCACTGCACCTGGCTCACAATGACTGCTCACACTGACTTCCGAAGTACACCAGGCGCACCGAAACACTATTTAAAAACCGGGACATTTATTTGTTTAACCCGGGCACTGCGCAAAAACCGGGACATTTCTTTAATTTGGAGCAAAGTGCCGGGACACTGCTCCAAAAACCGGGACCGTCCGGGGAAAACCAGGACGTCTGGTCACACTACTTCAAGGCCAACAACAAACCCCACACTGCCCCAATTTTAATAGCTGTGTGAATGGCCTGTGCAATACAAAATTGTTTATAAAGTGCTCTGCCTAAAATCCCCAAAACAAGGCATACGAATCTGACAACTCAAGCCGACAGCTACAGATTCTTCCAATTGACCAATCAGTCAGTCCTAGATATCCAGGAGTTTAACATACAACTCCCCTCTCCTTCCTTCCCCCAATGGGTGGGACATACCAGACCACAGAACACTACTCTTCAAGCAAACCTTTGGAAGGTGGCCATTTTCTTAGGTCGTCTTTCCCAGCACCTTTAGGGTCCATTTCAAGGTTATGCTAATGCAGCACTTCAAAGCTGTATCTTTGAGGAAACTTAGGCTGTACAAGCGTGTTAAAAACAGACTGGTACTAACTAAACGCCAAAAATTGGTTTATCAAAGAAGGAATGCGTACACAGCCATCCACCAACAGGGGAATGTTGCTTCATTTTATGGCCTTAATAAAAAAGTGATATTAAGGCCATAAAATAAAGCAACATTCCCCCTGTTGGTGGATGACTGTGCTAAAAACTTCTGCTAGCGACGAAAAGACGATATACCAACATCAGACTTGCAAATTTAATCGAAAAATAGGCTTTCTGCACAAATATGGCTCATGTCTGAGGCTCTGTACTTTTGCCTGATCTAGAGGAGTCAAAACAAAGAAGCATTGAAGCACAAGTTACTAACTTGTGTAACGATATATCTGTAAGAGACAGTAGTTAGTGACAGATTCCTTACCTTAGAATATCCCCAGGCGTCAGACTGGATCCGGAAAGTTTTTGCATAGCAGTACACTTGCGCGTTGGTAGGTGGCGTCGTGCGGCTCCGCGTCCGTCGTCGGCGTCGTGATCGCCGGAATGACGTCGCGGGCAGTACTAGACGCCGCCCCTGCGCGCTGACGTCAGTTCTGTACACGACTTTCCGCGCCAGGACGCAGAGCCATGCAAGAAGCTGACATAGGTGTCTGAAAAATACTAGGGCCCTGAAAGGGATGTCCTTAACCCTAGAAATCAGTTCACAGAACGGGGAGGGTGGGTGGGCGGTGAGGAATCTGTCACTAACTACTGTCTCTTACAGATATATCGTTACACAAGTTAGTAACTTGTGCATCTGAAAGAGACACGTTAGTGACAGATTCCTTACCTTAGAATAGATACCCCAGCAATACCAACCCCGGTGGTGGGTCTGCGAACAAAGATCAGACAAGGAAGTCCCGGAGGACAGAACGGCCAAAGAAGCCGTCCCTCCGGACCGGACTGTCAAGGCAGTAATGCTTTGTAAACGTGTGCAGCGAGGCCCACGTAGCTGCCTGACAGATATCCTGCAGCGGAACACCGCGGCCCAAAGCCGTGGTAGCAGCCGTTGCCCTGGTGGAATGGGCACGCAGCCCAACAGGAGGCTCCTTCTTAGCCAAAGAATAGCAGGCTTTGATACACAAGGTTACCCAGCGGGAGATGGTTCTCTTGTGCACCGCCCGACCTTTTTGGCGCCCACGTAGCCAACAAAGAGCTGGTCATCCACCCGGAAGTGTTGTGTGCGGTTGATATAAAAGGAAAGCGCACGTTTTGGGTCCAGACGGTGGAGCCTCTCTTCCTCTCTGGAAGGATGCGGAGGCGGAAAGAAGGTGGGCAAAGTGATGGTCTGCCCAATGTGGAAGGCAGTAACCACCTTTGGCAAGAAGGACGGACGCGTCCTAAGAACAACCTTGTCTGGATGGACAGACAGAAAGGGAGGTTTGCATGATAGAGCCTGGAGCTCACTCACCCGCCGAGCGGAGGTGATGGCCACCAGAAAGGCTGTCTTCAGAGTCAGAAGACGAAGAGGACAGTTATGTAGAGGCTCAAAGGGAGCGCACATAAGAAAGGTAAGAACCAAGTTCAAGTCCCACTGAGGCATCACAAACGGAACAGGAGGGAAGAGGTGTGTAATGCCTTTAAGGAATCTGTTAACAACAGGGGACTTGAAAAGGGAGGGCTGATCAGGAAGCCTGAGGAAGGCCGAAATGGCACAAAGATAGCCCTTGATGGTACCCAGGGCAGAACCCTGTTGGGCCAGTGAAAGAAGGAACAGAAGAACCTCGCAGAGAGGGGATTCACAGCCTTTGCTGTGCACCATGCCACAAACTTGTTCCACCTGCAGGCATATACCACCTTAGTGGAGGGACGCCTGGCTGCCAGAATCACATCACAAACTTCGGGAGGCAAGTCGAAAGGGATGAACTACCGCCGATCAATCTCCACGCAAGCAGGTGTAGACTGGACAGGTTCGAGTGGAGGACCGTCCCCTGCTGCTGCGACAGAAGATCCTCCCGAAGAGGCAGACGGATCGAGGTATCGGCGCTCATACTGAGTAGCTCGGGATACCAAACTCTTCGAGCCCAGTCCGGAGCCACAAGGATGACTTGGGCCCGGTCGCGCCGAATCTTCTTCAACACTCTGGGTAGAAGTGGTATAGGCGGAAAGGCGTACAACAGACCGCAACTCCACTCGCGACGAAAAGCGTCGCCGAGCGAGTGCCGCCTTGGAAATTCCAACGCGCAGAACTGATGACATTGCGCGTTCTCTTCTGTGGCGAATAGATCTAACCAAGGCTCTCCCCATTGTAGAAAGAGTCCTTGCGCCACTTCCGAGTGAAGACGCCATTCGTGATCCATCATGCACCTGCGGCTGAGTTCGTCCGCCCTGGCGTTCAGGGAACCAGCCAGGTGTTGAACCATCAGGAACATGCCCTGATGTTCCAGCCATGTCCAGAGGCGCAGAGCCTCCTGACAAAGGGTCCACGACCCCACCCCGCCTTGTTTGTTGCAGTACCACATGGCGGTGGTGTTGTCTGTGAACACCTGCACTACCTTCCCTTTGACAGAGGGAAGGAATGCCTTGAGTGCAAGTCGGATCGCCCGGAGCTCCAGAAGGTTGATATGGAGCCGGGACTCCGCCGGAGACCAGAGGCCTCTGATCTCCGCCTCTCCCATGTGACCGCCCCATCCCAGAAGGGACACGTCCGTCACAACTGTGTGCTCTGGCTGGGGAAGGGAGAGGGATCTGCCCATGACCCGTTGCCGGTTCGAGAGCCACCACTGCAACTGTTTTGCAGTCCCCACCGAGATCTGGACGTGATCGGACAGGTTGCCCTGGTGCTGCGCCCACTGGAACTTCAGGTCCCACTGCAGAGCCCGCATATGCCATCTGGCATGATTGACTAGCAGGATGCAGGAGGCCATGAGGCCCAGCAGCCTCAGGGTCATCCGTGCCGAAACCCAGGATAAAGGCTGAAAGATCGGAATCATAGCCTGAAAATCCCGGACTCGCCGTTCGGGAGGATAGGCCGGAAACTGCGTTGTGTCCAGAACTGCTCCGATGAAAAGGAGCTGTGGAGAAGGAATCAGATGCGACTTCGGCACATTGATGGAGAACCCCAGCGAGTGCAGGAGTTCGGCCGTAGTCTGGAGGTGGGAGACGACTGCCTGGGACGAGCCCGCCTTCAGCAGCCAGTCGTCGAGGTAGGGGAAGACTGAAACCCCTGCCCGGCGCAGATGAGCTGCGACCACCGCCATCACTTTCGTGAACACCCGAGGGGCACTGGTAAGGCCAAAGGGAGCACAGTGAACTGAAAGTGCTCGAGGCCTACCGTGAACCGTAGGTAACGCCGGTGGGCCGGCAGGACGGGGATGTGGAAATAAGCGTCCTGCAAGTCCAACGCTACCAGCCAGTCTCCAGGGTCGAGGGCAGTCAAGACCTGAGCTAGGGTGAGCATCTTGAACTTCTCCTTCCGGAGGAAGCGATTGACGTTCCGGAGGTCCAAGATAGGACGCATGTCCTCCTTGTCCTTTTTGGGCACCAGAAAGTAGTGGGAGTAGCAACCACGCCCTACTTCTGGGGTCGGAACATGCTCGATGGCCCTCTTGGCCAAGAGGGCCGTGACTTCCTTCTGTAGAAGCACCAAGTGATCCCCTGACATGCGGTGGAATTGAGGTGGCATGGCTGGGGGGTGGTCTCGAAGGGGAGGGAGTAGCCCCTTCGGACGATGTCCAAGACCCACCTGTCCGAGGTGATGGGACGCCAGTGGTGAAGGTGATGGCGGACCCTGCCCCCGACTGGCGTGCTGTGCACCTGAAAGGAGGGACTAGGAGGGCTTGGAGGCCGCGGACGGGTTGGAGGTGGTGGCCTGACCCGCACGCTGGTTGCCCGAACCGCCACGGCGGTATCCACGTCCTCGGCCACGCGAAGGCGCTTGCTGCGCGGGCCGTTGGCCGGGTTGTTGACGTGACTGGGCGCCCCATCCGTGGCCACGAAAGGGGCGAAAAGCAGACGTGAGCGGAGGGCGCACAACAGCAAGGCCCAGGGACTTAGCAGTAGCCCGCGAGTCCTTGAAACGCTCCAGCGCATGGTCTGCCTTCGAACCAAAAAGACCGACTCCATCAAAGGGCATGTCCATGAGTGTAATCTGGACATCCCCTGAAGAACCAGTGGTTCTCAGCCAGGCGTGGCGACGCAGCGCCACCGTTGTTGCAAGCGATCTGCCCAGCGAGTCGGCGGTATCAAGGCCACAGCGGATGGTGTATTTAGCCGCATCACGCCCTTCCGCAATGGCGCGGGTAAGCAGTGTCTGGACCTCCTCAGAACACTGCGGCAAAACAGTCGCCACCGAATCCCACAGGTAGTGGGTGTATCGGCCCAAGAGGCAAGCGGTGTTAACGGACCGCAAGCCAGCACTGGAGGAAGAGAAAGCCTTCTTCCCAAAGTGATCCATGCGCTTGGATTCCCTATCCGGAGGGGCGGTAGGGAAGGCGGTTTGGGAGGCAGAGGCTTGGACAACCAAGCTCTCAGGGGTGGGGTGTTGGGAGAGAAACAGGGGGTCGCCCGGAGCAGGGCGATGGCGTCGGGCCACGTTCCTATCCACAGGAGCCCCTGTGGTGGGTTTGGACCAGGCACCCAAAAGAACGTCAGTGAGTGCATCGTTGAACGGCAGCACAGTCTCCAAAGAGGAGGCCGCCGGCTGAAGCACTTCAGTCAGGAGGTTAGTCCTGACGGCCACTGTAGGCAACTGGAGATTCAAGGCTCCAGCAGCTCTACACAACACCGTTGCAAAATTAGCCCCCTCCTCCGTAGCCACGGGAGGAGACAGCATGCCAGAGTCAGGGGAGGTGTCCAGACCACTGGCATCCCCAAGTTCCTCAACCCAGTCCGGGTCAAACTCGCACTGTTGTGTGAGAGGGTCCTCAGACCCCTCCCAGCTCTCCTGGTCCTCCTCAGGTTCATAATATGGAGGAGGAGGGACATTAGGGACCCAAGGTCTCATCGGCGCCGGAACCGGCGTCGGGCGACGCCGGTCCGGCTCCATGTCCGGAGACGGAGAGAACCGGGGAACGACGCCGTCCGGAGCCCCGGACGGCGTCAGTAATGGCACCGGGGACATCGGCGTCGGCGGAGGCGTGGTTAGGTCAACCGGCGTCGATGGGGGTTGCGGCACCACCGGAGCCGGGATCGAGGCCGGGGCCGGAGCCGAGGCCGGGATGAAGGCCGGTGGGACAGGCGACGCCGGGACCGGAGTCGGCGGCGGCGCCGGAGCAACCCCATCAGGGCCCGCGGGGCCCGAAGGCACACCAGAGGGACCTTGAGGCCCGAAGAGGCGGGCCATGGCCGACAGGAACTCCTGTATTTGGGCCTGAGTCGCCCCGAACCCGGGAAGGACGGGTAATGCGGGGGTAACTCGACAGGCACGTCCGGGGCCGCGGGGACGGTGCCGACAGGGACCTCAGCCGAGTCGCGAGACCGGCGAGGCGAAGTCTTAGAGCGATGATGCCGCTTAGACTTCTTGTGCTTCGACTTACCGGAGGAGCGCGAAGACTTGGATTCCGACGAACGGCGGGGACTCCGCATCCGGCCCCTCGACCTCTCCCGGGACCGGGAGCTTGGTGCGGCGCGGAGCCGACTGCCGGACTTCGAGGAGCTTTCGAGACCGCTCTCGCAAAGCCTTCGGATTAAGTTTCCGGCAGTCAGGGCACGACTTCGTGTCGTGGTCTCGGCCGAGACAGAAGAGACACTCGAGATGTGGGTCCGTGATCGACATCATGCGACCACATTCCTCGCAGGGCTTAAAGCCGGGCATCCCTACGACACCTTAGGAGTCGTGAAGACTCGTTGAAGAAACAGTGAAAAATTCACAAAAAGATAGTCAAAAAGTGACTAGGGCACTGCTCTTCCCGGATCTGCGCTTACTGGCGCGGAAAAAGAAGAACTGACGTCAGCGCGCAGGGGCGGCGTCTAAGTACTGCCCGCGACGTCATCCCGGCGATCACGACGCCGACGACGGACGCGGAGCCGCACGACGCCGCCTACCAACGCGCAAGGGTACTGCTACGCAGAAAACTTTCCGGATCCAGCCTGACGCCTGGGGATATTCTAAGGTAAGGAATCTGTCACTAACGTGTCTCTTTCAGATAGGGGCCTCAGCCGAGTCGCGAGACCGGCGAGGCAAAGTCTTAGAGCGATGATGCTTCTTAGACTTTTTGTGCTTCGACTTACCCGAGGAGCGCGAAGACTTGGACTCCGACGACCGGCGGGGGCTCCGCGACCGGCCCCTCGACCTCTCACGGGACCGGGGCTTGGTGCGGCACGGAGCTGACTGCCGGACCTCGAGGAGCTTTCGAGACCGCTCTTGCAAAGCCTTCGGGTGGAGTTTCTGGCAGTCAGGGCACGACTTCGTGTCGTGGTCTCGGCCGAGACAGTAGAGACACTCTAAGTGCGGGTCTGTGATCGACATCATTCGACCACAGGCGTCGCATGGCTTGAAGCCGGGCATCCCTACTGACACCTTAGAGTCGAGAAGACTCGAAAGAAACAGTGAAAAATTCACCCAAAAATTTAGTCAAAAATTGACTAGGGCACTGCTCTTCCCGGATCTGCGCTTACTGGCGCGGAAAAAAAGAACTGACGTCAGCGCGCAGGGCGGCGTCTAAGTACTGCCCGCGACGTCATCCCGGCGATCACGACGCCCGACGACGGACGCGGAGCCGCACAACGCCGCCTACCGACGCGCAAGGGTACTGCTGCGCAAAAACTTTCCGGATCCAGTCTGACGCCTGGGGATATTCTAAAGTAAGGAATCTGTCACTAACGTGTCTCTTTCAGATAATGACTATTTAGAGGAGGGTTTAGTGCTAATGTTTCCTCTTTCTTCAGTAAGACGCGGGGAGCACCTATTGTGTGGCTATCAACACAAAGTAAAATAAGATTATGAATTAGAAAATGGCATTGGGAGCATTGCATTGTCATTTGCTGTTTCTGTTTGTGGTGTATGTGGATGAACATGTTTGTGGTGTAGGTGGGCGTGTTTATGTGAGGTATGTGCCCATATGTTTATGTGTACCCTTTTGGTTATGTGCATTTATGCTATCTGTATGAGATGGGCGTTTAGAAATGTGAGATTTTGTTCTGTTTGTGGTATATGAATTGATGTATGTGGTGTGCATCTCAGTCAGTAGGGTGTATGGATGTCTATCAGTGGTATCAATTATGTATGTCTGTAGGTGTGTGAGCATGGATGCATGACTGTGGTATGCTTGCACCATGGAAAGCTCCACTAATAGCAGCAATCTGTCTAGATCTGTTCATACATGCAAATAGACTCGATTTTGGATAAGCCAAAAATGGCTTTATGTTAGCTGTTGCCTGTCCTAAATTTACTCTGTTTCCATAGAAGTCAATGGGGAAAATGCAGTCCCAAAATTTACCGCTTTCCTCCTGTTCCAAAACGTTGGCATGTTTGATCTGTTTTGCAGGGTGCAATACACTCTTCTTACAACCAGAGTCCTATCCATTCAAGCACTTTGTTGAGCTTCTCTGCTAGAAGTGGAGGTTTGAAATCAAAAAGTAATTTCAGGACCCTCAACTAGAAAACACCTTCCGCCACTGACATACTGAACAGATCACTTAAAGCAAGTCAACTTGTTAAAGTCATCCTCTCAAAAACAATAGCTCAATATCTTTAAATGGAGTATTTACTTTCTGAGGCTAGTTTGTGCGATTCCTTCAGAACACAGGCCAGAAACGAACAACTACAGGAAGCTAAACTATTTAAAAGCAGCAACCTCTGCAGACAATGGTGTATAGGGAGAGAAACAAGACAACAAAACAAGAAATCACTTTTTTTTTTAAACTCAGTGAAAGAAGGTGGAAATAGTTTTGAGAATGCAATGCTGGAGACCATGTCAAATCTGAATAGAGTGATGGAGAGGAATGAGAATGCTCTGAGAAAATGTTTTCAGCAAGGTGTTCTTGGACCCATATTACAAGAAGCAACTAATCATATTTATTAGCTACATATTGACAAGATCAGGAGCACAAACCATGCAGCAACTCATGGTCAATTTGTTAAAAGTGAAGTGCACACAAGAGTTTTCCTACGAGGCCACCACAGACATCTACCACTGGCACTAGTCACTTCCAAGAATGACACCCAATACTGCCTGCATGGATGTAGCCCAAAGTTGAATGCTGTACCTGACATGAATTGCCTGCCTTTCTGAAGGAGGTTTATAGGGGCTCGTCCTCAAAAACGTTTTGAAACAATTGCCTCAAATACTTCATTTTAAAGTAACGAAATTGGAGAAATGCAAGATGGAGAGTGAGGACTGACCTAGTTCTGGAAACTCTACTTGGCGAAATATGCTTAAGCCACATCCTCATGTCAGGCATCACAACAGGGAGGCTTTAGGGAGGCGCTGAGCTCGGAGGGCGGGGAATGTGTACTGTGCTTAAAAATACCGTATGGGTTTAAAAGCACCTGCTGCAGAGTTCCTTGTGTCTCCAGCAGTTTTCAGAAAAACAATACAAATGTCAAGATACCTCCGGCGATTAATGTTCCTGCCGGAGAGAGATGAGCTTTGTCTAGCAAATAATGTGTACCATGCAGATCACAGAGCTGTATTTTATTTGGATAGCTCACTGGCTTACTGTTTTTGTTAGAGATCCTTTTGTTACTAGCTTCTGCAGACCAAATACTTGTAAAATATACTGCCTACTAGTATGCATAACGTGATTCCTACTCCTTGTAATCCTCATTTCCTTTAGACTGATTTACACACACATGATTCATTGTCTCTGTATAATGTGTGTGATGTAAAGTGCTTTAACACCCTATACTGGTATGAGAAGCAGCGCTATGAAAGAAATGAAATGCATTTGAGAGAGAAGCTAAGGAGAGATGAGGGGCACTGTTGGAGGGTGGTAGTGAGGGAATCTGTGGAGAAAGAGATAATTGGGAGGGTGACAAAAAGATTGTCGCAAGGACGCCACTAGTGCTAAAGCCGGCCTTGCACCACAGCATGCTGCATGGGGAAAGTCTCAACTCACCTGTTCCTTCACGCCAACGCATTAATCCCAAATGTATGCATGGCCTATTCTCCCCCTCAGACTCGAGCCCAAAGCAGATGGTTGGAAAAGGTCCTGGCTCATGGCTATAGAGCATGGCTGTTTTAAATTCGCTACAGTCAGGGCCACTGGAATTATGAGGCAGGAGAGGCCACATTGTGAAAAGCCATTCCGAGTTATCATATGCCCTTGATGAAGCACCCCACTTTTGTATGTTAAAGCCCAGTGTTATTGTAATTAAGGTGTTGAAGAAAAAAAAACACAGCATATGCCCTGGTCATAACTAGAGAGAAAGAAAGTGGGAAAAAGAGAGAAGAATAGAGAGACCAAGAGAGAGAAAAACAGAACAGGATAGAGTTAAAGTGAGAGACAAAATCAGGAACGAATGATAAAAGAGGAGGATAAACGAAAAGAGGAGAGATGCCGCTAATACTTACACCTCAAAAAAGTGTGCCTTTACCAAAGAATCGCAAGTGATGTTTTAAACCTAAACTGTATTAAAAAATTTGGTGCTGAAATATACCTACTTTAACCCCATGTAAACAATAAACCCCATGCTGAATCCCACCATGTGCATTACCCAATTGTGCATCAAAAAACATAGACCAAACGTAAACCAAAAATGGGCAAAATAAAAATAAATACTCTTACGGCGCTGCAAACGTATACATCTTTCACGTTGAAATTGTAAGCATAGCCACGTATACTTAATCACAATGAAGCCAACAGAATTGTCCTCCAGACCCACTGGTCGTTTATAAACCCACTCTCACTAGCGTAGATGAAACAAATCCATTTAAACACCCCTCCCCCGCAGTTTAACAACACGTGACTGTGAAAGCTAATCCTGAATAAACATAAAAGAATAATTGAACAACCACCGCACAACCTACAGTGCTCACATGCAACTACGTGAAATCTTAACACGTTTTTGCCTATCTCATATCCAAATTAAACAATTTTGTAAAACAATGTTATACACTAAAACACCATGGAGTGTTGTTTACACGTAATGTGAAAATATAATAAGTAATGCACAGAAAAACAATGTTGACATTGAAGCACAAGTTACTAACTTGTGTAACGATATATCTGTAAGAGACAGTAGTTAGTGACAGATTCCTTACCTTAGAATATCCCCAGGCGTCAGGCTGGATCAGGAAAGTTTTTGCGTAGCAGTACCCTTGCGCGTCGGTAGGCGGCGTCGTGCGGCTCCGCGTCCGTCGTCGGCGTCGTGATCGCCGGGATGACGTCGCGGGCAGTACTTAGACGCCGCCCCTGCGCACTGACGTCAGTTCTGTACACGACTTTCCGCGCCAGGAACGCAGAGCCATGCAGGAAGCTGACATAGGTGTCTGAAAAATACTAGGGCCCTGAAAGGGATGTCCTTAACCCTAGAAATCAGTTAGCAGAACGGGGAGGATGGGTGGGGCGGTAAGGAATCTGTCACTAACTACTGTCTCTTACAGATATATCGTTACACAAGTTAGTAACTTGTGCATCTGAAAGAGACACGTTAGTGACAGATTCCTTACCTTAGAATAGATACCCCAGCAATACCAACCCCGGTGGTGGGTCTGCGAACAAAGATCAGACAAGGAAGTCCCGGAGGACAGAACGGCCAAAGAAGCCGTCCCTCCGGACCTGACTGTCAAGGCAGTAATGCTTTGTAAATGTGTGCAGCGAGGCCCACGTAGCTGCCTGCAGCGGAACACCGCGGCCTAAAGCCGTGGTAGCAGCCGTTGCCCTGGTGGAATGGGCACGCAGCCCAACAGGAGGCTCCTTCTTAGCCAAAGAATAGCAGGCTTTAATACACAAGGTTACCCAGCGGGAGATGGTTCTCTTGTGCACCGCCCGACCTTTTTTGGCGCCCACGTAGCCAACAAAGAGCTGGTCATCCACCCGGAAGTGTTGTGTGCGGTTGAGGTAAAAGGAAAGCGCACGTTTTGGGTCCAGACGGTGGAGCCTCTCTTCCTCTCTGGAAGGATGCGGAGGCGGAAAGAAGGTGGGCAAAGTGATGGTCTGCCCAATGTGGAAGGCAGTAACCACCTTTGGCAAGAAGGACGGACGCGTCCGAAGAACAACCTTGTCTGGATGAACAGACAGAAAGGGAGGTTTGCATGAAAGAGCCTGGAGCTCACTCACCCGCCGAGCGGAGGTGATGGCCACCAGAAAGGCTGTCTTCAGAGTCAGAAGACGAAGAGGACAGGTGTGCAGGGGCTCAAAGGGAGCGCACATAAGAAAGGTAAGAACCAAGTTCAAGTCCCACTGAGGCATCACAAACGGAACAGGAGGGAAGAGGTGTGTAATGCCTTTTAGAAACCTGTTAACAACAGGGGACTTGAAAAGGGAGGGCTGATCAGGAAGCCTGAGGAAGGCCAAGATAGCACAAAGATAGCCCTTGATGGTACCCAGGGCAGAACCCTGTTGGGCCAGGGAAAGAAGGAACAGAAGAACCTCAGAAAGAGGGGCAGAAAGGGGATTCACAGCCTTTGCTGTGCACCATGCCACAAACTTGTTCCACCTGCAGGCGTATACCACCTTAGTGGAGTGACGCCTGGCTGCCAGAATTACATCACAAACTTCGGGAGGCAAGTCGAAAGGAATCAACTGCCGCCGCTCAATCTCCACGCAAGCAGGTGGAGACTGGACAGGTTCGGGTGGAGGACCGTCCCCTGCTGCTGCGACAGAAGATCCTCCCGAAGAGGCAGACGGATCGGGGGATCTACGCTCATACTGAGTAGCTCGGGATACCAAACTCTTCGAGCCCAGTCCGGAGCCACAAGAATGACTTGGGCCCGGTCGTGCCGAATCTTCTTCAACACTCTGGGTAGAAGTGGTATAGGCGGAAAGGCGTACAACAGACCGCAACTCCACTCGCGACGAAAAGCGTCGCCGAGCGAGTGCCGCCTTGGAAATTCCAACGCGCAGAACTGTTGACATTGCGCGTTCTCTACGGTGGCGAATATATCTAACCAAGGCTCTCACCACTGAAGAAAGAGTCCTTGCGCCACTTCCGAGTGAAGACGCCATTCGTGATCCATCATGCACCTGCGGCTGAGTTCGTCTGCCCTGGCGTTCAGGGAACCTGCCAGGTGTTGAACCATCAGGAACATGCCCTGATGTTCCAGCCATGTCCAGAGGCGCAGAGCCTCCTGACAGAGGGTCCACGACCCCACCCCGCCTTGTTTGTTGCAGTACCACATGGCGGTGGTGTTGTCTGTGAACACCTGCACTACCTTCCCTTTGACAGAGGGAAGGAATGCCTTGAGTGCAAGTCGGATCGCCCGGAGCTCCAGAAGGTTGATATGGAGCCGGGACTCCGCCGGAGACCAGAGGCCTCTGATCTCCGCCTCTCCCATGTGACCGCCCCATCCCAGAAGGGACGCGTCCGTCACAACTGTGTGCTCTGGCTGGGGAAGGGAGAGGGATCTGCCCATGACCCATTGCCGGTTCGAGAGCCACCACTGCAACTGTTTTGCAGTCCCCGCCGAGATCTGGACGTGATCGGACAGGTTGCCCTGGTGCTGCGCCCACTGGAACTTCAGGTCCCACTGCAGAGCCCGCATATGCCATCTGGCATGATCGACCAGCAGGATGCAGGAGGCCATGAGGCCCAGCAGCCTCAGGGTCATCCGTACCGAAACCCAGGATAAAGGCTGAAAGATCGGAATCATAGCCTGAATATCCCCGGACTCGCCGTTCGGGAGGATAGGCCCGAAACTGCGTCGTGTCCAGAACTGCTCCGATGAAAAGGAGCTGTGGGGAAGGAATCAGATGCGACTTCGGCACATTGATGGAGAACCCCAACGAGTGCAGGAGTTCGGCCGTAGTCTGGAGGTGGGAGACGACTGCCTGGGACGAGCCCGCCTTCAGCAGCCAGTCGTCGAGGTAGGGGAAGACTGAAACCCCTGCCCGGCGCAGATGAGCTGCGACCACCGCCATCACTTTCGTGAACACCCGAGGGGCACTGGTAAGGCCAAAGGGGAGCACAGTGAACTGAAAATGCTCGAGGCCTACCGTGAACTGCAGGTAACGCCGGTGGGCCGGCAGGACGGGGATGTGGAAATAAGCGTCCTGCAAGTCCAACGCTACCAACCAGTCTCCAGGGTCGAGGGCAGTCAAGACCTGAGCTTGGGTGAGCATCTTGAACTTCTCCTTCCGGAGGAAGCGATTGACGTTCCGGAGGTCCAAGATAGGACGCATGTCCTCCTTGTCCTTTTTGGGCACCAGAAAGTAGTGGGAGTAGCAACCACGCCCTACTTCTGGGGTCGGAACACACTCGATGGCCCTCTTGGCCAAGAGGGCCATGACTTCCTTCTGCAGAAGCATCAAGTGATCCCCTGACATGCGGTGGAATTGAGGTGGCATGGCTGGGGGTGGTCTCGAAGGGGAGGGAGTAGCCCCTTCGGACAATGTCCAAGACCCACCTGTCCGAGGTGATGGGACGCCAGTGGTGAAGGTGATGGCGGACCCTGCCCCCTACTGGCGTGCTGTGCACCTGAAAGGAGGGACTAGGAGGGCTTGGAGGCCGCGGACGGGTTGGAGGTGGTGGCCTGACCCGCACGCTGGTTGCCCGAACCGCCACGGCGGTATCCACGTCCTCGGCCACGCGAAGGCGCTTGCTGCGCGGGCCGGTGGCTGGGCTGTTGACGTGACAGGGCGCCCCTTCCGTGGCCATGAAAGGGGCGAAAAGCAGAGGTTTGCGGAGGGCGCACAACAGAAAGGCCCAGGGACTTGGCAGTAGCCAGTGAGTCCTTAAAGCGCTCCAGCGCATGGTCTGCCTTAGAACCAAAAAGACCGACTCCATCAAAGGGCATGTCCATGAGTGTATTCTGGACATCACCCGAGAAACCAGTGGTCCTCAGCCAGGCGTGGCGACGCAGCGCCACCGTCGTTGCAAGCGATCTGCCCAGCGAGTCGGCGGTATCAAGGCCACAACGTATGGTGTACTTTGCCGCATCCCTACCTTCCGCAATGGCGCGGGTAAGCAGTGTCTGGACCTCCTCAGAACACTGGGGCAAAACAGTCGCCACCGAATCCCACAGGGAGTGGGTATATCGGCCCAAAAGGCAAGCGGTGTTCACCGACCGCAAGCCAGCACTGGAGGAAGAAAAGGCCTTCTTCCCAAATTGGTCCAGGCGTTTGGATTCCCTATCCGGAGGGGCGGTAGGGAAGGCGGTTTGGGAGGCAGAGGCTTGGACAACCAAGCTCTCGGGAGTGGGATGTTGGGAGAGAAACACGGGGTCGCCCGGAGCAGGGCGATGGCGTCGGGCCACGTTCCTATCCACAGGAGCCCCTGTGGTGGGCTTGGACCAGGTGCCCAAAAGAACGTCAATCAGTGCATCATTAAACGGCAGCACAGTCTCCGCAGAGGAGGCTGCCGGCTGAAGCACTTCCGTCAAGAGATTAGTCTTGACAGCCAGAGTAGGCAATTGGAGGTGCAAGGCTCCAGCTGCTCTACGCAACACCGTTGCGAAATTTGCTCCCTCCTCCGTAGCCACGGGAGGAGACAGCATGCCAGTGTCAGGGAAGTATCTAGACCACTGGCATCCCCAAGTTCCTCTGCCCAGTCCTGATCATACTCACACTGCCGTGTGAGAGGGTCTTCTGACCCCTCCCAGCTCTCCTGGTCCTCCTCTAGTGAAAAATATGGAGGAGGAGGGACATTTGGGACCCAAGGTCTCGTCGGCGCCGGATCCGGCGTCGGGCGACGCCGGTCCGGCTCCATGTCCGGACCCGGAAAGAGCTGGGGAACTACGCCGTCCGGAGCCCCGGACGGCGTCAGAAACGGCACCGGGGACATCGGCGTCGGTGGAGGCGTGGTTAGGTCAACCGGCGTTGATGGGGGTTGCGGCACCACCGGGGCCGGGATCGAGGCCGGGGCCGGAGCCGAGGCCGGGATCAAGGCTGGCGGGACAGGCGCCGCCGAGACCGGAGTCGTCGGCGACGCCGGAGCAACCCCATCAGGGCCCGCGGGGCCCGAAGGCGCACCGGAGGGACCTTGAGGCCCGAAGAGGCGGGCCATGGCCGACAGGAATTCCTGTACTTGGGCCGGAGTCACCCCCGAACCCGGAAAGGACGGGTAATGCGGGGGCGGCTCGACAGGCACGTCCGGGGACGGTGCCGAAAGGGGCCTCAGCCGAGTCGTGAGATCGGGGAGGCGAAGTCTTAGAGCGATGATGCCTCTTAGACTTTTTGTGCTTCGACTTACCCGAGGAGCGCGAAGACTTGGACTCCGGCGACCGGCGGGGACTCCGCGACCGGCCCTCGACCTCTCCCGGGACCGGGGCTTGGTGTGGCGCGGAGCCGACTGCCGGACCTCGAGTAGCTTTCGAGACCGCTCTCGCAAAGCCTTCGGGTGAAGTTTCCGGCAGTCAGGGCACGACTTTGTGTCGTGGTCTCGGCCGAGACAGAAGAGACACTCCAGATGCGGGTCTGTGATCGACATCATTCGACCACAGACGTCGCATGGCTTGAAGCCGGGCATCCCTACGACACCTAGGAGTCGACGACTCGACAAGAAAACAGTGAAAAATCACCCAAAAATGTAGTCAAAAATTGACTAGGGCACTGCTCTTCCCGGATCTGCGCTTACTGGCGCGGAAAAAGAACTGACGTCAGCGCGCAGGGGTGGCATCTAAGTACTGCCCGCGACGTCATCCCGGCGATCACGACGCCGACGACGGACGCGGAGCCGCACAACGCCGCCTACCGACGCGCAAGGGTACTGCTACGCAAAAACTTTCCGGATCCAGCCTGACGCCTGGGGATATTCTAAGGTAAGGAATCTGTCACTAACGTGTCTCTTTCAGATATGTCAACCTTAATATAAGGAAAAATTAATGCTCTGTAGAAAAATATTCACTATTTTGATAATGTGAAAGTCGCTTCCGAGGCTCGGTGTTCCCAGTAGTCTCCAAGATGGCATTTTTCCCTATTTTGAAAAGTGTCTGTGATTGGTACAGGGAAGGAGGGAGCAAGCAGAAAGAGCAACGAAGAGGATATGGTGTAAAGGCTGGAGCTGCACTTTGATGCTGTGGAACCGGGTTCGAGCCAGCAGTCTGATAGCTTGGGGGTGGGGGGGTACAAAAGTCAACAAAAAAAGTTAAAGGGGAACATGCGAGGCTCTTCTGTGCAGCTGCGGTAAAGTAATAAATAAAAAGAAGACGGGGTGGCGGTTCCGATTGAAGTCTGCCACCGGCAGAAAGCAATACTTTAACTAGAGTGGAAGCATGAACACTGTCCCCGGCACCCAAACACCCCTAGCCCTGCGACTGCAACTCCCAGTGCACAAAGCATATCAAGGTGTCCTGTGGCACCTTCATCTGCTGAGCCACAGTGGCAAAGAGCAGCTGCAGCCCTGGAGCCATGTTGAGAGCAAAGATAAGGCGCAAGTAAGCAGCGAATTTACTGTTCCCGTAGTTCTGAATGGCCGCACTGTAATACATTACCACTGGCGGCGCTGCTCAGCTGGCTCGGTGAACCTTGACCCGGGCTGCTATGGTAGTAGAAGACGGACTAGCCTTCCCCTGCCTTTCCTTAAGCAACCGTACAAATCTGGTATTTCCCACAATTCTGCTACTATCCGCTGGCCAGAATAAAAAATATGAAATAAATCCCCGAGATAACAATTTGAAATAAAATGTCACACGACTATACAAATTAGTTATTAAAAAAATTAATGAGTGGTGATTTAAGAAACACACAAATAATTTTAATATTAACACCTGTAAATTATAAATGTAATTATTAAGTAATGAAAAAACAACATAATCCATCCCCTGGTTGCTACTCTTGCATCTGCACACGAACCTGCAATGCAAGATGGCCGACATGTTTACACACAGTTTGACGTGAATTGACGTGCGCTCAGTTAATCTTATCAGTACAGGCTTTGCTTTGGTTCTGACATGTCTGGGTTTCTTCACAAACACACAGATCGCGATGTGGATAAAATGACTCTGGCTATTGTATCAAGACGTTTCCTTACTATTAAACACACGGAGGCGATAGGAGAAATGCTGCAATAAAATGCAAGCAGCTATGGAGCCGAAGTGGAACACGCACCCACCGAAACACGAGCTGGAAACAAAGGAAAAAATAGTCCTCCAAACGACAAATGAAGAACCAAAGGGTAATCATTCAGTACTTAGTCCCTGCTGCCTGGGAGGAACGAAAGAGAAAAAGGAGGGACAAAGAGGCAGAACTGACCACTAGCATGCAAGGATTTTTAAAGGACACTGAAACAAACCAATGAAATGGCTTTAAGCCCACAAGAGAAGTATATATACTAAAGTATATACAAGAGGTCTTGAATGCTCGACCTAAAAAAGACTTATCTAGCTCAACTCAAGGTATACAAAAAATCCATTCAAATTACTAAGGCCACTTATTTCTTCTCAAATATCTTGAGCTCTACTAATAGATATAAGGAAATATTTGCAATTGTTAATGAGCTGTCCAACCCCGACAGAGTCAAAATCAAACCCATACCTTCCCAAGCGCTTTGTGACTCCCTGAACACCTTTATTATCAACAAAATCATTACGATTAAAGACAGTATTCCTGCTAGCTGTGCTTACGAGGCTCTACCAACGATGCCGAGAAACCCCTGTTCACCACATCAATTCCCGGCAATAAGTAGAGAAGTCCTTTTGGAACTTCTGACCAAAGTCAAATCTGGATCCCTTACTGATAGCTACCGACCTCTTATTTTTAAGAAGTTTTCACTGTAAACCCTGAGCCTGCCCTTTCTCTTCTGAACGAGCCATTGACACAGGGCTGTGTCCCTAGAGCCTTCAAAAAAGCGATCATAGTCCCCCTTCTACAAAAAAACCTGGAGCAGACCCTCTGACCCCAATTAACTATCGCCCCAGCTCCTTGCTCCCCTACCTAGCCAAGATATTGGAATCCCACATGGCAAAATGCCTCTGTTCATTCATTGAACAGTCTCAATACCTTGACCCCCACCAAGCAGGATTTCGCCCTTTCCATTCTACTGAGGCAGTAATACTGACTGTGCTAGACAAACTCTGGAAGGAAGCCGACAAGGGCTCCCCCCAGGCTTTGGTGCTGTTGGATCTTTTCGCTGCATTTGACACGGTCGACCACAGAATTTTAGTAGATCGTGTCAGGGATGCAGGACTCCAGGGCTCGGGTCTCAGATGGATTATGTCCTTCTTGGAGGACCGCTCCCAGTCGGTTCGCCTCGCCCACTTCACTGCACCTAATATGAAGTCGATGCTAGTCAAGGTTTTGGAAAAATGTGTTCAACAACAATTAAACCAACACATCACAAATTTCAAGCTTCTGGACAACTGCCAATCTGGATTCAGACCTGGACACAGCACCGAAACGGCAATTCTACACATTGTATACGACGCCATACTCGCACTCGACCGGAATGAAATTTGTCTGCTAGTGCTGCTCGGCCTCTCGTCCGCCTTCGATACTGTTAACCATGGCAAAATACTGGAGAGGCTAGAAAACAGGATGGGCCTATCGGGCACAGTCCTTCAATGGTTCAAATCCTTCTTGGAAAACAGGACACAAAGGTTAATGGTGCACAAAAATCTATCTCCTCCATCTCCTAATCTTTTAGGAGTACCTCAAGGCTCTACTTTATCCCCTGCGCTATTCAACCTCTATGTCAAACCCCTAACTGATTTACTACTGCAGTCGAATATCTCCGTCCATATCTACGCAGATGACACACAGTTGTACATCAAGCTCACCTCCCTTGAAGAGATCAAGTTGATGAATCATGCTCAAAAAGACCATCCACTGGCTAACCAACAACTACCTTAAGCTAAACTCGCAAAAAACTAAATTCCTTCTAAATTCCTCCCCCAAAAACTCTGCGGTGTTAAAGGACTGGACCAAGATGATCACTGCTCTAAACTGTACCCCGATCCTAGTGGACTCCACCAAATCACTTGGAATCACGCTGGACGAGAACCTAAACATGCAAACACATATCAACATGCTAGCTAAAAATGCCCGCTTTCACCTCAGCTATCTCAGAAAAATGAAACCATTCATCGAGACCCCGGACCTCAAAACTGCAGTTCAAGCGTTAGTCATCTCCAGGCTGGAATACGGATGTACAACGTTATCGGGTCTTCCCAAGATCCCAACAGCCCCTTTAAAAGCTTGCCTCCACGCAGCCGCAAGACTCTTAACAGGTTCTAGAAAATTTGACCACATCGCGCCACACCTGAAAGCACTCAACTGGCTGCCTTACGAAGCGAGAATACAGCTAAAGATATCCTGCATCACACAATGCCTTACACTACAAAACCCCCCAATACCTAGCCCAGAAACGTACGTTATCCGGTGGAAACACTCACTAGGAGCTCCGACAATCTGCTCCTAAAACCTTCTTGCTTCAGCAAGAAAAAAACATATGATAGAGCATTCTCCGGAGCTGCAGCAAGAATTTGGAACTCTGTCCCCCAAGCATCAGAAGAATCTCTTCAACAACAACATTCAAAACGGAAGCTAAAACCTTTCTGATGAGCAAATTTCTCCATTACGTCCTTAGCATTCCTCACCCACCTTGATTCATTAAACTTCAACAGATATCCTTTCGACCTGCCCCTCTCTTAGAGCGACTCTCCCCACTTCTTTGATCACTAAAAACCATTTCCTGAGGAAGTTGCACCATCGATTACATCCCTGCTTACATCTTACCCACTCTGCTATTCCAAACTTGTCTCTATGATTCCTTGTGTAGACTGCCTTGCCAAATCAGATTTGTTTGTAGTTAAACTTGCCTTAATGCACCGAACTGAAGTACCTATGTCTACTTAGCATGTTTTTATCGAATTGTACCTATTTGATCTTCATATATGCCTGATCTCATTCTGTCTAGGACCCTACTAAACTGTCTTGAATTTGTTTTACTCATTACTGTGAAGTGCTCTGATACCCTATTTTGGGTCTTGTTCGCACTATACAAAACTCCAAATAAATAAATAACGTGCAGAGTACCACAAGGATCTTCACTATCCCCCCACCTGTTCAACCTGTATTTACTCCCTTTGAGTCTTTCTTTAAGAGAAAGAAATGTGAGCACATTCAACTACGCAGACGACCTGCAACTAATATTTACCATTAACAACACGCCCGATTCTATAGCCGAATTCCAAGCCATCACGCTGCACAACCATAACTGGATAAACGGCAACCACCTAAAGTTAAATCCAGATAAAACCGAGCTGATCCTGACAGGGGGTGCTCGAAATCCGTGGAACTCACACTTCTAGCCAGCTGAGTTGGCCTCTCCCACAACCCCATCTTCCACAGCTAAGAGCCTCGCGGTCACAATCAGCTGTGACCTATCCATGAAGTCCCAGATTGGAACTGTAGTCTCAACCTGCTTCTTTCAGCTGTGGAAGATAAGGAAAATCAGCAGACTCCTCACTAGGGAAGCATTAGTGCAGGTTGTTTTAGCCATGGCCTTGTCCCACAAAGACTATGCCAACTCACTGTACTTCGGCCTACCGTTATATTCCATATAGGTACCCTATATAGGCGCAGGTAACACTGCAACCTTTCACCTATATCCTTCCCTACATTTCATACATAACGGTTCATAGGGACTGACCTTTTACCTAGATACGAAACTGCATTCAGAACGCTGGTTTTTCCCTGGTTCAATACTCATACATTATGCATGAGGCTTCTTGGAAGCACAGCAGGACTCGCAGCAGGACGAACATCTCCTGTATAATATCTATGTTAAAGTTCAGGCCTGACGTCATCCTTTAGGCCGACACAGTAACGCAGCAAGGTAGGACCCCTGGGGAGACCTATGGGTTTATATACATCATGTCGTGCTTAAACAGACAGAGGAGACCGTGACTTCCCGGCTGACACACTGACCAGAGATGCTGAGGTTCCTGCATGCAGACGCTCCAGCTAGCAGTGGTCTAACATCCCTCGCGGGGTGTCCAACTCGAGACCAGGACGGGGTCCCACATTCTCTAAACTCTCAGGTAATGGGGTGGACTAGATCCTAGAGGGATTCTTGGCATAACACCTACATAGATGCTAGGTACATTTAGGTACATCTAGTTAGGGAGGCATCGTAGGAGTACGCACTTTTATCATGTGTTTTATGTACTTGTATATATTCATGATTTCTGCAAGATGGTAGAGCTATACCATCCTTTTACATTTGTAATATTGCTAATCATATATCTCTGCTACTGTCTAATGGTTGTTGCAGCTCATATATTTTACACTAGAACAACAACTGTTCAATAAATACTTATTGAAACGCCCAGACTGTTTATTCTGTGTATCTCTCTGAGACAAACTAAGTAAGCACGAGTGACTGAGCGAAAGGTAGTATATTGTTTCCACGATCCTGGGGGATCAGGGTTGTCATGTTCTGAGGTTGCCAGAAACTATTCTCTTCCCGATAAGAGGAGACTCTAGTGGCACTGTGAGCTAGCTAATACAAACAGGCTAACGTATCCGGTGGGGGTGCACGGAATCCGTCCGCCACCAAAACCACAGTTTATGTCATCCGAACACATAGATCCTGTATAGGATATATAGGAACTACAAGACATGGCGCCGCCAACGTTGGTTGGGTACTTATTTAACTGTAGAATCTGAGTAGTTCAGTCGTGCGATTCTCAGAGACTCCTACTCACAAAACACCAGAGACGTCTGGAGTGGGTGGGCACAAACTCTGCCACAGCTGAGTAGGCGAGAAATCCTATTTATTGGCTGTTGGTTAATCAAGCTTGAAGGACACAGTGTTCCTAAAATTGTGCATAAAAACCTTATCTTAGTTCCCTTGAACAAACTTCTTCTTTACAAAAATGACTGAGACAAAAGATAACGTAGTAGTAGAACTACACCTCTCAGGAGGAGAAGATGCAGACGCAATCCCAATTGCAGAAAAATTCAGACATACAATCACCCTGAAACTGTTAGAAAATGGTTTATCAGCTAGGGGTGGCTTAGTAGTTTTCGTGATTGAGGCACACGAATCAAATAAAACAGAGGTATTTTATTCATGGGTTACATTCCCAACAGCAAATGCAAGAACACAGACATTTCACTCTTACACAGAAGGAGATGCACCAGTGGAATATTGTCCGTACGAGGACATAGAGGTTCCACTCACGTACCAGGAACACTTATACTGGTTTAAAGGCGCCTTACCCCACATAAGAAGAAGAGTAAGATTAGGCCCGCTCGGAGAAGAAGGGGCAACATGGCAGATATTAGCGGCCTACACACCACATCCTGACATTGACACAATGCCACCAGGAGACTTACTCATACAACACAAATATTTAATTAAAATCTATAGAAACATGACGCAATTCTTCATGAGGACATTCACTGTCCAACCAGCAATAGTTGCAACAAATGGAACTCAAATTCAGGGTACAGCAACTAAAATTACACCACAAACATTACACGCGGTAATGGGTAAAATACCCACAAACCGTGAACAAATAGCATTCTGGGTAGCTCAGAAAATAACTCAGCTCGAGGCAGTATTCCCGAATACTACCCCGTATGAAAAACACAGAATGTTAACAATCTGCTTGCCCATGGGGATAACACCACAAGTAGAGGACTGTACCACTTGGGGTACAGTCTTTGCTGCCGGTTATACCAAAACTCATGGTATCCCGTCATTAGCAGTAGTACCTGATGTATTAAGACAAATACAGAACGAGTACGGAGCAGAACCTGCCCTAAACTTAGGGATGAAGTTACTAGGTAACTATGCCCAGGTATCAGCCATAATACTAGCTAACATTAAATGGGAAGCAGCTTCAGTGGCTATCCGCCAGCGCCTATGGGAGTTCAACATAAACTACCAAAAATAATTGAAACTGCATATGCAGAATTAGGCAGAGACAGTTTGGGTGGGAAAGCATTAAAACCACAACTGATGGGCAGTCCTGAAAAGGACACTTCCAAGCAGACACCTGTTCTTCTAAAGAGAAGTGGGATAATAAAAAACAACAAAACTTTAAAGGAAACAGATCTCAATCCTGAGGTAGATCTCCTCCAGAGGAGCCCTCTGAAAAGAGGTTTAATCTCAGGAATAGGATAACATTAGGAAACCTGACAGGTATCAGGATACTGATACACGTTTCTCTCGTTCCTTTCAGGGTTCATCGAAAAACTCAGAGAGGGAAGGACGGTCAGAAAGACAAGAAGAGCGTACAAAGTCCAGAGACAAGCAGCACGCTCAAGATTACACTTCTAAGAAAGAAGAAAAGCCAAAGAAAGCCACAGTTCAAAAAGAAGAAAGTTGCAGGTCTAAAGATCAGACATGCCCAGAATTCTGAGGACTCGACTACTGAACGGGGAATGGGCTCTGACGATGCTAGACAGTGCGGCAGAAGTAACAATAGCTCGCCAGAACCTGAAGGAATTTCTGGTGACAGCGGACTTGAATGATTATATGACGGTAGAAACACCTGATACTAGAGTAAGTGTCCCACATAAAGTATATGAAATAACGCTCCAGATGGAGGGGGACAAGAGTAGGAAAGTGAGAGGTCTCTTTTGGGAGAACCTAACGTTTGGCTATGGCATTTTGTTAGCTGAACAAGATTGGCCGCCAGCATTCGTCATGGACTGTCCTAAAGGAGAAACAGTAATTATGCCGGCATTTTCAGACGATATTCCCAGGCATTTGCAACATACTTATGTGCAGGAGTGGGCGGTAGCCTAGGCTCCGGCATTATACAAAAACCATGTTGGATGGGATGAAGATTCAACCCACCACATAATTCCTATCAAAAATACTCCAACTGCACAGAGGCAGTATCCAATAAAGCAAGAAGCTAAAAAACTGGTCAGGGAGATCTTAGATCAACTTGAATACCAAGGGGTGATTGAAACTTGCACCTCACCAATGAACAATCCTTTGTTTCCCGTCATGAAACCTGACAATACATATCGTCTAGTTTTAGATTACAGACACTTATACACTTGCACTAAGACATTTGCAGTCCAAAATGCACACAGTGCCGCATTAATGAATAACATTGTGCAGAAAAAATATAAAGCAACACTTGATATCTCAAATGGATTTTTCTGCCAAAATATAGCGCCTGAAAGCAGGTATCTAACAGCCTTCTCAGCGCTAGGGACCCAGGGTCAATTTCGGCGACTCCCCCAAGGGTATAAGAACAGCCCGGGGTTGTTTTCTGCCAGAGTAACCGAGTTACTTCAAAAATTGGATGAAGAGGCATTGTCCTATGTGGATGATATTTATCGGATGGACGATGACCTGGAGGAACACTTGAACAGAGTAAATACCATAATTTTGGGATTTGCATCTGAGGGCTACAAATTTAACTTTAAAAAATCATAAATTGCCCACCTTAGTGTCCTGTTTTTAGGATACAAACTTTCAAGTAAAGGAAAGAGCCTAGCAGCCAATTTTTTAGAAAAATGTGCGCTGCTCCAACCTCCGAAATCATTGAAAAATGTACAATCATTACTGGGATTCCTAAATTTTGGTCGAACATACATTTTGGATTACGCAGAAAGAGTTAAACCTTTGTACAACTTAATTAAACCTGATTTCTCAGCCAGAAATTGGACACAGTAACACACAGATACACTTAGTTCCTTACAAGCTGACATGATAGCTTCCAAACACTTACAGACACGCATAAACGTACGCAACCTGGTGATCCGTATAATTGCAGGTCAATCAGGGTACACCTATCTAACATATAATAAGGGTGAAACAGTACCAATTGCATACATATCACATTTGTACACAAATGCTGAGATGCGCTTCGCATCTACAGAAAAGATTCTGGCAGCAGTACAGACTGCTGTAGTGAGAGAAAGAGCACTGGCTCAGGGGAAACGAATAATAGTAGTGACTCCGGTTCCAGCCTTAGAGGCTGCGACAAAGGCAAGCGTTCCTAATGCTAAAGCTTTACATCCGAGATGGATACAATGGGCTAATTCTCTTACTGCAACAGATGTAGAATACAGGTACGACCCAAATTTAAAGAAACAAGCATTCCTGCAATACGAACAAGAATATCCTCTGCCAAACAAAATAATGCCTCTAGATCAGTATGAATATATTATTTACACTGACGGATCTGCTCAACCGGCCATAGGAAGTAAGCAACAATATAGCGCAGCATGTGCTATCGATAAAGGTTGCATGCGGGATGGAAAGTTTCATCCGAGTTGCACTAAAACGCAATCTCTAGGAGACCGCACGGCACAGTTGGCAGAATTAAAAGCACTGATACTGGCACTTGTAAATACGGATCGAGAATTCCCCACACCAATTGTGTGCAATTCCTTTTACTGTGTGCAGTCTAACAATGAATACTTGCAATACTGGGTTCAAAACTGGTTCAAAGACGCAAAAGGTGGCACAAATAAGCATAAAATGCTATGGGAACAGGTAGTGAGGTTGAAATCCGAACTACCAAGGACTCACATGATACATACACTGAGCCATCAGTGTTGTGGCGTTCACGTTGAAGGAATTAATTGGCTGATGAAGCCGCAAAGGGGGCTGTACGCACGGCTTCCGTAGCTGCAATCACTCGTTCTAAAACGAGAATAGACGGTGAGATTATGGTGGCTGTTATTGCTTCAAGCAAAAACAGCGCTGCAGTACCAAAAAGATTTCCACTCAAGTACTCCTACAAGTTAGATGCCAATAACATTCCATTTGCTCAGATTCCTGGATTGGGGGTTAGAGTAATACCAAACATGGATCGTAGGTAAGGTTTAATACTAGCAGCACACAAAGGGATAGGTTCTGCTCATGCAGGAGTTACGGCGACTGTTTCCTGATTGAAACAACGCTACTGGTGGCCTGGTTTAACAAAGCAAACTAAAGACTACGTCTTGAAATGCGACATCTGTCAGCAGATGAAGGGCTCCACCGTAACACGTCCTGCGCAGACACCATTGTTAATAGCTCACAAACCACTAGCGTGTGTCTACCTGGACCACTGCGGCCCCTTAAAAAGAGATGGGGCTAAAAAATATATAATGGTAGCAGTGGACTCCTGCTCGAGATTCCAATGGGTGTGGCCCCAGCGCTCGGTTGACGCTCGAACTGTTATAAAAGATTTGCGAGCCTTCATAGGGACATACGCAATTGGCATACTACATTCTGACCAGGGCCCTGCGTTTAGCTCTCGGGCTTACAAGGAGGCAATGGGAAGTTTGGGTGTAGCATTGCGGTACTCATCTCCATACCATCCCGAGGGAAATTCGGTCGTGGAGAGAAAAAACCGAGACTTAAAGCAATCTTTAACAGCTAGAGTATTAGGCACAGGTGAAAGTTGGGTAAAACATCTTTATGGGGTCCAGCGGGCCCTTAACAATATGCCAAGAAGTTCTCTAGGGGGTGTCACTCCATATGAGGTCCTATTTGGGACAAGAATGTGGGTACCTGATCTTGATTGTGAAGGCGCAGTGGCGGATGAAAAACCTTTTGACATCCATGATTGTTTGGCTGCTTTACAGGATTTAAATGAATCCAGAACACAACAAAGTAACGTCCACCTGAAACAGACAGCCATTGGGGAAGTCAAATCAGTCACGGCAAGACCTGTCTGGATCCCTAAAGTCGGGGATCTGGTCAGAGAGAAAATAGCGGACAAGAAAGAATTTGGGCCATCCTACGGAAAACCTGTACCGGTCCTAGCAATTGAAGGAACAAGAACTGTACTTCTACTGCCTCTTGCTGGAAAAAAGGAGAAAAGATTTGTCTCAATTGACCTAATCAAACCACACTATGTGGCAGATACTAAGCAGTAGGCCAAGTGGACTCCAAGTAGCAGACGCCCTCCTCTCGCTACAATCCAAGAAGTTCAAACGAAAAGACTCATCACGTTCGAAGAGCCTCCAACACGGAATGAAGGACTGAGCAACAATGCTATGGAACTCGTTCCTCTTGAACCTGAAGTTCAAATTCAAAATCAAAATCAAAATAATGCACAAGTTGCTATTCGACCAAATACAGACGTCTACGTCAACATACCTCGACAAGAGCAAAGAACGATTTCAACAAATTCTGATGCAATTCCAACAATTGATCGAGCTGTTTCTGGCTACTTCATGAACGTTGATACGTTTTCTTTGGATCCAAGTGAACCGGAAACGACGCCAGCCAAAAAATCACGCAAACAGCAAATAAAAGACTTTCTGAACTTTCTTAAAAAGACTTACCTGGTGTCACCCGGGGTAGAACTATGGATAATCACCGGGATACTTTTCTTTCTTTTCTGGGTAGGCTTTATAATAGTTTTTAGTATGCTTATTAATGGGAAATACATTCGACAAAGTTCTGCAGCCCAAAAGGTGAACTTACTTTTAAAACCACACCAATCATCTCATCGAGAACAAAGAGACTTGTTGTCAGTGAACATTACAGCAGTTCCTATACCTGATGGTATAGTGTGGGACAAGGTTGATTTCGACATTTGGTCCGACTGGAATTTTAAAAATTCCACATTTATTTAAAATATCATTAAGTGATATCATTACCTCAAGTACATTTTCCGATGATTGGGATTTTGAAACTGTTAATAACATGTTGTCTGATTTGGAAAAATCTGCTGCGTTTTCCAACAGTGAAACATTGGAAGACACATCAGACTATGAATCATTGTATTGTTATCAGCATTATGGTCGTCACTTCCTGCATAAATCTGCAAATCCTAGAAATGTGTTCACATACCACCAGTGGGAACATTGTCCAACACCGCCGAAAGGCAGTTCAAAAACATTTGCACAGAAGTTTCCATATTTTTCAGGGTTTAATATGTCTGACCCAGCCTCATATTTTTATAAGGTTGCACCAACATCAGCACAGAAAAATATGTTAACAAACACCAAACAGATTTACTCTGCATCCTTTATTGCCCAGTTGTCTGAACAAGGTTACGACTTATGGAAAGACACCATAGACTTGAAATCAGTCTGGGGTACTAGAGAATGGCAGGTGTAGGGGTTAGAAGCTTTGTTTAGAGCATGTCTCATCCCTCAGCAGATCATGTTTTTGAACGAGACAGTGCAACAGACGTCTTTCCTTGGACTAGCCAAGAACAAAGACTTGAACACACCTCGAGTGCCGACTCCATCAAACACCGAGGGAAACGAAACATCACAAACAGGGATTACATTAGATGACATCATACAATACAATAGATCAGACCCAATTGGAAGAAATGGTTGATTTGGCCCACAGACACAAATGGTTGTCAGGAAAGATTCATGGGTAAAACCGAAGGGTTCACAATCCATAGGCCAGATCCGCGCTATGTACAGAGACAACACCCAGGGGTAGTGACGTCATACAGTGTTGGGAAGTTGTGCCTTAATTGGCTAGAAACCTCAACACTCACAGAGGTGAAACAACACTTATCCTTACTCACACAAGACATGGATCTTAGGGATTTTTTATTAGGTCCCAGGAAACCACGCCAAAAATGCTTCATATATGCTGGCATTTATGCTGCCTACAATGAAAATTGGAAAATATCCCAACAAGAGGCTGCAGAAAGAATACGGGAAATAGACCGTATTAACTTAGAGAAATCTCTAGCAGTGGTAGACAATGGGTTAACAACATTGACCTCCAGGATATATTCCTTAGGCAACATTGTATCTTCTGCGATAGACATTCTAGAACAAGATTTGGCCATAATACAACACGGGCAATCTCAGTTACGTTCTAGAATGTTGTTAAGCTGGACGCTGCAATCTTTGCGTGCAGGCTACGTGCCTTGGCGTTTTATCAACAGTACGTCTCTGTTTTCTGAATACAATCTAACAGATAAACAGATAGAAATGGCACAAAGGGGAGCAAAATATACAATGCTGCGTATCGAAAAACTGGATAGATTACCATTCACGGTGGCGGAATCGCCGTCTACAGAATGGCTAACCCATGGCCACATAACTCTACCGGTCACTACTTTTCAGTTTCAATATTGCCTTGAACAAAAGCAGGCAGGCAAATATGAAAAAATGGGTAAGGAGTACATTAAGGAATCTTGGGAATTACCATACAGATTTCGATGCTGGAGTGGGGATCGAGAAGTGTTTCTCAGTGGTAAAAACTGTAAGAGCGCTTTAAGTGGATCACTCATATGTCAGGATATAATGTTGCATGGAGCTTGTAATGGTTCTGAAGCAAACCTGTCCTGTCATTTGAAGGGTGCCGCAGCTGCAGTGATTACTCCAGCATTCAGGCTACTTTCAAATGGGAGTTACTTGATGCTAAACAGTCAAGGCTGCTGTGGCATGCTCCCGGGCATCGCATATCTGGTAACTGTGAGCTCCAGGGTTACTTGTTGTATGCAAGTATTGTTTCCACCGACACACAGTCAGGGAGGCGCCGTTATGGCCTTCACTGAATGTTTCCTTAATACGGTTTGATACTCTAAGCAGAATGAAAGCCATGCTTCTACAGAAGTCTGTGCCCTTAACCTCCGCTCGAGAGACTTTTGATCTCCAGATCGCAAGGTCTTCGGCAGGGAAACAGGCGCTCATTCACAAAAACTGCCCTTTCCATTTCGCAGAAATGGTAAATTGTATCTTTAACATGTCTGATACGACAGGCATTGTCCACCTATTTAAGACCATAGGTTCTGGACTTCTAAGCACCTTTCAGACGGTACTTGGAGTTATACCAAACTTCATACACTCCGTATTCGGAAGCATCTTTGGAGGACTTCCGCTGATCCCGTTTCTAATAGCAGGTATCCTGATTATCTTCCATCTGCTACGCAATGGACGTCCCAGTCACCAAGGAGATGGAAAGAGCGCTCCTGGAGCGGAAATACCGTGACCGAATGGTACAACACCTAGGCACGCCTCGCCTGAGAGAACTAAGTGCGTCTTGGTTCCTGTCATTTCGAGCAGTCTGGATGGACTGCATCTTACCTGTCCTCCGATTCCTGTTTTGCGGAGAAGAATGCGTGTTAGACCTTTGTTTGACACTCCCATCATGTGCGCAACCGGACGTGAATGCTCTACTGGACCCGATAACGGCCCATGAGCTGCAGTGTCCTAAGCGCATTCCAATGTTGTTGGCGGCATTCCTTGAGCCACCACAGGTTGTAACTACACCTGTTGGTATGAACACAACGGCTCCTCCACAGGCACCCAGGCTTTGGACGGCGCACAGGCTGCCCCAGCGCCGGCTGCGGACAGCACGGAAGATCATCTGTGCTCAATTGACGTACTCTGCGAGGTGTTACAGGGGCCGTCAACTGCGGAAGCAGGCAACGGATATGTTGCGTCTACCAGCCAGGAAACAAACAATTGACTCATTTTGGCTCGTCGTGTGCTGGATAAAAATTCGCCCTTTTTAATAATAAGCTCAATTTGGAACTCAGATACAAAATTGACATTCCTTTTCATTTATTTGGGCATGAATGGCTTTCTAATGCTTATAGTGTTTCGGACTATAACTACGGACACTTTTAGAGCTATAGTTTGCAAGCATTTTTCTCGTTACACATTTTAAGGTTTTTTTAGATTTTTTTTTTTTTTTTTTAGACGTTTTTAAACATTTTAACAAAAGAAATGTTTTTACTTTAGTGCGTTCCAATGTCTAGTTAGAATGGTAATACACTTATAAGTTACATATGTCGTCCAGTTGGAAGAGGAGTGGGTGTTATATTCCATATAGGTACCCTATATAGGTGCAGGTAACACTGCAACCTTTCACCTATATCCTTTCCTACATTTCATACATAACGGTTCAAAGGGACTGACCTTTTACCTAGATACGACACTGGATTCAGAACACGGGTTTTTCCCTGCTTCAATACTCATACATTATGCATGAGGCTTCTTGGAAGCACAGCAGGACTCACAGCAGGACGAGCATCTCCTGTATAATATCTATGTTAAAGTTCAGGCCTGACATCCTTTAGGCAGACACAGTAACGCAGCAAGGTAGGAGCCCTGGGGAGACCTATGGGTATATATACATCATGTCTTGCTTAAACAGACAGAGGAGACCGTGATTTCCCGTCTGACACACTGACCAGAGACGCTGAGGTTCCTGCATGCAGACGCTCCAGCTAGCAGTGGTGTAACATCCCCCGCGGGGTGTCCAACTCGAGACCAGGATGGGGTCCCACATTCTCTAAACTCTCAGGTAATGGGGTGGACTAGATCCTAAAGGGATTCTTTTTTTAATTTTATTTTTATTTTATTCAACCAAACAATCAGCACAAGAAAATGCATACATGGTATATGAAGGAGATTAGACATCAAGTCGTTACAGATGCAACCGTTCTCAACAAGGCCTCTCCCCCCTCCCTTCCTTGGCACAATGTAAAAACGGAGTATGCCAAAGGCGACTGTCAAAGTAACTATATGGTACCGTAGTAAACCAGGGAATCGTCTCCGGTAAGCGGAGGAAGTGATATGTCGAAGTGCTACGGGCTCGGTCCCCTACACCGGCGTCTCCCGCGCAGTGTGTCCTGCGGACTGTTGCGTGTCATCTCCCACGTCTAACCCAAAGTGTTTCCTCCAGGGGTCCCAGATCCTGTGAAATTTTTTGGGGACTCTCTGCTACGATACGCGACCTGTTCGGCCGTCATGTACATGTCCATCCCTAACGTCCATTCCTGGATGTTCGGGTTGTCAGCCATACCCCATTTTTTGGCGATGTCCCTTTTAGCCACCGCAAACCCCAGGGCGGCAAAAATCAGTTGTGATCTAGTTATGTCCACCTCGATAGGGATCCCCAGTATCACGAATTTAGGCTCCAGTGGAAGCGTTACCCCCAGGACCCTCCCCAAGAGTCCAGTCACCTGCGTCCAGTACGGTAGGAGAGAGGGACACGCCCAAACCGTGTGGTAAAAGTCGCTGCCAGCAGCGGTGCACATCAAGCAGTGAGGTGATTCTGCCCTTCCCATCCTGTGTAGTCTGTCCCTATCGTAATACGTGCGGTGCAGTATTTTTAGTTGGATGAGTCGAAGTCTTGCCTTTATAGCCACCTCTCTGGGATGCATTAATGCCGCCTCCCAATCCATGTCTTCCATGGGTCCCACATCTTTCTCCCACCTTAGTCGAAGGCCTAACAGGCCATCAGGGATGTTATTATTGATAGTTTTATACGGGAGGGAGATCGCTTTGCATATCAGCTCCTCTTGAAGGAGCCTATCTTCCAGGGGCGCATATTCCGGGAGCTGCTCACTAGAGATGTTCTCCGCGCGCCATGCATGTCGCAGTCGTGCATATTTAAGAAATTGGGAGTCCTCCATATTATACTCTTGCCTAAGTTTCGCCCAGGTTTTAAGTTCCCCTTTCTCGATAAGGTCCCAGGTTTCAAATCCTGTGAGTTTTGATAGTTCTTTAAACCACTTCCCTTTCCAAAGCGGTGTGGATCGTGTAATGTTTTTCGCCCAGCCCAGGGTCTTACTAGCTCTTTGCCATGCCGACAGGGTCACTTGGGTCGCGGGAAGCAGGCGTGAGCTGCCTTTCCCTCCATAAAGGAAATGCAAGTGTGTATGGGGTTGCATAGCCTCTCTCTCTCGAGACGGTAGGTGGGGCTGGTCTCTGTGTTTGTGTATCCATTCGTTTATAGGGATCAGATGGGACGCCCAATAGTAGGCCTCGATGTTAGGGAGTGCAATCCCTCCGTTATAGGGATTACGTTGTAGCGTCTGAAGTGCGATTCCGGGGTGCCCGCCCTGCCGAATCAGTGACCTAATGGTGGTATTAATTTCTGAAAAGATGGCTCTAGGTAGGGGGTGGTACGAATTCTGGAGGGCGTATAGGAGTTGGGGTAGTGTGATCATTTTAAAGAGAGCTGCTCGGCCGAGCAGGGTAAGAGGGAGGTCCTTCCATTTATCTGCATCGGCCCGAAAGTTACTTAGAATTGCGCCCAAATTCTCTCGTCGGCACACCTCTGCATGGGGCGTCACGAAAATGCCTAAATATTTGAAGCCTTTCGGTGCAATGCGCAGCTCCGTAGGCAAAGGGCAGTCCAATTGTGCGTTAGTTGGGCAATACAGTGTAGATTTATTCCAATTCATTTTATACCCCGAGTGTCTCCCGTAGGCCGTTTTCAAATCAAAGAGGGCCGGTATGGACGTTTCGGGGTGGGTGATGTACATTAGAATGTCATCCGCATAGAGGGAAATTTTTTCCTCCTCTGCATCACGGATGTGGTGTGGAAGCCCCGAATCGGAGAATGGATCCAGATGGCACAGGCCAGCGACTCCAGAGTCAGCGCAAAGAGGAGGGATGACAGGGGGCAGCCCTGTCTGGTCCCCCTCTCAATGGGGAAGGGTGCCGAGCACCAACCATTAACTCGCACTGTGGCCATTGGTTGTTTATATAAGAGTGCCACCCAACTGCGAAATTTCGGTCCGAGGCCGAATTTAGCCAGGGTATCGTCTAGGAATTACCAATTGACAGCGTCAAACGCTTTTTCTGCGTCCAGTGACAAACACTTGCGGGCTTGCCCGGGTTCGCACCTCCATGAGCCAGTTATGTGTGCGTCGAAGATTCTGCCGGGTAGACCTGCCCGGCATAAAACCCGACTGGTCTTCGTGGATCAGATCTTCAATCACCCCCAGGAGGCGAGTCGCTAAAATAGTGGCCAGGACCTTAAATTCTGAGTTTAGCAAAGAAATGGGTCTATACGACCCACATTGCTCACGAGGTTTGCCCTCCTTGTGTATAGCCACAATAGTAGCCATCCGTAAATCCGGGGGGAGGATCCCCTCCTTTTGGGCATCCTTAAAAAGCCTGAGGAGGTGTGGGGATAGAATAGCTGAGTATCGCCTATAGAATTCCGCGGGTAGCCCATTAGTGCCCAGGGTTTTCCCGGGGTGCAGTTTTGCCACTGCCTCCTGAACCTCTGTCAGTGACAAATCTTTATCCAGGGCCTGGGTGTCCTCCTCTTCTAGCACCAGGGAGGGAATTGCCCCCAAGTACTCCTGAATTTCGGCCTGTGATGTGATTGATCGCGCCCGGTAGAGGTCCTTGTAGTATTCAGCAAAGGCCGTGACCACCCCCAGGTCCGTCGACTGGTTGTGCCCCTGGAGGTCTAGCACTTCCTTCACCCATCTATTTTGGACCTCCCGCTTGCTAAGCCAAGCTAAAAGCTTTCCCGCCTTATCATCCACCTCATAGAGGCGGTGTAGGGTCGCCAGATACAATTTCTTGGCGTTGTCGGAGGCCAGCTCCTTGTACTCTAATCGTAGGGACGCAAGTTTACGAGCGCCCTCAAGGTCGTTACGCTGGGTAACCTGTCTATCCAAGTCATTTATTATTGGTTCCATTTCTATCAGACGCTTATCCTTCTCTTTTTTTCCCCATGCTATACGACTTTGGGCCCTATCCCGCAGCACCGTCTTGTAAGCCTCCCAAACCGTCACGCCAGAGGGAACAGAGTCCTTGTTTTCCGCAAAATAAACTTCCATGTCTGCCCCAATCCCTCCCGCGATTTTGGGGTTCTTTAGGTCCCATGGGCTCAACCTCCAATTACGGGCACCATCACGCTCCTTCAACCCCAACTCCACCCATAGTGGGGAGTGGTCCGAAAGGCCCCTGGCAGTATAGTCAGCACGCCCCTCATCCCACACTTCCCCGCTAGGCACAAATATGTAGTCAGGTCTAGAGTGTGTCATGAGCCCCTGAATAAAAGGAGAACTGTCGAGTAAGGGGGTGTCTGGTCCGCCAGACATCCGTCAACCCCATCGTTGTGGAGAAGCGCCGTAGTGGCGTAGTCAATGTGTGTCTACCCCCTCCCCCAGAACGATCTAAGGCCAGGTCCATTACGTCATTAAAGTCGCCCCCTACCACATGTAAAGCGGAAGGTGTCTCAATTAGTATATCGATCAGTTTCGACATGGTGGGCGCCTGCAGCCTAGGGGGTGCGTATACGCAGAGCAGGAGCACCTCAGTCCTTCCCCACAATCCCAAGGCTCCCACGTACCTGCCCAGGGGGTCATGCCAAAGGCGTGTGGTGTGGAAGGGAATGCTTTTTCGAATCAGGATCGCCACCCCTCGCGCCCCGGAGGTAAACCCCAAATGTGCCAGGACTCTGTAGGACCCGCGAGCGATGAAACCACAGTGTGTGCCCTTAAGATGTGTCTCCTGTAGCATGGCCACGTCTGGGTGGAGCCGCTTAATGTGTTGTGACACCAGTCCACGTTTAATCTTATCCCCTAGCCCGTTAACATTCCAGGTTATAGCCGTCAGCATGGGCAGTCCAGTCATGTTAACTCGCAGCACGGGTTCAGAGGTGAGCACAGTACTGAGACGGCATTAACCTCTGTACTTAATAACATCCGAAGTCAGGTTGATGCCGGTCACAGGACTTTGCTTATCCTTCTGGACTTTACGGCGGCCTTCGATACTATTTTTCCCTTAAGATTGGTTGGGAGGCTTAGGGAAATAGGGATCAAGGGCTCCGCCCTGAATTTGCTCACCTCATTTCTTATGGACCGGTCGCAAAGGGTTAAGATGGGTCAATTCTACTCAGCTTCCAATCAGTTGTTCTGTGGAGTCCCTCAGGGGTCCTCATGGAGTCCTACCCTTTTTAATATTTATGTAGCCCCTCTCGCCAAGGTGGTAAGATCTTTTGGGTTAGAAGTGCTATCCTACGCTGATGACACTCAAATTATGGTCTCTATCACTGACAGCGTAGAAGCATCGGCGGTGAATTTTAAAAATTGTATGCAGGCAGTGGCTTCCTGGATGGTAGAGAACTATCTAAGACTCAATGGGGAAAAACTGAGGTTTTAATTTTTGGAAACCATCAGGATATTTGGTCGGAGGCTTGGTGGCCGGACACGCTTGGTCCTTGCCCCCGCCCTGGCCTCAGTGCTAAAAATTTAGGCATCATAATTGACAACTCCCTCTCTCTGGGCCCCCAAATCAATAGAACAGTTTCCACCTGCTTTGGGATGATAAGGATTCTCAGAAAGATCTCCCAATTTCTTTCCTTTTCCTCCCGAAAACAGGCAGTCGTGGCCCTTGTGTTGTCTAGATTAGACTACTGTAATGCCCTTTATCTGGGTATTAATAAGGGGCTTGTGCATCGACTTCAGCTAGTGCAGAATGCTGCTGCCAGGCTGGTGATGGGTTTTCCCAAATATCACTCAGTCTCGGCCACTATCAGTAATCTGCATTGGCTTCCGCCTGGTCGGAGAATTGTATTCAAAGCCCTCTGCCTTGTTCATAAGGCTTTCTACAATACGGGGTCAGAAGGCATTAAAAAACTATTTCGGAGATATGTCCCCACCAAGCAGTTAAGATCGGCTAGTAAGAACTTGCTGATAGTTCCAAGTTTTTGGAAAGCTAGATGGGGGGGCAGAGCCTTCTCTGTGGCTGCAGCTAAGCTTTGGAACTCCCTTCCTCTCTCAATCTCGGCTCTGGAATCTCATTCTCTCTTCCGTAAAGCCTTGAAGACCTGGCTTTTCACTCTTTCAACTCCGTAAGCCTTGTACATATGTGCACCTCGGTCTCCTGACCGCTTTCCGCAGCGCCTTGACGCCCCTGGGCTTAGTTTGCGCTTTATAAAGCTTATATTCATTCATTCAACCCCAGTGACAGTGTATTGATAGTGTTACCGCCCAGGGGTTGTGAGGGTAGAAAACTCCCATGTCTCTCCTTTTACATGGTGTTCCTATGTGAGCGGTCCTTGTGCTTGACAAACAGAAAAACAAACACATAAAACCCAACTGTGCAAAACCCCTCCCCACCCCACCTCCCTCCACCCCCCGTCAACCTTATGCCCCCCCAGTGCTGGAAGCAGCCCTCGGTCAATGTGGATAGGTCGGTCTGTCGATCGATCCCCCCTCCTCCCTACCCAATCACAAACCCCAAATTACCAACTTTTACAGGTCTGCTGCTCAAATGTCCTGGCTGACAGCCGATCGGGGTCCAGCTCTCTTCAAGGAAGGGACAAAAACAGAAGGAATAGAGCAGCAAAGAAATAGAAAAGCAGAAATAAGATAGAGGAAAAAGGAGAAAAAAAAAGAAAAGGGGGAGCTTGAGAATTAGTCCATCTGGCGACTCCGCCGACGTTTAGCTTGCATCATTCAGCTCGTGAGGATTGCCATCCATGGGAGAGACATCATTTTTGGGTTCTTCGTCTCCTCCGCTCTGCTCAAGCATCAAGATAGCCTTTTCCAATGGGTGTCTAGACACCGGTTCGGAGGATCTATCAGTATCGTCTGAGTCAGAGTGTTGAGTGGGGGATCTGGCCCTTTGTGCCATATCGGTTTCGGGTTGAGTGTAGTCTTCTTTGCAGCCACCCCGGCCCCTCCTGTTCGGTGTGAGTCGTAGCCTGGAATAAGGCGTGCCTTTGCGGACTCTCCGTGGTCGTCCCGTGTTCGTTCGAGGCCGTCGTCGGGGGGGATCCGCCTCCAGCAGCACCGGTCCCCCTCTCACGGGCGTCCGGGGAGGACCCTCTTCGTGGTCGGAGCGCCGGTCTCTCCTACACCCACGCCTCCTCTGGGGTCTGAAAGAAGAGGTTCTTCCCCTGGAACAGTACCTTGAGCTTTGCTGGGAAGAGAAGCATATATTGAATCTGGAGGGCACGTAGCTTGACCATAACGGAGTCAAAGGTACGACGTTGTCTCTGCACTTCACGGCTGTAGTCAGGGAAAGTCATAATTTTGGAGTTGTCGTAACGGACTTCTCCCATGCGGCGCATCTCCCCGAGTATCGCGTCTCTATCTAGAAAGTTCAATAGTTTCGTGATGATGGGCCTCGGCGGGGCCCCAGGAGGAGTCTTGGTGCTCAGGGCGGTGTGTGCGCGTTCTATGATAAAACATTGAGAGAACCGGTCAGCAGGGATGAGATCCGTCAACCATTTGGTTAAAAAAAGCCGATGCATTGGTGCCCTCCACTCCTTCCGGAAAGCCCACGAAGCGGAGGTTATTTCTCCAGGCCCGGTTTTCGGCATCGTCGATCCTCCATAGCATGTCCGCGGTAGTGCTGCGCATTTCTCTCATCCCCTTCTGGAGGTCTTTGACAAATCTTCTACTTCCGATACTCTGGTCTCGGCCTCCGTCACCCACTCTGACACCTTACGAAGATCTTGGCGAAGCAGGGAAACCTCCGAGCAGACTTCGCCAATTTTCCCCTCCAGCGCCTCTCTGGAGCTCTGAATGGCTTGGAGAAGTAAGGCCGTGTCTGAGGAGGGTTGGGTTGCATCCACCATCTCTGCCTGCGTAGGAAGCACTTTAGTATATCTGTCCACCTTGCCCTGTCTCGGGGGCTTCGGGTCTTTATCTTTGGCCAAGGCCTCGGTCCTTCCTGACCCGGAGCGCGTGGCCGGAGTCTTGTCACTGGTCGTCCCCACGTCCCACCCGTGCGGGGGGGGGTCACTCTATACTTCTTGGTTCTGTGGCACAATTCCAGACACAATGGTAGAGTAGCTGACTCGCAGTCCAGGAGCAGACCCCACCGCCACTGATGTCCGGTATGGAGTCTCCAACGCAGCGTCTCGTGCGACAAGGACAGATGTCTCTCGTGGACAGGCGACGCCCCTCCAAGGATAAAGATGCGGGGCAGGCAGCGAGTTCAGAGTGGGCCCAAGGCACTATCCACGCCGACAGTTCACCCCTCACGAAGGGCGGGGGGAAAGAGCCACCCCACCGCACCACACAACGTTCCCAGGGAAGGGTCAAAGGCTTCAGCACCACCTCTCTCTCAGGCCGCAGCTGCACACACATAGGACCACCTTCATATGCTGCCAGAGCCCCACTGCATCACACAACGTTCCCAGGGAAGGGTCCAAGGCTTCAGCACCACCTCTCTCATAGGCCGCAGCTTCACACACATAGGACCACTTTCATATGTTGCCAGAGCCCTCCTGTCTCAGACACGCATAGCTAAAGCGTGGGAATGCCGGGCGCCAGGAGCAAGTGCAGCGGGCCACAGAGGGCAGGCACTGCGGCAGATCTAAGGCCTCTCGGGGTCGCGATTCCTCGATTCCCAGATCCGCAGCCCCCCGGGGACTCACCGCCAGACAGGACTGTGTTTCAAAGGGCCCAGGCCCGGGCCGCAACCACCCTCAGACCCTCGGGCAAAAAAACACAGCGCGGAGGGGGGCCTCTCAAGGGCTCTCCGTTGCGGTCGTCTCCAAGACTGCAGTAGGGCCGCTCCCGGTCATGAACAATATAGGGACCTCGAGTCCCGCCGCCTCCACCCTCGCACACTGGTGGCACCGCTGCAGGGCCCACATCGGCAGACAAAGTACCTGAGGGGGGGGGTCGCCCGTGACTCCAATCTCGCCGTTGCAGATAGTCTAGTGTCGGCAGGGCGGCCCTGCCTCCAACGTCCGGGCCTCTTGGAGCCTATGGAGGGGCGGAAATGCAGGTCCCCGGCAGTGCCCCACTCTGCCGCAACACCGCAGGCACTCCCCGGGGCGAAGAGGCGGATGGGGTCGATCTCCGGTGGGCAGTCCTCGCTCACAGACCAGCAGCAGTAATTCAACTGCACGGAGCGTCTCCCGAGGCCAGTGCGATGCCACGGGCCGCCATCTTGCAGGAGCCGCACCCGGTCAGCCGCACTCACAGTACAATCTCGGCGCTTAGGCTCAGGCGGCAACAGTGGCCCCCACCGACCCACAACGTGGGGGGCAATGCTTGGGCTGTCGTGTGGGGGCAAAAAGCGGCGCTGAATGATGCAGGATCAGGTAAGGATCACGAAGTCCGGCGGGAGCTCGCGCCCCACATGTCTCACTCGGCCATGTTCTTGGCCATGCCACCCCTAGAGGGATTCTTGGCATAACACCTACATAGATGCTAGGTACATTTAGGTACATCTAGTTAGGGAGGCATCATAGGAGTACGCACTTTTATCATGTGTTTTATGTACATGTATATATTTATGATTTCTGCAAGATGTTGTGCCCCCAGTATTGTGCCCCCCACCATGGGGCTGTAGGGATGCTGCTTATGGCCCCGGAGTGCAGCGCGGGACAGAGATGCTGCACGCACGGGGGTCTGGTTGGAAGTGCCGCCCACGAGCGAGCGCCTTCTGTTTATTGGTGCCTTTCCCCGCAGGCCACGCCTGGCCTGCGGATGTGGTGCCGGGACTTCCGTCCCACTCGCTCTCAACACTAGAGCGCTACCTATTACATCCCTTCCCAATTCCGTCCTTGAAAACAATAACTAAAATAAACACACCACAACTCAAACAGTCATTTCAACAGTGAGTCACTCAGTTCTTGACTTATCTCTCAGTCTTTGGGTACCCCTCTTCAGCAGGCGAAGTCTCACAGCCGCTGGCTTGGGCGAGGATTGGGCCATAGATCATACTTCCGAGTGTGGCGTTCTCTGAGCCCTTCCTCGGGGCCGGCGCCCTCGGCGGTTGTGCGAGAGTCGGGCATGGTGTTGGTACCCTGCCCTTCCGAGCCTCTATCGTCCCTTGTCTCAACTTCTACTGTCTCTGGAAGTCCACTGACTGGGACTACTGGGGGTCCTGGATCTTGTTCACCGGTCCGTCCGGCAGGAACCTCCTTGAACCACGAGATGTTTCTCGATACGTCCTCTCTTCTCCTCCTTGCGGTCACCGTGGGGCCGCGATTGGCCACCACTGTCCAGGTGCCTGGTTCGTAGGCAGTTTTGAACTTCCCGCCCGGCCGGCGGTCTCGGAGGATGACGGTTGCTCCCGGCCGAAGGCGTCGTGGCACGGCCCGTCGCTAGCTTGCCTGTTCTGGTGTTCCCGCCTGTCTTGTGCGGCTTGGGCGTCTAGGGGCGGGGATGTCCACCCGGGGCAGGCTGGCATTAGGTCTCGCCTTGGGCCTTGTAGCATCAGTGACCAAGGGCTTCGTTGCGTCGTACAGTGTGGGGTGCTTCTGTACTCCCTGAGAAACTCGTGGAGTCGTTTTTCCGGATCAGCTTGCTCCAGTGCGGCGATGCGGAATGTCTTGTTCAGCGTCCGCATGAACCTTTCTACGTCCCCGTTGGCCTGGGGCCATTGAGGCGTGATCCTCTGGTGGCGTATTCCACATTGTTGCAGGAATGTGGCAAATTCTGACCCCTGGAACGGTGGCCAGTTGTCGCTCCGAATTTCTTGAGGGAACCCAAACATTGCAAACGCCTTCTCGAGGCTGGGGCGCACGTGAGTGAAGGCTGTCGAAGCTACAACCTCTACGATGGGGTACTTGGAGAACGTGTCCACTAACACCAGAGTGTGTCGGCCGTCCGGGAAGCTCCCAAAGTCTACGCTCACTTTGGATGCTCGGTGCATGCCTCTTCTGTGATGACTGGGATTGGTCGGGCCAATGCGCAGGTGAGCTGGCAAGACGGGCAGCGACGGACGAGGTCGTCAACCATTTGCTCTAATTCAGGAAACCAGACCTTTTCCCTCATCCGAGCTTTCATCTTCGTAGCCTCTTGATGGCCTCCGTGGGCGAGCTGGGTCACGCGGTCTCGCAGCGTTCGAGGTATGACCAGCCGGGATCCCCTGAGTAGGAGCCCACCTCCTGTGGCACTGAGTTCGCTCTGTACCCGCCACATCTTTGTCAGTCCTTCCTTGTCTTCCGGGCTCCAGGCGTTCGCATGACGCAGGTAGTCTTGCCACAATCCCATTTGGACGGCCTGGAGGGTTCGCAATATACACTGTCGTCCTTGGCGGCTTCTTGAATCTCTTCCAGGGTCATGGCTCGCGGGCAGGCGGCCGTGGATACTATATTGATGTATTGTTCAGTGTCTTCATCGTCTTCTTCGGGTGCTTGTTGCGTTGGATGGCGGGACAGGAAGTCTGCCGGGTTCTTTGCCCCGGGCCGGTACACGACCTCCATCTCGTAAGGCTGTAGCTGCACGGCCCACCGTTCGATTCGCGGTGGAGGATGGGGGCGGACCCCTTGAAGAGTGGCACGAGGGGTTGGTGGTCCGTGACCATCGTGAACGGCTGCCCTGTCAGGTAGAGGTGGAAATGGCTGCAGGCCCATTTTATGGCGAGTGCCTCCCGCTCTATTTGTGCATATCTCGTATCGGTGGGTGTGAGGGACCTGCTGGCAAACGACAACGCCGCCCATCTGCCGGGCTCTTGTTCCTGGGCCAGGATAGCTCCGAGTCCCACCGGGCTCGCGTCGACAAGCACTTCTGTTCGCTTTGCTGGGTCAAAGTAGGCTAGCGTCGCTTCACCCAGCAGGGCATCTTTTATCCCTTGGAACGCCTCTTCTTCCTGTTTCCCCCACTTCCACGGGGTGTCCGTCCGGGTAAGAGCTCTGAGGGGTTCTGCCCGGGTTGCCAGGTCAGGGATGAACCTCCTGCAGTAGGTGGCCATCCCAAGGAAACTCCTTACCTCTGTGGGTGTCGTAGGAGCGGGTGCACTTTTGATGGCATGCGATTTTCGCGTGTCCACTTGAATGCCTTCTTGGTTGAAGACATATCCGAAGAATTCCAGGGAGGGCTGGAAAAACTGGCACTTGTCCTTATGGAGGGTCGCTCCGTGTTCGCTTAGGCGCTTTAGCGTGCTTCGGTGGTGTTTATGGTGGTCCGCGGCCGTTGCGGAGTGGATTAGGATATCGTCACTGACGTGAAGTACGCCAGGCAGGCCGGACAGCATTTCTCTTATTGTGTTCTGGAATACCTCCGCCGCTGAGGAGATCCCGAAATTCAGCCTTTTATACCTCCTCAGCACAAGGTGGGTGCTGAAAGTAGTGATGTATCTGCTTTCTTTGGAGAGGGGCAGCTGGTGGTATCCAGCGTTGAGGTCGATCTTGGAGAACCACCTCGACCCATTGACGTCGGCAATGATATCATCCATCGTTGGCGTAATGTGGCGTTCTCGCTTGATGGCTTTATTTGGCAGTCTCATGTCGATGCACAGGCGTATGGCGCCTGGTTGCTTCGGCTTCTCCGCGATAACTAGGGGTGAAACCCACGGTGTCGGCCCGGATACCTTTTCAATTACGCCTTGTGCTTCGAGGAGCTCCAACTCCTTCTCCACCAACGGTCTCAGATGGAACGGCACTCTCCTGTGCCGTAGGGCAACTGGGGCGACTGCTTTGTCGATGTGCAACTTGATGGGGTCGCACCTGATGCAGCCCAGGCCTTGGAACAACTCCGGGAACTGATCAAGCAGTTCATCTACTTGGTGAGCTTGCACACTCCTGGCAAATGAGACCAGTCCGAGGTCCTCGGCCGTATGGCTGCTCAGCAGGGTGTCCGCTTCTCTGTCGATCACGTGGATGGTCGCGATCACCTCTTGGTCTTCCGTCTTGATCGGAACAGATATTTTCCCCTTCAGTGGTAGCGGAGTGGTTGCTCCATATGCATAGATTCGGGTCCGTGACGATGCCCCGGTGTCAATGATTGCCTTTACCTCAGAACCGGCTATCCGGACCACGCAGGTTGGCTGGGGCCTGCGGCGTCGTTTGAGCTCCTGTGTGAATGATATGAGGTATGTCTCTTCTTCTTCGTCTTCTGAGGAGGAGTCAACTGGCCTTAGATACCTGCGGCTGGTCCTCGACGCCTCTTCTGCTGCGGTTGCCTCTGTTACCGATAGGTGGCGGACTGCCAGTGATGGTGGTTTCGGGCCTCTGGTGTCGTGGCCTCTGTTCTTTCTCCGGCATACGGCAGCAAAATGGTTTGGGATCCCGCAGTTCGTACAGGTCTTCCCTTGGGCAGGACAGTCTTTCACTGCGTGTGGTTCGTGGCCACAGTAACCACACCGTGACCTGGGTGCTTCTGACCTTGGTTTTCGTGCGAACTCTGCTCGGCCTTTCGTCCTGACCGCATCAGCTCTTTCTATCTTGATCATCTCTGTGCGCCCCGCCGGTTTGATGAGGGCTTGGTCCAGCTCATTCGCCCTGGCCGCTGACAGATCGTGGGACCTTGCTAGAATGAGGATGTCCTCCAGCGCTATCCTCGGTTGGCGAGGAATGAGACCCCTCAGGGTTTTGTCTCTACACCCTTGAATGAGCTGGGCCCTGATTTCTTTGGGCTGGTCATCCTCCGTACACGTGCTGGCAAGTTCACGTAGGCGGGCGTAGAACGCATCTATAGACTCTCCTTCCCTTTGGCGCGCTTGGCGCAGCTTAAAAAGCTCAAAATCCGGGTTGAGCTGGGGATCGAAATGGGCGTCCAGTGCAGCCACGGCTGCGTCGTAGTCCGTCGCGGCTCCTGTGTCCGGGAGATGTTTGAACAGCTTGAAGATTTCGTCCCCGGCATAGTGGAGGAGTAGGGACCGCTTGATTGCTCCGTTATCCTCCCTGGTGGCGAGGAAATAGTTCTCGAGGCGCTCAATCCACACTCTCCACCGAGGAGACGCTGTCGCCGGGTCCTCCAACTCACTGAAAGGTGGCAGCACCCCGGAGGCCGCGTGCTGAAAGGGGATGTGGACTTGAGCAGGGGCAGGGTTGTCGTCACCCATCTTAGCTCAGCAGTGGCAGGCGAGTCCCCTGGTTCCAAGCGTATCCTGGAGTCTCAGGCGTGGTGGTGGTTGGCTTGTGATCCGGTTGTCCGTGGCGGAGGATGGGGGGGGGAGAAAAGAAGAGGGCCAACCACCTGCGTTCTGCGTGTAGTGGGAGACGGCAGGCGCGCCTGCTTGGAGCATGCAGGATGAGGAAGGCAGGGCGCGGGAAGAGCACATGTTCCTGGGCCTACTGTCCTGTGCTGTGTGCTTGGCGGCGCCGGGATTCCTGCTGCCCGGGCCTGGTGCTGGCACGTCACTGCGCCCAGCCTCTTCTTCTGTGCCTTGAGAGGTGGCGCCAGTTAAGACCCCGAGGTATGGCCTCTCCAACTTTCCTCCTGCAGAGGTGGCCAGTTAACTGTGGGGCACTTCCCAGCGTGTGCCTGGGGAGGGCGCATGGCCGCGCGACGCTCCCTGTCAGCTGGTTGGGGTGGCGCTGGTGGATGGAGGCACGGGGTAGCGCGCTGCAGCGCTATGATTGCTTTTGGACGCAGCACTGCGGGGGCCGACTCACCCGTCCGCCTGCGCGTCGTCCGGTTGTCGGGGCGCTTCCCGTGGGATCGCGGAAGCCGCCGTCCGACGTTGCGGTGCCTGGCGCCAACAAGAAAAACGAGCGAGGGTCTCGGCCCTCCTCGTCGCCAGTGTTGTGCCCCCAGTATTGGGCCCCCCACCATGGGGCTGTAGGGATGCTGCTTATGGCCCCGGAGCGCAGCGCGGGACAGAGATGCTGCACGCACCGGGGTCTGGTTGGAAGTGCCGCCCACGAGCGAGCGCCTTCCGTTTATTGGTGCCTTTCCCCGCAGGCCATGCCTGGCCTGCGGATGTGGTGCCGGGACTTCCGTCCCACTCGCTCTCAACACTAGAGCGCTACCTATTACACAAGATGGTAGAGCTATACCATCCTTTTACATTTGTAATATTGCTAATCATATCTCTCTGCTACTCTCTAATGGTTGGTGCAGCTCATTTATTTTACACTAGAATAACAACTGTTCAATAAATACTTATTGAAACGCCCAGACTGTTTATTCTGTGTATCTCTCGGAGACAAACTAAGTAAGCACGAGTGACTGAGCGAAAGGTAGTATATTGTTTCCACGATCCTGGGGGATCAGGGTTGTCATGTTCTGAGGTTGCCAGAAACTATTCTCTCCCCGATAAGAGGAGACTCTAGTGTCACTGTTAGCTAGCTAATACAAACAGGCTAACGTATCCGGTGGGGGTGCACGGAATCCGTCCGCCACCAAACCCACAGTTTATGTTATCCGAACGCGCAGATCCTGTATAGGAACTACATGACAATATCTAATCAAAAGACTGCAACTTGTGCAGTACCAAGCCGCTAGACTGATTTTCCATCAGCCCAGATGGCAACATGCTTCCCCTCTTATGAGGAAGCTACACTGGCTCCCCATACTACAACGTTGTGCCTTCAAAGTCAGATGCCTTATTTTCAAATCTCTGCACGGCACCAGCCCAAAATTTGTCTCCAATTTCATCCGGAGACACATACCCACCTGCAATTTGCGCTCAGCCCACATGAACCTTCTGGTCATACCATCCTACAAACTGAAGCGGTTAGGCGGCAGCAGATTTGCGGTGCTGGCCCCCGCTTCTGGAACGCCCTACCCTCGGACATCAGATCCTGTACAAACCTCTCGAGATTCAGGAGACTTCTCAAGACATGGCTATTCACTCAGGCATATGAATAAACTCACCAGGACTCAGGCTATTCCTATATACAGCGCCAAGGAACCAACTGGTGTATGTGCGCTCTACAAATAATTTTAACATAACATGTTACTGCCTTTGTGAAGGCAAATGAACTTCTCCACGACTACCAATTGGGCTTCCAAGCAGGTTATAGCACCGAAACTGCTCTTCTAGAGGTCGCTGAGTTTGTTAGGGAGAACCTTGATAAAAGCACACCTGTTATGTTGGAGCTACTTGACCTGTCAGCAGGGTTCAACACAGTGTCACATCCCATCCTTCTCAACAGGTTAATTCAACAGGGAATTCGGTGCAAGGCTCTATCCTGGTTTAAATCCATTTTGGAGGACAGATCCCAACGAGTGTATCTCCACCTTTTTTCTTCAGCATCCAAACCATTGTTTTGTGGGGTACCTCAGGGATCGGCCCTGAGACCGCTCTTGTTCAACTTATACCTCGCCCCTCTAGCTGATTTGATTGACACCTGGGGTGTGAAGGTGGTCTAATATGCAGATGACATTCAACTGCTATTTTCTTTTTAGGATGATTCGGAGGCAGTTCTACATAATTTTAAGGAGTGCCTCAAAGGAGTTGCTGCTTGGATGTAGTCAAACTGTCTTAAGTTAAACTCTGACAAAACGGAAATCTTGGTCTTTTGCCAAGACAGACCCTTGCTGTCAACCCTCTGGTGGGTGGCCTAAAGAATTAAATCCCCCTGTGGCCTACTTCCTCTGCTAGGAATCTAGGCATTATATTTGATTCTGCCCTCTCCTCTGTTCAAATCAGACAGATCTCTTCAGCCTGCTTCCTGAAATTGAAAACCCTATGGAAGTTTCTGCATTTGGTCCCATAAGAGACCCGTAAAACAGTAGTCCATTCTATGGTAACGTCTCAATAAGACTACGCCAACAGTCTCTATCTCAGGCTACCTGCTGGATGGACATACAGACTTCAGATAATTTAGAATGCAGATACAAAACTGATACGGAAAGTTCCTCTCTGTCAGCATATCTCCCCACATCTGAAGCAACTGCACTGGCTCTCTGTGACAAAGCACATTAAATTTAAAGCTCTTACACTGTCCTTTGTAGCACTTGCTAGATCAGCCCTCGCTATCTGAGGAACAGACTGATGCCCTACACCCAAGAGAGAGAGCTAAGGTCTAATAACCTCCGCTGCTGCAGATTCCAACATTTTCTAAGGTCCACTGCGAAGGAAGCTCATTCACGGTTCTTATAGCCAAGCTCTGGAACGGTCTGCCACCTAAGGTGTGCTGGGCTGAGTCATTTGCTATTTTTTAAAAGAAAGCTAAAAGTCTGGCTGTTTGATGCAGCCTACCTGGATAATGTGGTGGGATTTCTGGGTCTGCTTTGAATGCCAGGACACTTCTGCCAAATCAACTGCGCGCTTAACAAATGTTAATTGAAAAAATGGATTGGCATGCTTTGTATTATGGACCATGTAGTTATATATAATTCAGTTAATCTTTCACAACTTCTATTATATCCAGTGGTTTGGCTCAGTAGCCCATGCTAGTGCATTATGGTCACTGTAGTGCAACAATTCTATTGAGTCATGTACTTTACATTAATGTGTATTACATTTTTGTATGCAGCTTGCCTCTCTGCCAAGTGTTCTAACTGAGGGTGCAACTGAAGGCAGATATTTTGAACAAGCTTGGTGGCCATCTTTAAGCTTTCTGCACCTGGCTATCCTCAGCTCAGCTGAAGGAGTAAATCAGGGAAAGACAAATGGGCATGCCTCACCTACAGACTTCCCCACATTTTACAACAGCCTGAAGTCCCTCCAGCTACAGGAATGCAAGCAATACAGTTCGACTGCCTAGGAGCAAAGTCCTCACCCTCCATATTGTGCTAGACCAGGCCATGGGAATTTATAATCAATCTTACTGGCCTACATTATTCTGGCTCACTAACATGCATGTGTTACACTTGCTATAGACATGCTGAACACACACTCTGGATGTCAGCGCAAGGGTCTGACCATTCATATCGAAACTGAACTTTACACAGATGGGCCACTAGTCTACAGTCAGTGTTCAGGGACAGGCCTACGCCTCTGAGCACATGCGCAGATTAGAGGGACGCCAGGGCCAAAATAAAAAAGTCAAGATACCAGATATAGACAGAGTTGAGCACTCAGGGTAAAGGAACACACCCATTTATCATACAGAGTGGAGTGCTAATGTAAGGAATTTGAAGTGTTTTGTTCGAAAGGGGTTTGGAGTAAGGTTAAAAGATATGTGTATAGCAAAGTATTTGACATGGAATGCCGGACCTGTGACCACCTTCTAAAACCAAGAAGATTAATTGCTTAAGGTGGGTAACCAATCCCATACACACACTAAATTAAAAGGGTTGGAGCAAATTGCATTTAGTAAAGACCCACTATTTGATCTCAAAAGACATCTCCTAGATTGCCAACTGTGAACTTACTGTATTACATTGTTGCACAGCTTTACTCTGTGTTCCTGATGCTCTTTCAAACCACTATTACAGAAAACATTGTTATTTAAAACGCGTATCTAAATCCATTTTGTAACCTCACTGTGCTTACAAACACACAGCGATATAGTGCCATTATATAAATGCACTCAGTGTGGTATGAATCTTTGGCCTGCTTTGTTACAAAGCATCATATACATGAGCACTGTGATTACCATTGCAGACTGCATGGTAGTCGTCCCATTTGTAAAGGTCAATGTGAGTTTTAGATAGTTTACAATTTCAATGAATTTGTTGTATTTATTGTATTTCAGACATTTTTGTACAGCTTTCTGTGCATCCTTGTTGCTTCAATCATAGCAAAAGGATCAGGGAACATAGTTCAGTCTGTCCAGTGTACCAAGAAGTCTTAGTTGTCAGAATGGTGGTTTAGATAAAGATGTTCGGTAGATGGGTGCAAGTCCTCCGGCTGCATGGTCTGGGCTTTGGTTGAGGGAGGCAATTCCTGCATCTTTACTAACAGAGCAAACACAAGGAGATGATGGAAGGAGCGTTGAAACTTTTCAGACACTCACCCCCAGTCACAGATCTGGGTTGAATCCATCATTGTTCTTTAGCTCACTTCGCCACCCCAGTGCAGACCCAGCCATATGCAAATCAGTCTTGACCCTATTCCTCATGGGAACAGTCCAGCACGAACTGCCAAGCCAGGTCTTCCCTGGACCGGAAACAAGCATCCTGGGACCGGTTTCGGGTTAACACCCCTCATCAGCCAGGCTAGCTTAATCCAGTGGCAAAGTGAGCAAGGGACCCACGTCTGGGCATACCCTGCCAATGACCGGTAACTCAGGACATTTGTTTTTTGAACTGCTTTAAGTCTAAAGCACAAGTTACTAACTTGTGTAACGATATATCTGTAAGAGACAGTAGTTAGTGACAGATTCCTTACCTTAGAATATCCCCAGGCGTCAGGCTGGATCCGGAAAGTTTTTTGCGTAGCAGTACCCTTGCGCGTCGGTAGGCGGCGTCGTGCGGCTCCGGGCCGTCGTCGGCGTTGTGATCGCCGGGATGACGTCGCGGGCAGTACTTAGGTGCCGCCCCTGCGCGCTGACGTCAGTTCTGTACACGACTTTCCGCGCCAGGAACGCAGAGCCGGCGAGACAAGATGGCGGCCGGACCTCCGGCCGAGTGAGCTGCTTATGCGGCTCTCTGCTGACTGATTCCCCCCCCCCCCTGCTCGCTCCTGTCGGTGTCCGGGGAATCGCACCGTGAAACTACCCGAGATGGGGGTATGAATGGCAATGATTTGGCGACTCTGGTGGTCTTTGACGCGGCTGTCTGGGCTCCCGGTGCCGCTGCGGCTGGTGTGTGCCGGCGTCTTCTTCCATCTTGCGGCGGCGGGTAGTCCGTCCGTCGCCACCTTCCGAGCGGTACAGAGGGCTCCTGCGATGCCTCCGAAAGCTGCTGCGAAAGGCACTAGGACCCGAGGGCAACCGGGCCCGGCTGTAGCAACCCCGGCGAAGAACAACATGGCAGCCCGGAAATGTGGAAGCGCACGGCAGAATATGGAGGGGGAGACTCCGGGACCGGCTGAACCTGCTGGGAAGAGTTGCCTGGCTCCACGAGGGCTCCAGACTGTTCCGGCGCTGTTTAAAGCTCAGGCGGGTAAAATCAAAACCGTAATCGACGCAGCGGAGGTTGGCAGTGGCAACAATGTTGCAGGGAGATCTTCAGCGAAGAAACAAGACAGTGTTGCAAGGTACTGTTTGTAAGATGCCGGTTAATGGGTCTAGCGCTGTGTTTAACAATGATAGGGAAATGGCCCAGAAAGATTATGGGGGAAACTCTGATTTGACAAATTTAAATACCACGGTGCTGCCTGGAACTGGAGATAACTTGCCTGAGAATCAAGAGAAGGCGCCTTCTGTGGGGGTGAAAACTTACTAAAGAAAACAGATCAGGATTCTGGGATTAGTTTTCAGATGGGCGAGGAAACACAGGAAATACAGGAGCAACAGGATACTTGCCAGAATGCTGGTAGAAGTCCTCATAAGAGCGGCCAGACAGATGATTCAGACCCTCAAACCTTTCAATCTCTTCAGAACGACGATTTATCGGTGATGTTCTGTGCTAAGAAAGGAGACTCGGGAGATACATTTTATTCTATGTCGGACCCTTCTAACTCCTCAGGAGATGAGAGCCCAGGCAGGGACTGGGCAGAGGACGAGAGTGACATAAGCAGTCTGCATATGGAAGAGGGGGAGGTAGGAGATGATGTTCTTACTACCGTCCGAAAACAGAGGGAACAAGACAAGACTTTATGTAATACAACTTTGGTTCCCGCTGGCTCATTGGTATGGGATTATTCTTTTTCTCCACAGTTGAATGAACCAATGACTGGAGGAGCGTCCATTGGAGATGTCACATTGAATATAGCTGCCCCATTGGGCCCAGATGAAATCACTCTGTCCACTATATATCATAGTATTATGGCCCATCGCGAGGAGACCCGGGCAGAGAGTTCACGGACCCAAGGTGCTGTACGTAAACTTCAGAACTCGGTGCGTCGAATGGCAAAAATGTGTTCTGAGCATGCGACCAGAGTTGGAGAAGCAGAAACTCGAATCTCGGCTTTGGAGGATGAGTTAAATATACAAAAAAGTATCACGGAATCCTGGAAAGCCCAGAAGGACGACACAAATTGGAAGCTGACTGAGTTGGAAAATCGCTCTAGGAGAAATAACTTGAGGGTTTTGGGGGTTCCAGAAGGTTTGGAGGGCAGTAATGTCCGGCAGTTTATGGTGGAACTTTTTTGGAAGCCTTTCCGGAGCTCACACAATGGGATTGGGCAGTCGAAATACAGAGAGCTCACAGATTCCCCTTCAATCAACATAAAAAAAGACAGGGCAATTTTCTGACCAGCCCAGAGCCATCTTGATCTGCCTTAATAATTTTTGGCACGTGAAACCTTATATGATCTGGCAAGACCTGACAGGAAGAGGGCAGGGAAGGGCTGCGAGGTTTTTGTTAGGCCTGATTTTTGCCACGCGACGGTTGAGAAAAGATGGCATTTAAGACAACTGATCCCACTCTTTCAGGCAAAGGGGCGCAAGTTTTCCTGCTCAATCCAGCCAAATTGAAAATCATATTTAAGGGTCAGACTCAATTCTTTACCTCCGAGATCCTAGCAAAAGAGCGTTTACAAACGATGTGATCCAGGACATTAGACCTCCTAATGACCTTTGCTACTCTTTGAATGCTCAGGACCTATACTGGCAGCTGGTTTTGCTGCTTTCTACACTATCTGTATCTTTTCGCCTTTTTTATAAAAAAAAAAAAAATTCCATTGTTTGCTGTTGTTTTCACCAATCTATGTACAGGGGGGGAGAGGCGGGACGATCGGTGGGGAGCTGATTGACAGCTCCACATCATCGAGGACACTGGTCCTTATGTCTCATTTAAGGGGAGGGAGGGAACGGTGGGGGTGGGGTGGGGGTGGGTCAGGGGAGGAAGAGGGAGAAGGGGGTCAGGGTCAGGGTAAAAGGGAAGGGAAAATAACTAAAAATAATCCACAGTCTCGTTGGAAATTTGAGGATCATTATGAAAGCTTATTGTGATAGGTTTCAATATATATTGGGATTTTTTGGTAATTTATGGCTAGGTTAGGCCTTAGAATTTGCACATTTAATGTTTGTGGATTAAACGGCTATAACAAGAGATGTAGAGTTGCTGCCGAGATCCGCATGATTCAACCAGACATAGTGTGTTTGCAAGAAACTCATGTACCATGGGGGAAAAGGAATATTTTGTTAGAACTTGGTTATGAGGTTTTAGCGGTCTCAAAACAATCAACTGCTACAAGGGGTGTAGCAGTTTTAGCCAGGCCGGTTGTACAAACAACTGGTCGAGTAGCAGTGCATACTCAGGGACGGTGGGCCATTCTAGAATGTCTTGTTGGCAATATGAAGTTTACTCTCTGCACGGTTTATGGTTCTAACCTTGATGAAGCTCCGGTCTTGGAACACTTAAATGGAGAACTTGCACTATGGCCGGTGCCTCTAGTGCTGTGTGGTGATTTTAACATTAATGTAACCAAGACAGATTTTCAGGCTGGGGGGCTCAACTATAAGGGTAGGAAACCCAAGGTCTTTAAAGCGTTATATCATTTGTTGGTTGATCATGGACTGATGGATGCGTGGGGTAGTTTAGGTTTACAAGATCCGGGGTATACATTCTATTCCTACCCACATAGTAAACTAGTGCGTCTCGATTATTTTTTTGTGCCTTCTTTATTACTCTCGGGTATTAAGATGCAAATTTATCCAAGAATTACATCCGACCATGCACCAGTAGTTGGGGATATTCCCACATTTGCTGTCTGCATAGCTCCGAGGTGTTTTTCTTTTGATAGGAAACATCTTTTGGATAAAGTCTTCTTGGAGCATATGAAAAAGTGGATAAAGGACTTTTTTCAAATTAACAGACACTCTGCGGGTTGGGGGGTTGTTTGGGATGCATTCAAAGCTTCTTTTAGAGGCGAGGCCCTGAGTTATGGATTATATAAACAAAAACAGGCAAAACTAGGAATTCAGGAGTTGTATAATAAACTTAAAGTAGCAGAGGAGGACTTGGCAGGAGGGATTGCTGTAGGGCATAATATAACTGAGTTTCAATCTAGATTGGCTAGATGTAAGGCCAATATTAATCAGGTTTGGAGTAAAGAAATAGCATTAAAATTTCAGACTTATAAAAAAGACTGCTATGAATATGGAGAGGCTACCGGTCGCTGCCTAGCTCAGAAGCTGCGTAAGAAGGAAGCAGGGCAAAGAATTATATGCATGAAAAATGCCCAGGGTAATATTGTATATGACTCTCGGGAAATTCTTAACATCTTTTATGACTTCTATGATCAACTCTATACAGAACCAAATAAAGGGCAGCAATCTGTAGATGTAAAACTTCCATCTTCATTATGGGAACAGCTAGATAGCGAAAAAGCCGGAATACTCGATTATCCTATTACTGCTGATGAATTAGAACAGGCCATTAACACCCTAGCGATTGGGAAAGCTGCAGGCCCGGACAAACTCCCGCTGGAAATTTATAAGACCTTCTTCCAAGTTCTTAAAGAAGATATTCTTGAGGTTTTCCAAGCAGCACAATTGGGGGATTCACCTCGATCATGGGATGAGGCCAATATTATCATATTTAAAAAGAAAGACAAACCACCCGATATACCTGGGTCTTATCGTCCGATTTCCCTCATTAATTGTGATGGAAAAATTTATGCTAAGATTTTGGCGAATCGTTTAGCGAAAGTTATTTCCTCCCTTGTCTCGATCAGGCAACATGGTTTTATTCCGGGTAGAGGGACTGTAAACCACATTAACAGAGTAGTAACGCTATTTGATATAGCGCAGGTAGAATCTAGGGACTGAGGCTTGATTTTGCTCGACGCCGAGAAAGCGTTTGATCGCGTGGCTTGGGACTTTTTATGGGAAGGGTTCCACCAAATGGGGTTTGGTCAGGGATTTATTCGGGCTCTTCAGGTCCTATATCGAGCTCCCTCTGCTACTATATGTATAATGGGGGGTACTTCCGACAGGATCCAGATTTCTAGAGGGACACGCCAGGGATGTCCCTGTTCCCCGCTTTTATTTGCCCTGTACATTAACCCCTTTATAAAAATGCTGGAGCAGAATGATCAGATTCCACCTTTTATTGTCAGACAGGATAGGTTTAGTGTGTTGGCTTATGCGGATGACATCGCAATTATAACATCTAACCCTGCCATAGCCTTACCTGAAATTGAACATCTGGCTCAGGAGTTTGGTTTAGTCTCGGGTTACAAACTAAATACAGACAAAACACAAATTTTATGCACAAATCAAACTTTGTTGAACGACTCTAGGATTGTTAGGGAAGCTGTTTACTTGGGTATTAAGATTAGGCCCTGTCTGAAAGAGCTGGTTGAGATCAATTGGGGGATATCATCGGCAAGATAAAAAGCTCGTTAGAGAGATGGGAGGTTCTACATCTCTCTCTGGTCGGTAGATCAAATGTTTTAAAAATGAATATCTTGCCTAGGGTCATGTATTTCTTCAGAGCAGTACCTTTAGAAGTACCTAGTAGACAACTCCAGTATCTACAATCTTTATGTGCTAGATATTTATGGGCCCCAGGGAAACCACGCAGAGCTGCGCGTTATATGACATTACCAAGAGAGCGAGGCGGATGGGCGACCCCGGATTTTACTCTTTATTACTATGCCTGTATCCTGTCAAATATGCGTATTTTATTGACGGGAGAGGAAGTAGATAACGTAGCTGAGGCCCCTTCAATTTATCGGATGGTTTTAGGACCAGAGGTTAATCACTGTCTGTTTAAGAGACTCGACGGCAGTTATTATAAAAGAACCCGTTTTAAGGTGTTGGAAACTGCCTTTAAAGTCTGGAGCACGATCCGTAGAAAATTTCAGATACCTGGGTTAACATTTTATACACCTATGAATGCTGCAGGACTACTCCCTTCGGTATTTTGGGATTATGTGGCAACTCAGTGGAGCTTAAAAGGAATCACTATATTGGGGGATCTGTTTCAGGCTGGGGGGTTTGTCTGTCGTTTTCACTTTTGATGGATAAATATCATTTATCTAAAAATAACTTTTTCAAATATTTGCAATTACGGGACTTTTTAAACAAAAATGTGAATAATATGGTGCCATATAAAATAGTTGAAGCCATTAGGTGTCAGGGGAAAATTGGGTCTCTTTATAAAATATTGTTAACTGAGAGACCAGATGATTTAGATAGACAGAATGTTAAGTGGGCTAACTTGCTGGGAGATAGCTCGGTTTCTCTAGAAAAATCAATTGATATGGCAGGGGAAATTCTCCTTGTAGCTAATCTTAAAGCACAACATTATAAAACACTCTTTAACCTTTACTATACCCCGGCAAAGATGCTAAAATGGGGGGGGCCCACATAATGGGAAATGTTTTCGGTGTGGAGCGGATGACGCCGATATTCTCCACATCTTTTATTCATGCTTCAATTTGACTCCTCTAATAAAAGATATGGAGAGATTTTTGACTGAAGTAACTGGGACACCTATAAGAATATCGGCCTCTATGATGCTGCTTGGTATTGGAGAGGAGACCATTCAGGGTAGACCAATGTTTAAATTTCGTTATTTGATGTTTATGGCTACAGCAGTAGCCCGGTTATCTATAGCATCTGTTTGGCTGCAACCACAGGCTCCACCCTTTGAATTCTGGCGGGCTAAGTTTCTTAACACATTTAATATGGAATTTAGTTTGTATTCTGTTAAAGGGCCAAGAAAACGGAAAATTGGTCTTTTGGTATGGGGAGCAATGATTGATTATTTGACAGATTCTTGAGTCTTTCGAGCCAGTGATATGTGCTTAAAGTCTTAAACTATATGTAAAGTTTTATGTGGTGGTGTACTTTGGACATCGATGATCCGTTTAGAGGCGAGAATTGAAATGTTTGTATCAGTATGATCTGGTTTTTTTTCTCTTCGTCTACTTTTTTGATGGTTGTACATATTTATGAACTTGAAACTGTGGATTAAAATAAAAACATTAAAAAATTTTTTTTTTAAAAAGGAACGCAGAGCCATGCAAGAAGCTGACATAGGTGTCTGAAAAATACTAGGGCCCTGAAAGGGATGTCCTTAACCCTAGAAATCAGTTCGCAGAACGGGGAGGATGGGTGGGGCGGTAAGGAATCTGTCACTAACTACTGTCTCTTACAGATATATCGTTACACAAGTTAGTAACTTGTGCATCTGAAAGAGACACGTTAGTGACAGATTCCTACCTTAGAATAGATACCCCAGCAATACCAACCCCGGTGGTGGGTCTGCGAACAAAGATCAGACAAGGAAGTCCTGGAGGACAGAACGGCCAAAGAAGCCGTCCCTCCGGACCTGACTGTCAAGGCAGTAATGCTTTGTAAACGTGTGCAGCGAGGCCCACGTAGCTGCCTGACAGATAACCGGCAGCGGAACACCGCGGCCCAAGGCCGTGGTAGCAGCCGTTGCCCTGGTGGAATGGGCACGCAGCCCAACAGGAGGCTCCTTTTTAGCCAAAGAATAGCAGGTCTTGATGCCCAAAGTAACCCAGCAGGAGATAGTTCGTTTGTGCACCGCCCGACCTTTGTTGGCGCCTCACGTAGCCAACAAAGAGCTGGTCATCCACCCGGAAGTGTTTTGTGCGGTCGATATAGAAGGAGAGCGCACGTTTTGGGTCCAGACGGTGGAGCCTCTCTTCCTCTCTGGAAGGATGCGGAGGCGGAAAGAAGGTGGGCAAAGTGATGGTCTGCCCAATGTGGAAAGCAGTAACCACCTTTGGCAAGAAGGACGGACGCGTCCGAAGAACAACCTTGTCTGGATGAACAGACAGAAAGGAGGCTTACAAGATAGAGCCTGGAGCTCACTCACCCGCCGAGCGGAGGTGATGGCCACCAGAAAGGCTGTCTTCAGAGTCAGAAGACGAAGAGGACAGTTATGTAGAGGCTCAAAGGGAGCGCACATTAAAAGGTAAGAACCAAGTTCAAGTCCCACTGAGGCATCACAAACGGAACAGGAGGGAAGAGGTGTCTAATGCCTTTTAAGAACCTGTTAACAACAGGGGACTTGAAAAGGGAGGGCTGATCAGGGAGCCTGAGGAAGGCCGAGATAGCACAAAGATAACCCTTGATGGTACCCAGGGCAGAACCCTGTTGGGCCAGAGAGAAGGAACAGAAGGACCTCAGAAAGAGGGGCAGAAAGGGGATTCACAGCCTTTGCTGTGCACCATGCCACAAATTTGTTCCACCTGCAGGCGTATACCACCTTAGTGGAGGGACGCCTGGCTGCCAGAATCACATCACAAACTTCGGGAGGCAGAGTCGAAAGGAATCAACTGCCGCCGCTCAATCTCCACGCAAGCAGGTGGAGGCTGGACAGGTTCGGGTGGAGGACCGTCCCCTGCTGCTGCGACAGAAGATCCTCCCGAAGAGGCAGACGGATCGGGGGATCTACGCTCATATTGAGTAGCTCGGGATACCAAACTCTTCGAGCCCAGTCCGGAGCCACAAGAATGACTTGGGCCCGGTCGTGCCGAATCTTCTTCAACACTCTGGGTAGAAGTGGTATAGGCGGAAAGGCGTGCAATAGACCGCAACTCCACTCGTGACAAAAAGCGTCGCCGAGCGAGTGCCGCCTTGGAAATTCCAACGCGCAGAACTGATGACATTGCGCGTTCTCTTCGGTGGCGAATAGATCTAACCAAGGCTCTCCCCACTGTAGAAAGAGTCCTTGCGCCACTTCCGAGTGAAGACGCCATTCGTGATCCATCATGCACCTGCGGCTGAGTTCGCTCCGCCCTGGCGTTCAGGGAACCTGCCAGGTGTTGAACCATCAGGAACATGCCCTGATGTTCCAGCCATGTCCAGAGGCGCAGAGCCTCCTGACAAAGGGTCCACGACCCCACCCCGCCTAGTTTGTTGCAATACCACATGGCGGTGGTGTTGTCTGTGAACACCTGCACTACCTTCCCTTTGACAGAGGGAAGGAATGCCTTGAGTGCAAGTCGGATCGCCCGGAGCTCCAGAAGGTTGATATGGAGCCGGGACTCCGCCGGGAGACCAGAGGCCTCTGATCTCCGCCTCTCCCATGTGACCGCCCCATCCCAGAAGGGACGCGTCCGTCACAACTGTGTGCTCTGGCTGGGGAAGGGAGAGGGATCTGCCCATGACCCATTGCCGGTTCGAGAGCCACCACTGCAACTGTTTTGCAGTCCCCTCCGAGATCTGGACGTGATCGGACAGGTTGCCCTGGTGCTGCGCCCACTGGAACTTCAGGTCCCACTGCAGAGCCCGCATATGCCATCTGGCATGATTGACCAGCAGGATGCAGGAGGCCATGAGGCCCAGCAGCCTCAGGGTCATCCGTACCGAAACCCAGGATAAAGGCTGAAAGATCGGAATCATAGCCTGAATATCCCGGACTCGCCGTTCGGGAGGATAGGCCCGAAACTGCGTTGTGTCCAGAACTGCTCCGATGAAAGGAGCTGTGGAGAGGGAATCAGATGCGACTTCGGCACATTGATGGAGAACCCCAGCGAGTGCAGGAGTTCGGCCGTAGTCTGGAGGTGGGAGACGACTGCCTGGGACGAGCCCGCCTTCAGCAGCCAGTCGTCGAGGTAGGGGAAGACTGAAACCCCTGCCCGAGCGCAGATGAGCTGCGACCACCGCCAACACTTTCGTGAACACCCGAGGGGCACTGGTAAGGCCAAAGGGGAGCACGGTGAACTGAAAATGCTCGGGGCCTACCGTGAACCGAAGGTAACGCTCGGTGGGCCGGCAGGACGGGGATGTGGAAATATGCGTCCTGAAAGTCCAACGCTACCAACCAGTCTCCAGGGTCGAGGGCAGTCAAGACCTGAGCTAGGGTGAGCATCTTGAACTTCTCCTTCCGGAGGAAGCTCAGCCAGGCGTGGCGTCGTAGCGCCACCGTCGTTGCAATAGACCTGCCCAGCGAGTCGGCGGTATCAAGGCCACATCGGATTGTGTATTTGGCCGCATCCCTTCCTTCCGCAATGGCGCGGGAAAGCAGTGTCTGGACCTCCTCAGAACACTGGGGCAAAACATTCGCCACCGAATCCCACAAGGAGTGGGTATATCGGCCCAAAGGCAAGCGGTGTTGATGGACCGCAAGCCAGCACTGGAGGAAGAAAAACCCTTCTTCCCAAATTGATCCAGGCGTTTGGATTCCCTATCCGGAGGGGCGGTAGGGAAGGCGGTTTGGGAAGCGGAGGCTTGGACAACCAAGCTCTCAGGGGTGGGGTGGACAGAGAGAAACAGGGGGTCGCCCGGAGCTGGGCGATGGCGTCGGGACACGTTCCTATCCACAGGAGCCCCTGTGTTGGGCTTGGACCAGGCGCCCAAAAGAACGTCAGTGAGGGCGTCGTTAAACGGCAGCACAGTCTCCGTAGAGGAGGCTGCCGGCTGAAGCACCTCTGTCAAGAGATTAGTCTTGACCGCCACAGTAGGGAGTTGGAGATGTAAGGCTCCAGCCGCCCTACGCAACACCGTTGCAAAATTGGCTCCCTCCTCCGTAGCCACGGGAGGAGACAGCATGCCAGTGTCAGGGGAAGTATCTAGACCACTGGCATCCCCTAGGCTCCCTTTGTCCAGTCTCATCGTACTGACACTGTTGTGTCAGAGGGTCATCAGACCCCTCCCAGTCCTCCTGGTCCTCCTCAGGTTCAAAATAAGGGGGAGGAGGGACATTTGGGACCCAAGGTCTCATCAGCGCCGGAACCGGCGTCGAGCGACGTCGGTCCGGGTCCATGTCCGGAGCCGGAAGGAACTGGGGAACGACGCCGCCCGGAGCCCCAGGCGGCGTCGAGAACGGCACCGGAGACATCGGCGCCGGCGGAGGTGTCGTTAGGTCGACCGGCGTCGATGGGGGTTGCGGAGCCGGGATCGAGGCCGGGGCCGGAGCCGGGATCGAGGCTGGAAGCACGTGCGACGCCAGGGCCGTAGCCGTCGGCGACGCCGGAGCAACCCCATCAGGGCCCGCGGGGCCCGAAGGCGCACCGGAGGGACCTGGAGGCCCGAAGAGGCGGGCCATGGCCGACAGGAATTCCTGCACTTGGGCCGGATCCGCCCCCGAACCCGGAAAGGACGGGTATTGCGGGGGCGACTCCACAGGCATGTCCGGGGCCGCGGGGGCGGGGACGGTGCCGGGAGGGGCCTCAGCCGAGTCGCGAGACCGGCGAGGCGAAGTCCTAGAGCGATGATGCTTTTTGGACTTTTTGTGTTTCGACTTACCGGACGAAGAAGACTTCGATGCCGACGACCGGTGTGGACTCCGCGATCGACCCCTGGACCTCTCACGCGACCGGGGCTTCCGCGGAGCCGAATGCCGGGCCTCGAGGAGCTTTCGAGACCGCTCTCGCAAAGCTTTCGGGTTGAGGGCCTGGCAGTCGGTACAAGACTCCGTGTCGTGGCCTCGGCCGAGGCAGAAGAGACACTCCCAATGCGGGTCTGTGACGGACATCATCCGAGCACAGGCGCCGCAACGTTTAAACCCGGGCATCCCTACGACACCTTGAAGTCGATTGAGAAAAACAGTGAAAAATTCACCAAAAAGTTTGGTCAAAAAATGACCAGGGCACTGCTCTTCCCGGATCTGCGCTTGCTGGCGCGGAAAAGAAGAACTGACGTCAGCGCGCAGGGGCGGCGCCTAAGTACTGCCCGCGACGTCATCCCGGCGATCACGACGCCGACGACGGACGCGGAGCCGCACGACGCCGCCTACTGACGCGCAAGGGTACTGCTACGCAAAAAACTTTCCGGATCCAGCCTGACGCCTGGGGATATTCTAAGGTAAGGAATCTGTCACTAACGTGTCTCTTTCAGATACAGAAAGCACCGGGAGCCCCATTAAGAGTTGCCCGGAGCAGTATACCCTCCGGGCACCTTTGATTGGTTCCTGTTACAGAACCAGAAACTACCATGTCTAGAAACACCTGCGTGGTCATTGTAGGCCTCCCCATTTCTGAAATGTACAGAACCCCCATCCAAACCGCTCCCCCCCCTCCCGCCCCCCACCATGGAAGCAGTAAACTCCCTGGAATCAGGCAAAACCTGTGCAAAAGCACCCAGTAATTTCAAGTCCAGCAGGTTATTCTCAATTCTAGGTTTAGCTCATGATCTTCGCAACTCATGGGGACTTCCTAGTCAGAATAGTTACCTCCTGTCCCCCTTCAACTCCCTGCAATCTCCCCACAGAGTTAAAAGGGAACCCGTAATGGGGGCCCAGATGTGTTATATATGATGAGTGTACAATGCACAAAAAATGAATTTGGACAACTACATGATATTACACTCTGCTTGCAGAGCTGATTTGTGTAGTTACTACACGATCAGTGAAGGCAAAAAGCACCTGAGCTGCAGCAATAAGCTGTAGGTAGCAGGTTAGAAACATGCAAATATATTTCTCTAAAAAGAACAGAGTTGGCATTGGAGCTTTTCATTTTCGATTTCTAGGACAAATCCATGCTTTGACACAATGTCTCAACATGCAAATAGGCGGGAGCTAAAATAACTGAGTAAAATGCAACCTCTCAAAGAAAGTGGATAAAGTATGGGAGGATTTAGGTCATATATATTTGCATGTGAAGGAGTTGCGGGACAGCTTTTCCACTGCATATCACAGAATTTATCAACCTAAATGTATTCCTCCTGAAATTAAAACTTCCCATTGTTCTAACAAAATGTTGGCAAGTACAAAATAGGGCTTTTAGCTTTGGTGAGTGACCAATAAACATGGCAACAAGGCGAACGCGTAGAATATGTAAACTAATAGTCTACTTGCAATGGAGACATGGTATCGTAAGACAGTCATCAAAGTGGCTAATGAAAAATATCACATTGCTGACCGTATCAATGATGAAAAATAGAGAATGTATATCTTAGAACTGTGTGTCATTCATGGGCCACCAATGATTCTACTGAGATCTATGGAAAAACTCACAAACAAACAGGACGGTGACTTATAAATAGGCTTGTAAACATTGCCAGAATAAGCCACACTACAATGGATGAAAATTGAGGTTATGCTGCTCTATAACCTATTACTGAACCTTCCATGCTACTATGTTTAAAGGAAGGAGAAGCATCCATGCAAGATACAAGACAAACGCAATATTTTCCATTGTATACTATACAACACATACTAAAGCCCTTTATTGTGGGACATATTTTTCAACCCAAAAAGACAGAATTTTGATCTTCAAGTAATGCAAGCAAAAGCTCAGCATGTCATGATCTGAAGGCAGTGTCACCTTAACTGCAAAAGTAAAAGACCGGCGTTTCTTCAATATGTTCAACCAACTAAAAGGTTCATTTACATTAGAGGTGTCCACACGTAAAACATCAGGGCTGGATCCAGATCTTTTTTTCATGGGCAATCAGTATGTAAATGATTCCCACTTTGATCTATTGCCTGCAAATTTATCCCCTGTGAATATCGTTAGCACGCGGTATTGATCCATCCCACGTAGACCAATTTGAGACACCCTTAATTTAGATTGTTCTTATGTGCTATAGCTTTTACTAAAGTATGTCTTCAGGTGTAGCAACAGTCATAATTAAACAAGTTACTTCCATTACATTTGTTTTTCATTAAAAAATATCTACATGTCTTTTTAGCCGTTTCTGCAATCCCCCCTTAGAAACAACGCATACCAGAAGGCTGACATATTGATATATGTTTATTTGTTATTGGAAATTATTAAAATGTGATGGGCAGTGGGATATTTCATTTGAAACAGATTACGTGATTTTAGTTCTAATTCGAAATAATGTCATTAATTATATAAAAAAATGATATACTGCATAAAAAGTTAGAGGGACATAAATTAAAAAATAATGGCTATATGTATTATACAATAAGAAAGACTCTTTAGGGTGCCAAATGTTGGTCCAGCATGGATGGATTCAGCACGCATTCTTAAAGTAAGTAACATGTGAAAGATTCTAAATGAGATTAATTGTATGCAAGTTTATCCTTGGCAGACATTGCGAAAATATGCCATTACTTTGGTCTCCGCGAATCCACACTGGTCACCCTGCTCTACAAATATGCAAAGAACTAACAGGGTATTTATCAACATAAAACAAGATTGACAAAATTAGTATCTCAAGAAGCTCTATCGGAGCTTGAACAATCAACCCACACAATAACAAGGATGTCCAATGATGAAAATAGGGCAGTGTAATCCTAAAGGCGGACGTGTGGTGCATGAGTTTTAAACATGCAGCTGGTTATTGCCTTACTTTGAACCCCAGGAATGTCTGAGGGTACAGGAGTGAAAATCTAGCAAAAAGCAGTCATGCCCATATATTACCTCATTCAAGCCGGCATTAAATGTTGTGCAAAGCCCGATACATAAACAGACAGCTTAACATTATTATTTGTGCAGAATAAGTCGTAGTCATCATCAGTGCAAAAATGGACCACTACATTCAGGTCGTAACAATGTATTGACAGTTTGGAATAATGGCATTGAAGTTGCCCTTCCCCGTCCCAAAGAAGTATTCATGGTTGGTATTTATTGCTTACTAATGGGTGGGTAAAAGGGTTCATCAAGAGTTTGGCACAATATTGAAGAGCATTCCCAGCCCCATACTTGGATGCCATTTGGAGTCCACACTAAGTCACGTGCAAACTTAGGTGATTGCAGTCAGTCTGGAGACTGGTTGAGGATCTTGCATGTCCCCTCCCATCCACAGTCTACAGAAGCCATGGTGAAGTAAGAAATCATCGCAATCCCTGCTGATGGCAAGCAGTGCACAGCCTGGCATCCGCATTCGAGGGAAGATCCGGAAGCACATCCAACCAAGTGTCCTTTACTCTGACAATTCCCTCACGTCCCTTAATAATGTATGCAAAGACAGCCAGGCCTTTTCTACTTTGAAAGATATACTCTGGAACACATTTCTCCCTTCAATCCACCTTCCATTGGGTATGTCCCTGAAAATCCAGTTAATCCCTTAGCAGCTAGATCTTCTCTCCATAAGGCCACTCTGGTGACATACTTGGCACTGTAATATTTACACAACATTGTAGAAGTGGTCTCTGGCGATCAGGGATAGGACCCATGGCTGGACAGCATGCATAGGTGTAGGAAGAGCTGGAATGTGGACTCTTGTCCATCTTACATGAGAAACCCATGCATAAACACAAAGTACCATTTTAAGACAATGTTTAACATGATATAAAAACCTATTCAAACATAAAAAAGTAAGTCTCGTGAGACAAACATGCTTAAAAGTGTTGCATATTCCTGCATTCGTTTTTTTAAGTCCATTAAGAAAATAGTGTGTAATAATAAATCAGCTGTAAACTAACATTACATCCAGTTTTGTTCTGAAAGCAAGTGAGCCCAATGAAGCAAAACAAGACCCTATACCATTTTCAGTAAATAAGTCTCAGGCGAGGGGCTCCAATTATTCGCCGATGGTAGGTCAACAAGGCAGACAACTAAAAGGACTGAAAGACGAGCGGCTTCAAAATAATCGATTTTACTCAAGTATTTAAAACAGGGAATAGAATGTGTGTTGAGTTGCTGGTCCTGTCGAGGGTCTGTGTCTGCAGCATCTAAGAGTGGACAGCACCTTCTCCTTGTACCTCCTGTGCATATTTCGGTACCTAGGCACTCACAGGACAGATGGTACAAATCTTGTGCCTCTATAAATGCATTAAACAATGACAGCCCAACACAGAGCTCTCTTGTGCCCTACTCAGTCTTGTGCTCTGTAAGTTCCAAGATATGCAATATAATAATTTTATTATATATAACATTAGGTGAAATCGACTTAAGTCTTATTAAAACACTGCACATAGTGAGTTTTTGTGCTTAGTTATTCGGGCTCTGGAGCACGAATTATGCTGATCTGCTGAAAAGGGAACAGGCTTGTTATGATAGAGGTGTCAACGTAAGGTCCTGAATTGTTTTTATTTACATGCGATTATATACAGGCCAATTGCTTTTCTCTGGATATGTGTAACCTTGCAGTGTATTTTTTTGTTTTAAGCTTTATACCTGAGTAGCAGTTTGCTATTTTGAAAAGGAAAGATTTCATTTTAGCAATATTCTTTGACGCTCGCCATTTAAACTTCTGACAAAGAATCAGAAGGGTGACCCCTGGCCAGGCTTTAATGTCTTAACACCTACCGTGTGAGTATGAAGCACACTGGCAGGTTCTCAAAGTGACGTTGCTTTCACATTATGACATTCAGTTGAAATCACTTTCAAGAGCAGAAGTCCACTGACGAGAGGCAGAGCCAAAGCCAATGTTTAAAATGTCAGCCTTAAAACATGCTCTGAGTAGGAAAACATGCCTAAAAGTGAAATAAGCATGTTCTCGTGCTTGGCAAGAGCTAAGGTGTACTCCCGTTACTTGATAAACACAATAAGAAAAAAAACAAGAAATGCAACAGACAAACCTTTTGAATAGATACTATGCCCCAACTTAGTTTTGTCCATCATTGGAGTGCCATTCTAGAGCTCAGAAATGGTGTTGGAATATGAAATGCCAGCAAGACTAGCATCCAGTACTGGCAACCCTAATCTGCCCAGCTGCAGAGAGAACAGGTCAGATGATCTCAAAGAAATTTGGATGCAAATTTGATCTTGGTCTTCAACGTGGATCTCAACAAGGACAAAATTAGGGACTTGGTGCAAACATGGAATTATTTGGACCCTATACACCAGTAACAAATGTCCACAAACTTAAAAATTATTTATAAAATGGTAGTTCGGTACTCCAGACCAATATGAACACCAAACAGTGCATTCACAATCCATGGTCAAACAAACACATACCAACAGCAAAAAGATGTGTAATTGTCGCAGGAGGCAGAATCTCCAATCTACCTAGCCCTCAAGAACTGTGATGCACCCAAACAGCAAAAAAGTGCAATTTAAAGTGAAGGCGGTCAGCCATTTAATGACCTCTGCCTCATCTAGCCCACACTTGTTGCTGGAGAGCCAATGGGGACAGCGTCCCAAGGTCACCAGACATCTTAGATCTCACATGTTTGGGAGTCTCATCTTGGAATGTGGCCAATATGGATATCTCCCAGGATTTGAATTTTCACATGTGGAAGTGATCCCTTTCTACGTGATCCGAATCCTCCCTTCCACACCTCAATCGATCTCTTGTGCTTGGAGACTTTTTCTACAGCACACATTTTTGCTGATGGTCAGTGCCGTTGATATTTCTGCTGTGCACACTGCTTGATGTTCATGAGGCCTTGGGTCTGCTTTTTCAATGTGTTGAAATGCGGACTGAGCTTTTTATAATGGAGGACTTGCCGAAGTCCACCTGACCACTGCCTCGCCCCACTAGGCCTGGAAGATACCATGAGTGAAATTGTCTCTTTTGGTAAAATTAGAACTCTGTAGGCTGCCAGCGGCCTTGCATGGTGCTCTTCTATGTTGGCAGTGATGACTGGCCGTCCCGATTAACGTATCGTCTCTTGTCCAGGTCCTTCAGGGACACGGAGAAGCGGGATGGGTTGCGTTTTCTGAACTCAATGCTGTCAATTATGGCTTGCTTTATCACCTGGAAGGAAAAGAGTGAGGAGACAAACAAGGCAGTCTAAATTAATATAGGCAAACTGGTACAAACCATCCTAATGACAATGGCAGCACATTCACAGACGCATAAAATAAATAAACAAAAACGACTACACTAAAAGCTCAAGGAGAGTGGCTCTCCTTAATTGCTACTTGCTTGGCTGGGATTTGCTTTTTACTACACTGTTTTGTGAAGTGAAGTAGTCTAAAGAACACATGCAGCACTTCTGTTTGCAATGATAATGGCAAATACTGTAGGGATGTACGGATTGTGAGGTTGTGTACGTAAACCCACCTATTTTTTATATCTTCCAGTCATGAAAGCATAAAACCTGGTTTACATAAAAATTACCACTGCGTTGCAACAAACTCTAAGAATACAATACAGTCTGCATAAGTAGGGCCAATTATATGATATTTGCAGTTGTAGGCTTAAAAAAAAAAGATAAAGAACATGATTTGGAGAAGCAGTCTGTGTCTCCAAGCCACCAGAGGCGGCTTTTCCGCTATAGCAGAGGAGCATCGCCCCCAATCCCCGCCCCCCACCAGCAGCTGCAAAAATTGAAAAATAAAATAATAAATAAGGTGTATTATCATTTTATTTTTCTCTCCTGGGCGAGTCTTGCTGGGGGGCCATTACGGGGGCAGTCACGGAGGGGGAGTGGGCACTGTTAGTGCACACGTGGGTTTGGCAGGCTGTCTCAGGATGGCCAAACCGACATGCGCACTGAAGCGGTCTTCAACCCGAGCTGCATTGCAAGGTTGGAGACGTCAGGCACAGTCTCTATGCGAGCGCAAATCTAGGGTGCTCAGGCCAATCCTGACACTGCTCTCATGCAGCATGAGGGCAGCATCAGGATTGGCTGCAGGGGATTCTGGGAGCCTGTGCTGGTGAGGAGAAGAAGAGCGGCAATGTGGCAGGTAAGTTATTTTTTATTAGGTCTCGCCTGCGTTGCAGTGCGCATGCGCTTCTTCGCCTTGGCGAGAACTATTGTCGTCGCTTTTGTGTCCGGCATCTCTGGAAGCGGGGTTGGTGTCCGCCCTGTCTCCATTAGGCCCCGCCCACCCTGACTGCATATTTTGCTCTCCTTGCTCGCGCTTTTCAGGGAGCATTCTTGGCGTTCGTAATATGCATTTTATGCTTCATTTTAGTGATGACCATCAGTTTGCTGTACAGCATTCTCGGCGCTCGCGCTTTTCAGGGAGCATTCTTGGCGTTGGTAATATGCATTTTATGCTTCATTTTAGTGATGACCATCAGTTTGCTGTACAGCATTCTCGGCGCTTGCGCTTTTCAGGGAGCATTCTTGGCGTTCGTAATATACATTTTATGTTTCATTTTAGTGATGACCATCAGTTTGCTGTACAGCATCCTCGGCGTTTGTTGGTGTCCGCCCTGTTCATTAGGTCAAAAATATATGTAAATATTTTATGAGTTTTATATAGCGCGAACTAGTCCCGAGGATATCAGGTATCATAGCGCTTTACATGAGCACCAGTTTTGTTACAGAAGGACCATTCATTTTGGTAGACACGGGGAGATTAAGTGATTTTCCCAGAAATACAGGATGTTGAGCGTCGTTGCCGAGACGCGAACCCTGTTCCCCAGCCTCGAGGTCGACCGCTGTTTTTGAATAAATAGTTATTGTTGTCTCGGCCAATTCTAGTGCTTCAAGCCGCCACTTGCCTCCTCCTTCAGGGTGTCACGGGATCTCAGCAAGACCCCGAGGAGGGGATATTTCCTGAGGAACAATAATTCTATCCTGCTTGGAACTATGGGGGCGCTGTTTTACTAACACCGTCCTTTCGAAGTCCGAGGGTAAATATATGTGCCACATACAGTGTTGCACTCAGTAGTGAGCAAAGCTAGTTGCGCACACTTAATGTTATAAAATGAGTACCTCTCTGCGAGCCCAGTTAGGTTTTGAAACTGGTCGTCAGTTTGGGTTTAGATGTCTTGTCGTTGAACCTCTAGAAACAGCTCTTTCCATTACCAAATTGCTCTGTAAAGCAGTATTGTTAATTACATGTTTTGGATGTAGGGGTCTAATTAGGAGGCACTGTAAGGTTAAAGGCATCCGATCTCGGAAATGAAAACATTCGGGGCTGTGTGCCTGCTTGAAATAGCTGCTGCTTTGGGGCAGTACTTATTGAGTAACCGGGGTATCCATGAATAATAAAGGACATTTTGACCACGGTGTTTGAATGACATTTTTCAGAGTTAGTTTAATGCTGCACACAGGAACCCTTCCGCAGTTCATTGGTGACCTTGGTATTCTTACCTCATTAGTACCAGTTTAATGCCTGAATGCAGAACTAGTTAACATCGGCAAAGGGTCTGCCCCGGCTTTGCGTCACGTGTGGCTTGTTTATTTGACTAACTTTGAATCTGTGTGAGCTGGGAACTTTTTGTTGTTGTTAGAACCGGAAAATGACGCAATAGATGATGGAATGTGAGGCAAGTGTCGTAGCGCTGAACATGAGGACGGGAGTGCGGTGGCATTCAGCACACGGTAGCTATGATGCAGCAGTGTTTCATGAGAGTGGGGAAGAGGTGATTTGTGTATCAGCAGCACATTGGTTGGATGAATTGTTGATGAAAGAGGTGCTGTATAAACAAGCATTTGCAATGCAATAGGTTTCGCATTTACGCTAGTTTAAGCTATTGGCATTGGAAACGACAATACCTTTTATTTACGTTTTAAAAACCAAAACATAAAATAAAAGGCATTGTCATTTACAATGCCAATAGATCAAACTTGTGTAAATGCGAGACCTTTGCATTGCAAATGCTTGTTTTTTTATTGTTGTTGTTAGTCATCGACGCCCCCGCCCTGCCACTCAGCCCGGACACCAGCCGCTACTGCAAGCCACAGCTGTAGAGCTTACCTTTCAGGGCACAGAGAGGGACTTGGAAATTGTGATTGTGGGAGGAGAAAGATGGCAGAGATGGGAACTATAAATTCGGCCAGTGGGTGGTAAGGGACAAGTGGCACCTCTCTGAGTGAGGAGAGGTGAAATTGAGGAGAAGGAGGGATGGCCATGAGTGATTATGAGGAGGGACATGGATGGGAGTCAAGAGATCCTATAAATCCTCTAGAAGAGAAGCAGGAGATTTGTTTAAGGTTACTTTCTGCAAAAGATAAAGGGGTAAATGGGATAAATCTTCGGGCATCTTTTTGACAGGGATGATGCCCTTCCTGGAGACCTTCATGTGCCAACACAAATGACATGGCCAACATCTACCAGACTGTAGAAATAAAGACTGAGGCAACTTTGTCTCACCCTTTCTGTAGGCGCTTCCTTCCTTATTACTCCCAGGTCATTATGCCTCTGACAAAGTGTTAGAAATTGGGTTTCTGGTTGGCTAAAGTATACACTCTGGCCAGGCTGAACTCACCACTCTAGTCAGGGTAACCTTGAAACACAACTGAGATAACCGGTGTTCAACCCTCTTGTAGCTTGGTGCACAGCAGGCAGGCTTATCAAAAGAGGCAACGTGTAAAGTATTTGTGCAACACACACCGCAACACAATGAATACAGCACAATATAGGCTCCGCATAGGTTTAAAAAATAGCTTATTATATTATAAACAAAATAAGACTAAAACAATGAAGATGCAATCAATACTTTTCAAGATATGGCCATTTTTGTCAAATGCAGGTAAAACACATTCACCTCTATTAGGTGCTTTACAATATGCTTCGTATGACTACAACGATCACCGCTGGGGATCAGAAAAGGGCTTTTGAAAAGTGGGAGCGGGAAAAGCAGTACTCCTGAAGTCTTTGGGATACGTTTCCCATTGTCAAATAGATGAGACTCTGCACCCGCTAATCGCTGGAATAAGAGTCCTCACTCGGACCTTTGCGATCATGCATGGGCAAAGTCAGCTGTCTGCGAGGGAGCGCAGGGCACTTGCAGTGACCACATGGGTCTCACAGTCCACAGTACCTTTTTAGCTGGTGTCACAGGGAGAGATCCAAGGGCAGGCAGAAGGCACGGCAGTGGCCGCACTGACTCAGCTGATGTCGGCGGGCCAAGCTGACGCATCAATACTTGCGGGAACTCCCATTACCATGGCGGCACTGCCTCGTTGAGAGGGCTACCCTCTGCACTGCAGCATCTCCTCAGGGTCGGGGACGCCGATTTCAGGTGGTGCACTGAAAATTGTGCGCATATGTCGAAAACAGCTCAGGGGTGAAGTATGGGCCCTTTGTGGAGGAAAGCACAGAGCACAGAGCTGGTTATGCAACTCAGGGGTCAGAGTTTGTCTTCAGTGGAAAACGGTGATCTGTGCAGGCATCAGCTGCCATGTAGATGGAAGATGAAGTCTTTGATGGCCCTGAGACTTCATAAACGGGGGCAAGCCAGAAAGCCCTTGGAGAGCATTCTCAGTTCAGCACATCACAGAGGTAGCAGACAGCAGGCCTGCACAACAAGGCAGGTAGCAAAATGGCCGTCCCTTCTGCTGCTCAACAGCAGCAGGCCAACACAGCAGAGAAGTTAGCAGAGTAGCAGTCCCTCCTGCCAGCACAGCAGTCCTTCTGGCAATATGAAGATGTAGAGGCAGCAGTGTCTGGTTACAGGACCAAAGAATGTCTGATCAGATGGGGGTCAGAGACCCAGTACTTATACCCCAAAACGCCTTTGATGTGGGGGTGACTTCAAAAGAACTCTCTGAAGTGCACAGATCCACTTTCAGCCCAGTCTTGTCTGCCAGCCTGGCTATGGAGGTGTAAACCAGCCTTTTGTGTGGAGGCAAGACACTACCTACAAGTAAAGTGTTGCTCCTCTCCTCCCTCCTGTCTAGGACGACCCATCAGTATGTAGATGAATGCAGATGCAGTTCAGTGTCCTGTGTTGTGGCTGTCTAGAGAGAAAGCCCAAATGTAGCCATCCCCCAGCCCAGATGTGTATTAGAGAAAGGCTGTCAGGTACACAGAGAAGTGCAGAGAAATGTCCACTCTCTAAAAGTTGCAACCTTTGTCATATACTCATTGAATAAATGTACCAAAGTTTGTTGTTTCTTAAGCCCTTGTGATTTATTTCACTCTTCTTTAACCTTTTCAGAAAAGCTTTTTTTACATTAACATGTCATTGTTGAAGGGCAACACTTAGTGTTAAAACACAAATTATAAACATACATTGATATACATTTATGTGCACAAGGTCAGTCAAACCACATTTAAAGCATACATTGACAAAATGACAATCATACATGTGACAAAAACCGTGAGTGTACTTCCTTTGACCTGTTCTATATTTGCATATTCACACTAGGCGGATGGTTCCTTTTCATTATGTGTTTGGTGTATTCTGCCTCTGTGTGTAGCCTTGGGGACGCAAGTTTAAAACGTTATCAAGGAGAGAGTTATTCCCTTCTACATGTATGATTATGTCAGTTTGTCAATGTATGCTTTAAATGTGGTTTGACTGACCTTGTGCACATAAATGTATATCAATGTATGTTTAAAAGGTTAAAGAAGAGTGAAATAAATCACAAGGGTTAAAGAAACAACAAACTTTGGCACCTTTATTCAATGAGTATATGACAAAGGTTGCAACCAGATATTATGTGTGTATAAAGTATAAAGTGGTCTAATCTAGGTTGCGCAAAGGACCCGATCCTTCCTTCATTTACAACACTCTTTAAAAGTGGCATTTCTAAAATAGTAAAGTTAAATCTAACCTCACCAGTATGTAGGATTTATCAATGCCATTCCAAACATATGAAACATCAAAAAGCCACTCCTCTCTGATCAGGAATTACAGCTTAAAAGATTATTAAGGGATTCCCAATGCTACCCTATGTGAGGGGTAGGCCTCACAGCAGTGAAAAACAAAATAGGCTGGTTGTCACTACCAGCACATGCAAAACATAAAGGCACATGTCCTACCTTTAACTAACATAGCATCCTGCCCTTAGGGCTACCTAGGGCCTACCTTAGGAGTGACTTATATGTAATAAAAAGGGAGCTTAAGGCTTGGCAAATAGGTTTTAAATGCCAAGTTAATGTGGCAGTAAACTGCATACACAGGCACTGCAGTGGCAGGCTTGAGACGGGTTTGAAAGTCTACTTCTCTGCGTGGCACAATCAGTGCTGCAGCCCACTAGTAGCATTTGAAGTACAGGCCCTGAGTATATGGTATACCACTTTACAAGGGACTTACAAGTAAATCAAATATGCCAAACAGGTAAAACCAATTATACCATGTTTAGAGGAGAGAGCACATGAACTTAAGCACTGGTCAGCAGTGGTAATGTGCCCAGAATCCCAAAGCTAACAAAAAAAGGTTAGAAAAAGAGGAGTAGGAAGGTAAAACTTTGGGGTGACCCTTGGAGGGCCATTTTCCAACACAAAGTTACTCACAACGTGTTGTGTCTTTTAATGGAACAACCACACCCAGACAGTTTTTCAAGTTTCCATAGCATGTTTCGCAGCTGCTCTAGTGCTACGACTTTCTGACCCCGCAGTGTCATGGTTCTCTGCCATTTGGTAAACATCGTTTACCACGAATCTTTTTCCCCGCACGGAATTACAACGCGGTCGTAACAACGCATACCATTACTCTGCAAGTCGGAACAACGACTTGCGGAGGGGGCAGAAGGTGTTGGATTTAAAATCCAACACCTTCCCTACTGTTGCACATACTGGAGTTGGAATAGTAAATTATACTATTCCAACATCCAGCGCCCCCCCTAGAGCAAGTCATTGTTACGATTTGCAGGGTAATGGTGTGCCTTGTTACAACGGGGTCGTTCTAAGGACCGCAATGTAATTGCATGCGGGGAAAAAAGCATGATGAATAAAGTGGCATATTCCTGCCATTCACTCGGATGGGCTCGCCACCTCCCTACCCAGCGGTCACTTTATCGCTCTCCACTGCATTATTAGGAAGGAGCGCAGAGAATGGAGTCCTAATATTTGTAATCATGAAAAATACACAGGTTTTAGGGAGAATGCGTTCTACTGATCAAACTGATAAATGTAAAACAAAAACAGAGTTCTAATACCTCCTTCGTCACGTGACAAAATGATATCAGGGCAAAATTGTACCTCTCGACGTGCATCGTTTCTGCCAAATGGGAAGCATTTAAAAACAGGTTCGCGCTGACTTATGTAAAATGGAAATTCACATTTATTCAGCTGACGTGTTATTCTTGTTTTCATCACTCTTTCTCAGCACTCCCTCCTTTTTCTGAACCCCGTCCTAGTACGCCGTTGTGCAAATTGTAGCATACCAATGTTTTCCATCGTGCGTTGATGTTGTCAATAAATCCATCCTATGGAATGTTTTGTACGGAAAAAAACTATATATCAAATGATACAAATGTTTGATCATAAAACAGTCTTTAACCTGACCAAATGCGACCACTAGGTGGCAGGCTAGACTAACACAATGATTTTCCTTGTCCGAGCCAAAATATCAAGGAAGTTCACTTACGAGAACTCTGCGTTGGTCAGAAATCTGGGGTTTGGTTTCAGAAGTTGCTTTTTTCGGGGTTGCCGGACCTTACTATGCCAGATACCGTAATAAATATAATACAAATACATATTATACTTGGGGGGGGAGGGGGGACAGGGCTATTTAGAAAAGAGAACAGCAGCTCAATTGGTGCCATCAGGAATAATGCTGTATTTTTTTTTACGATTTCTTGTTTTGCTTTGAAAAAATCTTTAAAAAGCAACATGAAGTGTCCTAAATGTTTATTAAGCAAAATCTAGCGTCAACCAACGTATTAATCATCTCAACGGTAACAAGCATTGAGTTAAAGCCAATATGTTTCGGCTGTAAAACCTATTGGCTTTTCCAAAGCATTTTTTGGGGCTTAGCCAGTCACCGCGATTGCACGTGAAGAAGTGGCAGCCATCTTGGAATGGATTTTAAAACATTAGTAAATGCGTTAAGATGTCTGCCGCGGATGTATGCACTTCCACTGTGTCCATCTTTAAATACATTTATAATGTTTTAACAAATGCTGTTCAAAGATGGCCTCTATTTAGGTTACTCACAAATGTTGTGTCTTATAATGGAACAAGCACACCCGGATACTTTTTCAAGTTTCCATGGTGTGTTTCACACAGTCCTGCCAAGCACCACGCATCAGGCGTTAGACTAACATATCAGTGTGGTGCTCCGCATTACCGCACTGAAATGCATTGTCACACACATCTGATGCATCCGTATTATGTGTCTGAAGCACTGCCTGTGTGTGACAGCTGGCAGCGCGTGGCCTGCGCATGCTGCTCCCGCAGGCTTGGGGCGCTCGCAGCTGAACTATGCCATGGGCTGCTGGCAGGCTCACTGCCCTGCAACAATGTATCTCATGATGAGATTCCAGCTGGTGTCGAGCAGCTAAGCCAGACAGCCTGCTGCCTGAGGTAGTGCCCAATGAGTCAGCTGGGCCACGTCAGGTGATAAGTCTGGCCGCCCGTGGCGCTGCGGGGGACGTCACGTCCTGCTGAGAGAGTTAAGTTGTGAGCAGGCCTCCGCTAGGTACTGGTTTACCGTGGGCGGCTGCAATCATGGTGCTCGGCTCACAGGGCTGCTCGCACCGGCCCGGCCCGGCCCCTGCAGCGGCTGACTATTATGGCCACCGATTGTGGCGAAAATTCAATATTGCCAAGCCGACGGACCGGGCCTGTGGTCCGAGTCAAGTGGACTGTAGTGAACAAGTTAAAGTAAGTATCCAGCTTCCACAGTACACAAATACTATGATGGCCACACTTTTTAAATGCTTGCTTGCTTTATTCTTATGCTGTGTCACTTGTAATTTCTCTAGGACTGCATGTTTAGCATGTTCAGAATGATCTTTAGGCAGCAGCTGGTATTCCTACAATAGGCAGAATGCCACCCTCTGTAGCAGTTAACTCCGCTTAGCACGATATCCCATTACCTTTTGGCATAGGTATTTTTGCTTGTTTCTGGAATGTGCTGACTGCTGTGAACAGACCTGGAAAATGATAGGTGTAGTACCAGCGCCACTTTGTTCACTATAACCAGTGTGCAAGAGTTATGTGTGGGGTGAGGTGCAATATGCTAGTCCTGACAGGATACCCTGTCGGTTAGTGGCACAGCAGGGGCTGAAATATGCTCTTCTGAGATATTCTGCGATATATCCTACGTGTTGGGGGAAGAGTGATATTTGTAGCCTGGTCGTGGAGTTTCTTGTTGCTCAAATGGGTGTTATTTCTGATATTTGTATGTTTCCTTCTTCTTCATTGCTTGATTGTGCTAGCAAGAAAGTGCCCCTCATAGTAGTTGAAATGTCACTCATAATTACACTGAAATTATGAAAATGTCACCAATGGCAATCTGAACCCTTGGCAGCTATGTTCACAGCTGCTCTAGTTCTACAACTTTTTCACTCAGCACTACCACGGTTCTCTGCCATTCACTTGGATGGGCTGGGCACCTCGGTACCGAGCACTTTTATCATGAATAATCCACTGGTTTAAGGAGAAGGTGTACTAGTAATCAAACTGCTAAATGTGGAACTATTGCATTTCCAAAGCTTTTTTTTGGCTAAGAAAGTCGCTTCGCTTACACGTGCAACAGTGGCAGCCATCTTGGAATGGATTTTAAAACATTACTAAATGCATTAAGATGTCTGCCGGGGATGTACACGCATCTACAGTGGCCATCTTTAAATACTGTTCAAAGATAGACGCTGTGGATGTGTGAGCATCTTTAGCAGACATCTTTTGATGCATTTAGGTTTATTTTAATAAATCCAGTGTAATGATGGCTGCTGTGAAAGTGCACACATCTGCGGAAGCAATCTATGAAGGGGATTTATTAAAATAAAATAAAGCAATTAGTCAGTGTCTGCCACACGGAAGTATGTGTACAGGCGGTTAGCAATTTTCAAATGGTATTAAAAACATTTTAAGATAGCCACACTCCGATACTGTGGCAGGTGGCAAAAAGTGGAAAAAAAATATGTAAAAAGGCTGCTGGGAGAGTAAGAGGATGCTGGGGATCAGGTATGATGACAGTGGGATGGGGAGCGGGGGGAGAAAGAGGGAGAGAAAATAGTCCCCTCCAGGCACTGCAAAGGAAGGTTTGATGTCAGCAGTGGAAGGATACATCAGCAAATCACAACATAGTGAGACCTTCTCTTCGGCAAGACAAACACAAGAAAAGGGAGAAAAGCTTTCGAATCAGAAGTAACGAAATATGATCACATCTCTCAGGCAACAATTATCCTGCATTGACCTCTGTCAGGCAGAGGAGAGAATTATTTTTAAAACCCTATATCTGATTTATATGGTATTCTGAGGAACTGAAATGAATCTTCTAGCAGACAGATGCCAGCGCTACATAGCCCAGAGGGATCTTCTCTCTAATTCCCAAATACTTTTGCTAGGTTTGTGGTACCTCGAGTCAAAAAGGCAAAGCTGGAGGTGGAGTTTTATCATAACTAAGACCTCAGATCTAATATAACCTCCCGCTGAAGATTAAAACCACTGGGTGAAAATGGCCTTTCTGAAGGCTCTAAAGAACTATTTATTCTGTTAGTCTCCCTTTGTTAGCTTTTTCACTTAAGTTAGCTTTTTGGGTTTGGTTCATTTGTCACTGGCACCAAAATGTCCTGAGGGATGAACAAAACACCTTATACACTGTATTCTATTCAAGGTATATGTGATGCGTTGTAATAATAGGTCTGCCAACAACTGTGACTTAAAAATTTTACCATCCTTAGAAAGATAAAAGATCAAGCCTGCGGGCAAAGGTTTCACCATGCTACACAACATAAAGGGGTACACATACAGCAATTAGCAGAGTATACTATCCTACCAGCAACAAGGGGCACAATCGTTTTACGGGCAAGCTGTGCAGGCACAAGCATTACCTTATAAAGGTGTGGGTGCCATTAACTTAGAATATTCTTGCAAACATCAAGAGGGTTGGGTGGGGTTGTCTCGAATGAAGCAGGGCAAAAGTATCAGCCCAGACAAAAAATGTTCAAAGGAGCCCATGCCGCAGGAAGCCATGCGTAGATTGGGCCCATGGGGCATGGCAGCACATCCTCCTTTGAAAGCAGTTCCATAGAATGTAGCCCACCAGGAAAATGGCAGTTTAGTGGAATGGCCAATCTTACCCTGATAAAGTCATATGTGCATCATGAGGTTGGGTGCTGTATGGTCAGATGTGGCCTATGGACATCATGAGGTTGAGTGCTGCAGTCATGGATAAAGCCTTGAGTACATCGGTAGGTTAGGGAGGTGTAGTCTCAGATGAAGGTCAGTATATATCATGAAGATGGGTATTGTATTCTCAGATGAAGCTGTGTGTGCTTCAAGAGTATTTATAGATATTGGCTCTGTTCTAGCCTTCTGTTAATATTGAGGCTGGGTGTTGTATGTTTACATGCAGCACTTGTATATCACAAAGTTGGGTGTTGTGGGGGCTCAGATGTAGCTCATGTGCATCAAGAGGGTGGGTGTTGTACAAAGGAAGTGTCTGGTCATAGGTGGGGGGGTTAAGAAGAAAGAAATATAAGGGGTTCACAAGGGGAACATAGCTATTGAGCGTAAAAGGCAGGACCAACGTTGATCAAGGAGGTGCTGACAGTGTAACAGCACCAAGCATTTGAATCAGCTGGGATGCTGCAGCATCTACTGAAACCTTGTGTACACCATGACTGTGGCAGTGGAACACAGAGGGATGCTCATGTAAGACATAAAGGGAGTGACATGTTGTAAACTCAGAAGGAGCTCTCTGTATACTAAGGAGGCCGTGTGATGTAGTCTTGTCTGGAATTTTATTAAGTGGTCTCAAGAGTTGCATGGTCTTCTCTTTTGATCATAAATGTTATTTAGAATTTAAACAGACCATCACATAGGGCCAAGACCATTGCTTATTAGAGCCTCTAGCTATAGGTGTGGCACACCTGTTTTTGACTATGACTGTGTCTCGCCATTAGACGAAGTACTCAGTAGTATACGAGACAACTTAGTAAGGAGTATTTTAGTTAGAAAGATATTGGCCCACCAAGAGATAGTGCATCAGGTGTACACCTGTCTTAGTGCTTGGAGGGGATTAGAGTTTTTTTTAGGGGCTTGAAAACAAACAAAGGGCAAATGAGATTATGATATGAGGGAAGAAGGCACATTCTGGATTAGGAATGACCCTTAAAGCAGGGGGTTCCAAAGCAAATTCTGGTGCTTTGGGAAGGCGGCACAGGGATTCATGTTGGTTTCGACTGTTATACTGGACTCTGCCATGACCAGCGAGAATTCAGGCTGGGTGTCATTCAGATAAAGTCACTTCTGTACATTACAGAAATGCTAATAAAAACATGCTTTAAAAAAAGTCATTTCTGGAACTATCCAGCTTTGGATATTGTTAGCTAACAAGTATAAGCATTCTGTGCACCAGATCCCAATATAAAGCTGCCTCTAGGAGAAAAACTTTCTAACAGTGTTTTTTTTTACCCTGTCTTCCAACTACGGGACACAAACTGAAGAACAGGGGGCAAATGGACATTCCACAGGTAGTGGAAGTTGCTCAACTACTGCTATCAGCCCATTAGAAAAGAAACAACATTGTCCAGCAACATATCATCATAACCATATTACAGGAGCTTTAGCAATGTGATATGTTCATGGTATATGGTCTCCTGCTCACAGCAGTAGAAATGAACTACATCATCCTGCATTCCTAATATTCAAATGAGACACAAAGTTATCGGACTTCAATAACTATGCTACAAAATCTCAATCAGCCTTCAGAGCTGGGATTCTAGGACCATGTCGTACCAGCACTAATACCAGCATCTATGATGTACAAAGTTTTCCACGGGCTAGGAACGAGGAGCGGTAAAGGTAACAACCATACCCATTGTTAAAAGTCTACCTTTTTCATAAAATTTGCCTTGGTTAACAATGAAGAAAATGTGCCTGACATTAGAAAATGCGTTTAACTTTATCATATCTGTAGAAGAGAAAACGAAAAATATAGAAAAATAATTCTTTAAAATGTGATAAATAAATAATAGAATTTTAACAATAGGAGAAGATGCCTTTTGAACGTGTAAAAGATAAATATGCAGCTTAAATAAGTAGTAGGCTCCCATACCTAATGTGCCACTACGACTAGTCTTGAAAATGAATTTTGTCGACTTCTGCTTGACATTAGAATAAGATGCCTTTAGGCAACTGCTGACCTAGTCCTATAACTGTAACCAAAACACCGGAGGAGCATGCCGTCTGTGCGAATATAAACGAGAATCTTGGCTACACCTCCTGTGCTGCTGCCCGACCTTAGCCACTGAAAGGAGGATCCTTCTTAGAGAACTTTGCTTGAGAGAAAAAGTAACCACCTGCCAGGAGGCCTCTGCAGTATGCTTCATACAAAAAGAACCTTATATCCTGGCCTGCTGCGGAAGATTTGTACAAACTATCAGGGGTGCTATGTACCCTGGCACGACCTCCCGACCTAGCCCTCGAACTGTCCAAACGCTGATACCGGATTACTTTAAACAAAGGGCTGTGAAAGAACACTCTTCTACACAGTCGCAAAGCACAAGCACTTTATAAGAAAAAGAGCACCAGCGAAAAGAATGGAAACCAAAGTAGTCTTGGTGATTTGAAGGAGCTAGTAGGGTGACATTCTCCCATGGGTCTAGCCAAAAGGCAACGCCCAATTGCAAACATGATAAGAAGCCTCTAGTCAGACGCTTGCATTTAATTATTGCACTTTCTTTTACCTCTATGAATTGCAATGTCCTTTTTAACGTTTTATTGTAATGCAATAGTTTTAATTAACTTATGCAAACAAATGAATACATTTAAAATTTCCTCTAACTGTAAAATCGTTCATCACTTTAAAATGTGCTGCTCTTAGAGAAATGTATTCCTTTGCTTCCTCACACCATATGATGCATTTCTTTAGCCTTTTACACCATAAGATTTCCTCATTTCACTAAACAATGTATTCTGCTATATTGGATAATAAATAGAGTATTAGCAATGTTGAGCTTTCTGAAGATATTGGTTTGCATGCACTCATCATGACATACTGATTGAAATGTTTCATTGCTTTAGACTAGCCCATTGTTCACACAATGGGATACTGACAACGGCTAACAGAATAGGCCTGCAAGGCTTCTCACGAGAACCTTACCTCATGTATCCAGTGCATGACACTTTAGAAACTTTTAGATAAAAATGCTCACTGGCGTGAATATTTACTGTGGGAAATGGGAGGGGAGACGACAGATCATCGGAAGACACATTTCCATTGGACGAATCGTGCTGAATGTTGCAAATGTTTTGTGTTTTAATATATATATATATATGTATGTGTTCCTAGTTAGAGAGGTTTAATTCTGAATGCTTTGGAGGCTTTTAACGCCATTCCTTTACTTTTCATGCCACCTTACCCTTGATGCTTTATGCATTATCCTTCCCTTACTTTTGCCCAGATTGCTGTGTGCTACTGCCAACAGCGATTTCTTATTATCCTGATCTTTTGGCGAGGAGACTTTCTCTAACAGCTGATCATAGCTACTGCTGCGATTACTTCTCCTTGAACCTTTGAACAATTGCTATTGCAACTTGTTAGGGAACTCGGCTGAGTTTTCTGAACTACTCTTTATGGGGAGTTCATTCTTTAGCTAACTAAATGCTCCAGAATTTGCTCTTTTTCAAAAGAACTCTTTATGGGTTCTTATTTAGGTTAGGACTCTTAGATTAAGATAGGGACTATTTCCTTCATGGAACACACTGTCAATATTATGGCGATTCTAATGAAACCTTTTCTTGATATTTTTGTAAATTTACTAATCTGAATAAAAACAACAAAAACAGTACTATTCTCTGAATGAGAAATAAAACTTTAAAAACTATTCCAAACCTCTCGTCATTGACTAAACATTAAGTTTCTGAAACTTGATGATTATATTTGAAATGAAATTTGTTATAGCTCCATTCTGAAACAACGGCCAAGATCTGCCGGCCTGAAGAAGTGCCAAAGATAGGAGGCTTTTGTTGTAAGTGCTTGGGTCTGCACTGGTCATCAAATTGCCTCCAAAAATTGGGCGTTAACAATCATCTACTGTTTCAGTCTCATCTAACACAAAACTTTTACTATATGTCGAAAATGCTAGTGTATTTGCTGTTGGTAACTGCAAGGACCTGAAAGCTGAAAATAGTTTCCATATGTGTGTGAAATTTGATCATCAGCGGTTCAAGTAATAAGCTCAGTAACAAGCTGAAAACACAGATTTTCAGACACATTCATCCGACTACGTTTTCCTTGTTGTCATGCTACTGCCACTCCAGGCTTCACGTTTCAATTTCACGTGATGCTTGGCACTCAAATATGATCATATCTGTCAATATGTCATCTCTCTGAACTGTAACAGATGTTTGGAGAAATGCATCTATTTTTTGCACGTCTTGTTTGACATGTATGGCACTCACATCTTTCATGGCAAACATATAATATTCTATACTTAATTTAAAGGGATTTGGATCATCCTCCTTCAGCTATTAGCTTATTTTGTACCAGACCCTTCAGTCATTGGTTTGAGACACTGCCCATCACAACTTGACCAGCCCACAGAAGTCATTTTTAGGTCTCGCGCCTAGCGTTGCAGTGCGCAGCCCTGCTCGCGCAGCGCGAGACCTCTAGAAAGGGCTTTAAAAAGCTAACCACACGCTCGTGCGTGTGGTTTTGCTTTCCGCGGCTGCCATTGGCTTTCGCGTGCTTTTTTTTACAAAATCCAGCACGCAATTGGGCAAAGGCGGGCGCATGTCCCGCCTTTGCTACGACCATTCCCGTCGGTGGCCAGCACGCGCAGCAGCGTGCGTTCGTCTCGCTGCCGTGCTCCCTCCCCCCGCTCCTCTGTGGTGCGCGCGCACCACTGGTTTAAAAGTCTAGCATTTCGGGAGCAATACATGTTTATGAAAATTTAGAGCCATTTTAGCTGAGGTTCCCTGTCTCCTCCTCGCCTTGCCATCCCTCGCTGTCGGCGATGCTCTCGTCCTCCCGGAGGAATGCTGGCTGCACCGGGCTCCGCCGCGCCTTCCTGCCGCCGGTGATGCCCAGGCGAGGAGCCTGCTGAAAATGGAGACCGGAGCCCCTGTTTGGATTGCTTTTCTGCCGCGCCAGTGTGAGGTTTTCTCCGCGCTTCGCCAGCAGCAGCCCGCCTCACCTTCGCTTCTTTCTCTTGCCTCTGTTTATTTACCACAATGCTTTTGACTAGAAATGGGCAAAGGGTCGCTGCATGATGTGTAAATCCAGCCCCGTGCATGCTTCTTCAGTATGAAACCCCTTGCGTTTCCTGCAAACCATGGACTACCGGGCCAGCAGGAGAAGCACTCTGAGTATACACACTGCAAACGCTGTCCATCCCAGTGCGAAAGGACCATTGCCACCTTTTTGGCGAAAGTACTGTTAAATATGTTTAAATTGGGGGCAGAGACGTGGCAGCGCTACGTTAAATGGTAACGTGCGAATCAGTCAGCACATAGAGATGGGTGTATACCAGTACACCATACCAGTACACCGATGCATATACTTACACATAAAATACAAGTGTGTTGATGTACGTGCATGCTGGAGGCTCAGTTCTTATGTGGATCACACATCGGTACAACGTTTGCAGCAATTATAACAGGTGGAGCGGCGGTTATATCATTTTTCTTATAATTACTGTATAATATTTAACACATTTTACATGTTTTTGTGACTAGATGGCATGAAGGTGTTTGTGTGTGATTTAGAACCACTTTCTGTGTGATCCTGTGTAGGTATTGAGAGAAACTATTTGCTTTGTGGGGTGGGTGTGTGGGGTGGCGCTGCACTGTCTATGCTGGAAAGGGAAACTTTTTTATTGTGCTGTATATGTTGATGAGAGGCATGAGTCCCTGTGCATTAAAAGCGGCCACGCTTACAGTATGTCGTGTGTGTGTTGGCGAGACTACTGCTCCCAGTGCTGTCTGTCGGTGCTGGTGAGCAACACTGTGATGTTGGTTGTATGTGTTCCTGAGGGGCACTGTTGGCATTGCCCTCCTCCTGGTAATTTAGCATGGTGCTCTCTGTGTATGTTGGCGATCAGAACTGCTGGTATATGTTTTGTGCATGCTGACGAAGAGTAGTGTGTGTAAGGTGCTGTGAATTTCAGACAGCACTGTGAGCATTCATATATATGTATATATTTATACAAACATATATGTATATATTTATACAAACATATATGTATATATTCACACACACACACACATATTTCTGTGTGTATATGTTGGTGGATAGGTAGCACTTGCATTATGATGATGATGTATGTGTTACTTTCTGTTGGTAAGGGCACAGTTTGCCGGGACCTCTGTATATATTGAGGGAGTACAGTACCCTTGGCCCTCCTGTGTGCGTGTTTTGATGAGCTGCAGGCACCATTTAAATGGTCATGTCCACCTGTCCGTGTTAGCTAGGCGGCACGGTTATGTTACATTGTGGCTGACATTGTGTTTAGGCTAAGGTAGAATGTGTGTGAGGACTGCGCAGGAGTCGTAGTGGGACCTACTCCTAAATAAGTATAAGGATCTGCGAATGCCTCCATCTGAGATGCTTTAATGCATCCATAGTAGTTAAAGCCGCACAGTTACTTAACAGCAACAAAAGCCAGGATCACAGTTGTTGTGTAATCGATGCTATGAGTCAGCTGCACCTTTGTCATACTGTAATCCCCCGGAGAGCCACAGACTGGGGGGAATTTGTGTTGTAAGCAGAATGGCGAACCTCATAGGCATAGGCCTAAAAGGGCCTGCATATAATGGTATATTTAAGTTTAAGATACTTGTGATGGTTGCTGTCCCCGGTTAGTATTTCCACACTGGTTTGGCCACATCCATGCTTTGCCGGATCCAGTCAGGATGTGGAGGCCACAGCCTCCCAGCAACACCCTAACTCATTAGGCGTTGGATGCTTGGCTCCATCATAAGGAATCAAATCGAACGCATGATTTGTTTTTGGGTTATCGTTTTTTGGGTGTTCAGTGTTTTAAACTGGAATAGTGGAATACGTGTGCCTTCATCAATTTTGATTAGGATGCACTCCTACTTGGTATTTCAGAGTTTTGTTACGCAAATATTTCTCTCTGTTTATAGAGTTTCCATTGAACTGGTCAAATAGTCATTTTAATAGTTCAAATTCCATGCCATTTTGTTTTGCTGGACAGTTGCTCCTAATTGTTTGACATGTTGGACAATAACTGATTTTTTTTGTTTAGTCTCAATAGCCTGGGATGACTGTTTCTATAATGCCCCTTGTGTAGCATGAGACATGTCATCGGCAGAGGTCTTGTGTTTGGAGATTGTTCTTGGCAAATTGCTGTTACTGATATGTGGTGTTTTTTAAGTGATTGTCTCATCCTACCTCAGTTCCACTACCACGGGTTGGCGATATGTAGAAAAGTAGGTCCAGGTCTATCTTAAAATGGAACAATTAATTTCTTTACCCAAAATTACCAACGCCATGTTGCATTGTGGCCTATCTGAATTTTTGTAATGACTGTAAGGCATCATGCTGGTGCTATATAAAGATTGGAAATTAATTGTAATTGCATTTATATAGCGCTTCCTGCCCCTGACGAGGCATCAAAATGCTTTGAATTAATGTTAGAGAGTATTTTGAGAATGTTTCAAGAAAGATTCATATCAACTAACTGCCTTCTTAGGACACTAATATTTGCGTTATGAAGGGTTAAGAAGTGGCGTTAGGGTCAGAGCTGCCGACTTTGGAACTGGGAGCCAGGTTCAAGTCTCCGCGTCGGCTTCACATCCTGTGATTTTGGGCAACTCACTTAATCTCACCGTGCCTAAAAAATACTGTGACCTTGTGTAATGTGGCTGCTGCTCGTGTTAGGTGCCCCGATAACTTTGCGCTGGGTTGAGTTTGAGGTTGAGTTTGATTATAAACCTGCAAACAATGCACGCTGTCATGAATGTCCCATGTTCTGCAGAGCCCACTGGCCTCACTGCTGATACTTGGCATCCCACACTGCCCCAGCCGTAGTTCGGACACCACCCCAATGCCCCTCAATGAATCCGGGCACCTTCTATCTTTCCTAGTGCCTCTGACCCGCTAGGCCTGTGTCCGACCTCTTGCCTGTGCCAGTCACCCACATGCCCATAAGACCTGTTTGCGGGCACCTAGTGCTTGTCAGGGTCAGCCTTATGCCAATGAGTTCGTTAACCGGACTCATCTGCCTGTCCCAGTCACCGACGCCCACAATGCTTGTATGCGGGTCCTTTCTGCCCTCCCTGGTGACCCTGCGAGGACTTTCTGCCTCTCATGGTGACTATGCCACCCCTTTCTGCCTCACCGTGTGACCCTGGTCCCTTCACACTTCCACAAGGCCTGTATCCGGGCACCTTTGCCTGTCCCTCCCATTCACCAACGCCCACAATGCTTGTATGCCAGATCTTTTTGCCTCGCATGGTGACCCTGCGAGCAGGGACATCTTAAGGGTTTTGGGGGCTTGGACCGAATGTATTTGGAGGCCCCTGTTTTGAATTTAATCCAATTTCAGATCTTCCATGCCCTCTTTGGCAAAGTTACAAACATAGCAGGGGGCATTCAACCGTTGCTCCATCTAATATTCGGGGACAGTTACTTGTGTTTCAATATTTTAACACTGCAGTAGCAGCTCACTAATATCACTGCAAATAATCTGTGACACCCTGCCATTTCTCATATGTGAGGTCCTGTTTTGATCTAAAGGAAACTTTTTTATGGATGTTGCATGCAACATAAACGCTACATTTCTCAGAAAAATGTCAGTAATAGACTCACTCACATTAGACATTAGTTAAAGGCGAAAAAGTATTTAAAACAAGCTGTTTAAGAATGATGCATGGTCATCAGGGCAAGACTCTGCAGAACAAAGCTGGCTCTATCAGGGGAACCCTGGATGACTGGGGCCCTGGGCCAGAGCCCACTTCGCCCATGCATTAAAACGTCTCTGCCTGCGAGGCCTCTCTGCCTCACCCGGTGACCCTGGGCGTTCACACCTCCACAAGGCCTGTATCAGTCTTCCGTACACACAGCATGTATTCGGCCCCTTCAGCCGGTCCCAGCCCTCGTCGTCCACGAGGTCTGTATGCGGTCACCACGTCCACTACCCTTGTGTACCACTCCTTTCTGCGTTTTCCCGTGACCCTTCACCCCACCACAGGGCCTGTATTGCCCCTTTCTGCCCGCTTCGGTGTCTTCAGGGTTGGGCTGGCCTATTGGGCAGTCTGGCGATGGGGGAAGGGCGGCTCTGACAGGACAGTGTATGAGCTGTTTTGGGGCTTTTTCTAAGGTCTGATACAGGTTTCATCTGGGGTGGGTGTATTTTTTGCTCACATAGAGTATGTAATTATCACAGGAAATGCACATTTTAATGCATGCTACACGAGGAGGCTGTCCACAGGCAAAAATAGTGACTTTCACCATGCTCTTCATTGTGAGATAACCATTTTCAACATCTGTTTGCCAGAATAAATGATCTTGTGTACCTTTCCCTCATGAAAGTCCATGAGACTTTTTTGCTAGAACCAACAATCATGAGCGAAAGCTATGCAGTAGCATAAGCGTGATGAAAACAGGAAATGATGTGAGTTACAAGTAGCCCAGGAGATGGTATCTATACAAGATTACAATCATATAATAAAAATTCAGCATGGTCTAGTTTCATGTCCTCTTAATATTTAGATCTGTTGCTGACAAAATTTAATATGTGGTGGAGAAAGATCAGTGTCAATGCATATTCAGTGCTTCTTTACCTCGATGACGCCCCCTTTGGCTTTTGCTTCCACAACACTATGCTTTGATTTAATAGAACGGGTTTAATTTATTGGCTTTCATGTAACGCGACGAAGGACTAAGTCTTCTCAGAACACTTTAGAAAAGATTGGTTCTGACATACTGACAAATTCAGTAGCAGTTTTAGAACAAGCATTTGCAATGCAATAGGACTCGCATTACTGAATGTTTGAGCTATTGGTGTTGCATTATTATTAGCAATGCTAATAGCTAAAACTTCAATAATGCGAGACCTATTGCATTGCAAATGCTTGTTTTTTATTACCTGTACCCACCACGACCACTGGGATGCTTGAGGGACTACTTTAAATCCGAAATCAGTTGGCGCGCGGCACAGCAGCACTGGGGAGGGGTGGCAGCAGGCAGAGGGGGGGTTGACAAAGGCATCTGAAAATTAAATGCTACAGAAATGAAAACAACCCCTTTTCTCTGGTCTTCACTTTTCAAATGCTTTTGCCTATGTTTGCTCCCTACTGTTGTAGGTGCATCGCTCTCCCATGTGCCTAGACATTTTGAGTAGGTACGTGCAGGGTACTGTTTGTGAATCATGAAAGAGAGGAGTGAAAGAAAAGTTCAAGGCTACGAGAACACCAGTGAGTCGGGATGGATCTGCGTGAGGAGGGCCTACAAGAAAGAACTTGGCTTTTATTGGAAGGGTGCTAATGTGCACCCTTGTGTGTAAGACTATCCTGCAGCCGGAAACAATACTTCAATTACATATGCCTTCGTTTTGAGCCTTTGTTCTGGATCCATAGTCTTGGTTGGACACTGAAACCGACTTGGCCCACACCATCAGGCAATAATGGCCATATATTATAAGCCAGTAGACTCTGGGAATGGACAAAGTGCAGGGACTGTCCCCCCAGAACTCTTTCCAAACGCCTCAGTCGTGGTTGAAACAGGTTTCTAAATCAAAAACCTGGTGGGCTTGATGGAACCTAAAGTTAAGGTCAGTAAAACATTAGAAAACAACAATGAAGGAGAGAGAGAAAATAATTTAGGAAATGCGGCAACTCGAATAAGGAAGAAACCCAGACTAGCACTTAATGTCACTTCACAATGACGCAATTCAGTGGTGTATTCTACATTATTATAGGTATGCTTTAAAAACGGAGGAGGTTTTCCTTCAGCAAACGCACTAAGACGCCGTGGGGTTATCCCTCGTGCAATCAGATTGCGTTCCTTCCTGAAAACATTCTTGGACGGCGGCTGGGAGATGACATCTGTGGCCAGATATTTCCCGGATGGATCCCATGCCCACCAATAGGGAACTATGGCTCTCTGCTTTTACGAGGGTGTCTGAAGTGCTTTACCGGAAGAGGAGCCAATGAAGCATGCCAGTGACAATGATGTAAGCCTGCACGCGCCAGTCAGATGACTCGGAGGCTGGGCGAAATACGTCTGCACAAAATTCCATGCAGAACATTTATACAAAAGTTTAGATCCTGGCAATGATGATAATAAACAGTCATTAAAGATCAGTTTAATAGATTCAGGCGGCTCTGGATCAGATGCTATTAAACACAATCGCAGCCTGGACAAAATGCTCCCAAATTAAAAGGGCCAGATAAACGATTTAAAGCAAGACTGCTCTTTTTGTAAGTTCACTTCTTCCTTCTTTGCTCTTTTACTAGTGGGATGGCGTTTCATCATTAAGTTTCAGCTAAACATGGCTTTTGTTACCGATATCAGTCATTTCCTATTTCACCTGACTTGAAAGAAGTCTGAGAGCAGAAGTCTGTTACCTGGAGTGACACCTCAGCCTGCTCTAGCCTGGTGTCCTGACTAACAGCAGCCTAGAATCAGATGTTGGCTCCCAGCCCCTCAGGGAACCCATCATGAGAAGGGGAAGTTCTCCTCTATGGGGCATATAAAACAATTTCTTATTACACAATTCACTATGCTTAATATAAACTTCTGAACACGGTGCAGATTTTTTTTTTATAAGGACTTTAGCAGGCCTTGTTTCATCGTTGGAAGCCATGTCACTGCCAGAGGTAGCATACTGGTAAGTTGGGTAACCTGTGGAGGAAAGTAAGGCCCTGAAATACTCATTTACAATACCTGCTGACGCTTTATCTGAACTGGTCCAGTTCGAAGACCACGGTGGGTTTACTGGCTTTCACCATCAGGCTAATAATTCGGATTTGCACAATAGGTAAATTGGACAGAGGCCTGGATTTATTCAGGGGCCCTGCTGCCTGTATTTCAACTTCAGAGATCAGCACCATACTGGCTCTGGCTGCAGAAATTATTGGCAAAGGATTATCCCTTAAAACTGATGTACATAACTCGCAATACATTTTCTTTTCTTATGTACATTATAAATGTGTCCAGATCCTGCATCTTCCTTATGAGTTTGGTTGGATAGCTTATGTCTCCTGCCGTATAGAGTTCTAATGTATAGACTCTTCCCGCAAGTCAGTGGACTATCTTGGTTCCAAGCTCATACTGCAACTAGTAAGCCCAGTGAGACTGTGGCAATCAAAGCCAGGCCTAATTCTATTTAAGCTAACAGAGCCAACTAGAATTCTATGGAGGCTACGATGTGATGTTACTCCCTATCACTGTAGCGCTTAGAGGTGCCTGGAGCCTAGTACTCTATGATGAGATCCTCAGTGCCTGTTGAAAATAGAAAAATAAACTACCCGAGCTCTGCGACCAAACCAGTAAATGCGCCAAGATAAATACATTTTATCTGAGGTGTTGGTGGGGGGTGTGGGACCAGAAAGCTACTTCAAACGTTTTTTTAGCACAACAAAACTTTTTAATGATTGACATTTATTACTGTGGTCCCTCGATTGTTTTAAAATCTTACAACTTTATGCATTTTACCACTGCTAAACAGTGGTAAAGTGGCTGTGATTCTCCCCCTCCCCACCAAAAAACATGAGCCGTGCACTGGAACTCTATTTTTGCCTAGTTACCTACAGGATACGTCTAATAAGATGGTGCCTATAATGCACCTACGGCATGGAGGTTAAATGTGATGAGTGGACTGCAGTATGTATTTACTTCACCCACATAAATGTCAAGAGCATATGTCTGCCGAGCGCCCCACTTTGCTCTGGCGAGGCTGCAGTTTAAAGACTCTGCAGTAACACATGGCAAGGAAAGTGCCTTCACTATGTTGGAGAACCTATTTTATATATTAATAATATCAATAAGTCACCCCTAAAGTGTACTTTGTAAGCTCACAAGGCAGGGTATCTAATATATCAAAAAGGTGGCACCCTATATATTTCAAAAGTGTACCCTCACAGTGACCGACATCTTAAGAGCAATTCCATGGTGTAGGTTCAGCAACATTTTCCATAACACAGGCCTAGTTGGGATTAAAACGTTTTACTCTAATCTTCATCTGGCAAAAAACTTTAAAAGCATTCAAAGTTATTTCCCACTTAATTTTCAAAATCTGATTTAATGATGAAATCAGATTTTTGATAACTTGGGTGAAAAAGTAACGTCATAGAAATGTATTTTAGGCTGCCTAAGTCAGACCCGGCTTAAACCAGTCTTGCTATTCATCACATCTCCAGAGCTGGAAACACATCCTTGGCTGGCAGCGTTAACCACCCTGCCTCAGAGGACAATGGCCTATGTCTCAGCCCAGGAAGGATGGTAGTGTTAACTGCTGACTTAGCAGGGGTTAGCTATCAATGAGTGGGGAGGGACAGCTGGCAGAACAAAGAATAGCCTTAGCCCTACCTCTTGATTTGTAGATGTCAGGGAGGGTGTAACATCCTGGTCTCCCATGTGACAGAAGAGGCGAGGATCCAGGTTAGTTTAAAGGAGTATTTATTGTAGTCTTCATGAAGCAGAGACCCCATCCACCATCAACATCCTTCAAATGCCGTCTGTCACTCGAGATCCACCTCCCTAGGCAACCCTCCAAATTCTACATTCCAGGCATCACTACCTGAATACCACTCACAGTATTCCAGAGTACATACAGAACACCACATCACCTCCCCTCCACTATTACACAAACACATGAAGGGCCACTTGAACTTTAAGAAAATAAACAAGAACAAATAAAATAGGTGCCAAACCTATGTGAAACATTGCAGTTCTCAACAAACAGTCTTGCAACCGGAGTGGAACTTTTACCAACCGATGAGGTCTAGCAACATTATCTTGTGCACCCCATTTTTTTTTTACATCCTCACTATTGGGTTGGCATTTGGCCACACTATTCGAGTTCCACACTCTGTGGTCACTAGTTTTAATTGCATTTTTGAAAACCTTGATAACTTTAAATGGTTCACTGAACTTCGAGTTCTTTTTACCCTTTCGAGGAGACCTGATCTTAACCCCATCCCCCACAGACACAACTGTGCTATTCGCAGCTCTTCCTCTTTTCCATGGTCAATCTCTCCCTTTTCCTCCACCCTTCTGTGCTACCAACAGCACCATCAACCAAAGATCTTTTGACAGTGACCCAAGAAAGAGTCATTTCAGCATTTGCTACCCTTTTCTTGAACAACCGAAAGGGAGACATCCGTGTGGAAGAATGTGGGGTAAATCTGTATTCACGCACCTTCTTTCTCTTAGCCACTTCCCAAATCCATACCTGTCGCAATAGCGGGGTGGGGGGAGAAATACTATGGTAATCCTAGTGCCTTACCACATCCAACACTAAAATTTAGTGTGGGGCAGTCACTGTACGCCCAATAAACCCACAGAAAGAAGTCTGGTAGAACAAAACAGGGTTTCCAACAACTAGACCGGGATTACACAAGAATTGTTTTGGTATCCTGTTTTCAAGTCTTTCAAGTGTGCCCCTTGTGTTATAAGGAAAAACCCAGAGACAGAGGTCTGGTGGGCAAAGCATGTCCTTCACCAACAGGACAGTGGATACACAAGAATCAATCTGGCATCCTGTATCCTGTCCTTTAAGTGCACTCCCCAGTGTTCCATGTAAAAACCCAGCAGACCTGTCAAGTAGGATTTGACATTCAAGCAGGATTTGACACTATAATGTCAAAAAGAGCCCCGCTGTGATTGGAGCCTGCCTGACTGGGGGAACAAAGGAAGGACCCTGCCCAGGTGTAAGCTAACATTTGCCTGTGACAAGGGAGGCCTCTTGGAAGTTAATCCATTTCCTAGACCCAACCCCACTTGCCATCATGTCAAGGGAGCAACACCCAGGGCTTTGTTCTCTGTTCTGGGAGTAGTTTTCACACTTCTTCAAATACTAATTACTGGCTAGCAGAAGTGGGAGAGCAAATGCTAAGTTTGCTTCCAGGACCATCGGGCAGGAAAAAGGTACATACCTTTCCTTACTATTAGAAATCTATTAGACTTCATCATTGATTTGGATTTTTAATAGTTATTAAAAATTGTTGTTTAATTATTTTTCTAGCTATTCCCATGCCCAAAGTGCAGTAATAGGATGTTTAATCCGTATTCTGGTTTTCCACATTGGAAAGTTAGCCCAGCCACAGTGGAAAATAGCTTTTGGGTGCTAGTCGCTGTAAGGACATATTAGCATTAAATTTGTCCATGACCTACTTTTGAATATCATGCACCCTGCCCTTGTAGGAGGCCAGGCCTACATAGGGGTGACTTTTTAATATTCCCGGTCATGGGTACGTCTTGCTACCATATACTATATAGTAGGGAAATATAGGTAAGTTAAACATACCAATTAGGAATATGCCAATTCAACCATATTTAAAGGAAGAGTACGGGCACTTTACTACTGGTTAGTAGGGGTAAAGTGCAGAGTTCTAAAACCAGCAAAAATATCGGGTCTAGCAAAAGGTGAAAAATATGTTGAGACCCCCAGAAAAGGCGGGTTTCCTACAGAATATGACCTACAAATTTATATGTGGACAGAAATCACTTCAACATGACATGGAGTATGTGCGTTATATTAGTGGTGTGAAGAAAAGTACAGAGACATTTAGCGACACATGAAAATGATCATGTTCTATACTGCATTTAGTATCGTCTGCAATACTCAGGGGGCATAATGCTCCAACTGAAAAAAGGATATTTGATCTACTAAGCATATAGGTACAAGTGTTAGCGGTTGTTTTATCAGCTGACCAGTTCCATACCATTTCTGTACTTATTTTAGGATGAAAATAAATTCTGATTTGTGTCATGCATTTTTGGATTTATCAGCCAGTTACCAGAAGATCATCTGGTACACGAAGGCCATAGATTCTGGGCATTATTAATATCCATTCTCGTCATTCAGTTCACTTTAACTTAAGGATTTAAAGGCTCCTTAGAGGCTAGGGTTGGAAGACTTGAGACTTTTGCACTACTACAGGTTTGCAATACTTGCTTTGACTCGTGTAGATCCTGCATGTTTTCCCTCCCCACCAGACGCTTATTTTTATTGCAATATTTTGCATGCATTAACTTTGAACATATTATCACATACGGCGAATATATGTGAATTATACTATTTTTTGTATCCTCTACTCTCCCGAGAGAAGTCTCTCACTAGATTCCACATGATTTTGATCAATAAAGCTTTCTCCAATAATGAGCCCCATAAGCAGACTCTCCTGAGGACTTGTATCCAACTCCAGCATTTCACCATTATGCGCTAGAGAAATTGTGACGATACTGAATTTGATAACAGAATTTTTGTGAATGATTTCAGCCAGCAAATGGTGGTGTACACCATATGCAAATAAATGCCGCACAAATATGCGTTATTCACAATTTATTCAAGTTAAACATTAAACCTGGCTTCAATATCTAGTGAAGACAAAATTGCCACTAAAAACTATTACTTCCAGATTTTAAATAGGCTTCTGAATGAGTCTGCAAACTTACCCAATCTAATTGTCCTTTCTTACAAAACTCCAAAATAAAAACCTTGCTGTGACCTTCACTTACATATGTGTACCTTTCTTAACTCTTGAGTTGGGAAAAAACGAAGAATTATGAAACTTGAACAAATTGTGTAATGGGCACATAAAGCTAAAAATGCAAAATTAGCTCATTGCCAGTTAGCTATGACAACTAACGTAGCATCATTGTCAAATTAATACTTAACTACATAAAGAGTTGATGTATGGTTCAAGAACCATAAATGACGAATCTTTCACTGAAGAGATCAATCATGTGGTTTTTCAATTGAGTAGTTTATTTTGGAGTGTATCCCAAGATTTTGCATCATACAAGCTTTCCTAGTTCTCCGAAGCAGAAAAAGGTGATAACAAAAAGAGCACAGGCAACAGCCAGGATAGTTATTTCTGAACCGACAGGTGAGAAAATTAGGCCCAGTTCCCAAATATCTGACGCACAGACAGTTGTGCTGGCATCTGAAGAAGTTCCTGACAGCTGGGCTAATATGCTGTGTATGGCAGTGCTTACCAACATTTTTAGAACCAGGACACAATTGTTAGAAAGAAACTTTCGCGACCGACCTAGCTTTAATGGACATGAGGCGGGCAATTTATTTTTTAATGTAACTAAAGCTTTGTCTGGGAGCGCACTCATTTACAGGCAGTACATTTTCTGTTGGCCACTAAATTTGCACAGACATACAATTTTACTGATAAAACTATATGGAGCACAAATGATAATGTGTGGAAATCGGGTTTCAGTGAATATTTATCATTTGTGCATTACCAAGTCAACTTAGTGTCTCAATTTTGTTTGGATCCTGTTAAAATCTTTGTTTCCATCACACTTCACAGTCACAATTTTTTTAACTTATTTTGTATTTTCCTAACTGCTCGAATCATACAGTTCGTTTGCAGGAATTTACATTTTATTGAGTGTAACAAAAGTGTAATCCTGCAGCTTTTCCTTTCACACTCTGTACTCTAGCATGATTGCCACATAATTCATTTTACTTTTCTTTCTCTGACTGCAGAGAGAGGAGTTAGTAAACACTGATCCTCGTGTTAAAAAACATAAGCAGCAATTTGTCAGAAGACATAATAATAATAAAGCATTTTCTAAAGTGCATAGCTACCTCATGTGAGGTGTCCCAGCGCTAGGTACAAGTATACGCAGGCCTAAATGCAGCCGTTAAAACTCCATAAATCTCGAGCTAAAAAACCATAGCCTGACATGTGACCCATGGGTTGCAAATGTGACAAGATAAATACAGAATTTTTACAGACATTTTTATTTATTGCTTCGACTTTCACGACCCACCAAAAATCTGCTCACGACCCACCAGTGGTGCGCGACCCACAATTTGGAAAACGCTGGTCTATGGTATGCACCAGTCACGAATCGAACAGCCATGTTTTGTGAGTGATGTAGATGGGCTAACAATTATTTTAAGAATCCAAGATACAGGATGAAAGAATTTTGCTAAGAATTTTGAGCTAGTAATGGCATGAGAACTGTAAAATAAACTATTTATCAGAACAGGACATTGGTTCAGGACACTGCCCTGAGGCAGAGAAATTTAAGTCCACAGAGGTTTCTTATCTTCAATGATAATGATGGGAAATGCACTATTGTTACAGCTGAGCTCTAAAAAACAAAGATGTTGCCCAAAATTGTAGAAAATAAAGTTGCACGTGCACGTCAACATTTACCTTTTGTAAAAATATTAATATTAAGAAAAAATATTGATTGTCCTTTTCACACAGATGTTGTCAGTATTTACGCCCATCACTCCTAGATACTCCTATACATGCACAAATATTTTTGGGATCAACATCATTTTTTCAACACCAATTTTTCTGAAGCTGGTGACAGTAAACATTTTCTAAATATCTTTGCTAAGTGCGACCACTGTACCATGTTTTAAAGTTCTTCACTGCATATCACATATAGGACATCTGGCACACTGCACCATACTTACGTCAATGTTATTTAGTGTGTTGAACTCCATCAGGTCGTGCATTCTTTTGAAGGCCTCGTTGGGATACTGGAAGTTGAAGGTAGAAAATGGGGACTCTGGATCATCAAAGATGTCAAAATCTGCAAACTCCTTCTCGGCTTGTGTCTCCCTCAGCACTCCTTCATAAATGGATGACAATGTTTATTTATGAGTGTGCCATGCCATGCAATGCATATACAACAATAAAATGCAACTGTTGAAGTTTTGTAAATTATATACATTTTCAATTAAATGAGCCCTTGAAAGTTAGAGACATTTCATTTAAAAACCATACTTCAACTGATCACGCCTGAGAAAAGTTAGGTGAAAGATTTTGTGTGAGACCCAGATTGACCCGATAGGCCAGCAGAATATACTGCAGCTCATCTGCACACCTTAACAAAATGAACCGAGTACACCCATTTGTTTATATGTAATTAAGGCAAGCAGCCTGGCGAGTGGTGCAGACTGAAGGCCACTGGAACCCAAGCACAAGCTGCAGCCCTCATCCTGTGTTGGAGCAGCTGGCAAAGCCCGGGCAGACTTCTATTTCCTCCTTCTGAGGAAGAGGCACATAGAACGCAGACAAGTCTCCTATGGGCTGCTCTGCGGACAGGAGCAAAGGGCAGGACTGCCAGAATGTCCTTGCTCCCCCCTCGCCCCCCCAGATTCCAGAAGGGCAGGACTGCCAGAATGTCCTTGCCCCCGCCCCCCCATTCCAGAAACAAAGCCAGTAATGACTGGCATTGGGAACAAAATGCCCAGTACTGAACCATTTTTCAAACTTGCTTGTAGGATGTGGATGGTTGTCACCAGGGGCGGCTCCTCCGCTAAGGTGGAGGAGCGTTGCCCCACTTCTTTAAAGCAATGCAAACGAAAAGTAAAATGATAATAACGGCACATTATCATTTTATTTTTAGGTCTCGCCTAGGCAGCGCGCATGCGCTGTCTCTCCGAGACATCTAGTAATCCATATGGGTGGTGAAACTCCGCCCATTGCTTGTTAATTTCTCGCCGCTTGTGATTCGTTAACTTGTGCATTTTTTTTGTTATCAGCCTCATTATTGGCTCTTCATGCCATACGTAACTTCCGTTCATTCCGGAAGCAGCACTGCCTAACTTCAGTATCCTTAAGCTTACACAGCGTAATTGTTTTTTTAAAAAATAGTGCGCATTAACATGCGCGCGCATCCCGGCCGCCGAACGCAGTCCCGGACTCACCCCTCCCCGCCCCCACTGCTCAGCAGCAGACCCCAGGAGCAGCGATGCATGAAGAAGAGCGGTCGGCAACAGCAAGCAAGGTAAATAGCAATCTATGAATAGTATTTTTATTTTGCAGCATGGCACACTTTTAGTATAGCGTCCGCGCGCATCCCGGCCGCCGAACGCACGTATGTGCTAAATCACCTCATCTATAGACTTAAACCTCCACTCCGCACTTTCATACAGCAGCCCTGTACGGCTTCGAGCAATGTTCCGTCCCGGACTCACCCCTCCCCGCCCCCACTCCTCAGCAGCAGACCCCAGGAGCAGCGACGCATGAAGAAGAGCAGTCGGCAACAGCAAGCAAGGTAAATGGCACTGGGAAATGTTTTCTTTTAATTATTTATACATCTATGAATAGTATTTTTATTTGGCAGCATGGCACGCTTTTAGTATAGCGTCCGCGCAACTTTATTTTCTTCCGAACTTTTTTTTTTGAGGCGCTGTGTGTCCTTGTTATAGGCCGGATGGTGGAACAGTGTGGCAAGGGAGGGCCAAGTTGTGCCCACATTCACCAAAGTAACTAGCAAGGGCAGGCATGTTTTGTGGCACCTGCTTCAGAACAGTGGAGGGCCCACCATTTATATTGTACGTCACTGCGAAACATGGTTAGCTGGTGCTACTTCGAATCTTTAGAAGGGTTATGGACCTGTGGGAATAGAGGCACCTCTTCAAACAGTGTCTGTGGCTGACACAGCAGCCATCCCCTAGAGTAATTCTTTACAGTGAAGCCCCTCCGCCCAGTGATGTCTCCAACCAGTGACTTCATACTCACAATACCACGTGCTCGCTGGTAAGTGTTCCATAATGCAAAGTAAAATTGCGGAGGAGGGCCCGAAAGTGGCATGTCGGAGTGCGGGCAATCTAGCATCGGTCTGCTAAGAGTATGTGTAAGGGACTCTTATCCTGACGGCAGCACTTTTGGTCTCTTTACAAAGGACACAATTGATGGGCGGGGGAGGGGTTTGCAGAATGTCCCCATAGGGTCTGAGATAACCTCCTTCGATGAATTGGTTCGTGTTTCTGTTTGCTGAGTGTCCTCGTAACATGGGCTGCGGTTTTGTAAGCACATCCATTCCTTTCATCTTGCAGAAGCCCACTGACTTCGAATCTTTGCTATCTTTAGGGCGAGGCGTTTTCACAGTAAATGAATTAACATGAACACATTTATTTACTTTAAAAGCATTTAAGTAGGCAGGGCACAGTTGTGGTAGCAAGGCGACACTGGCCTTTTATTCCATGGGCATTTCCCCAGTCGGCAGGAGCCCTTGGACACTGGTTTTGATTCCAATCCTTAGCTTTCCTTTTAAAAATCATTTTTTTTTCAGGTGTGTTGGCACTTTATTTCGTGAAAAGCAAATCAAACTGCCTCTCCAGAGAAGTGGAACTTTTGAAAGAAAATGTGAAGTCTTCCTTAACTAAAATGTTGCAAGATTTCCGTTTTAATGTCTGATTAGTTTCCATAGGTTAAACAAGCTTTTGCAATGCAATAGGTCTCGCATTTGCGCGAGTTTAAGCCATTGACATTGTAAATGACAATGCCTTTTATTTATGTTTTCAAAACCAATACGTAAATAAAAGGCATTGTCATTTACAATGCCAATGGCTCAAATTCTCGCAAATGCGAGACCTATTGCATTGTAAATGCTTGTTAATATTGCAGTTGCACTGCAGTCAGGTTGATAGGGCGGGCCGGGCTCCCCTGACATTGAGGGAGGAGGCGTGGTGGCTGCACCTTAAGTGCACATGACGGTTTGGATGGCCGTCTTGGCCCGGCCAAACTGTCATGCTCACTTTGCATGTTCTCCACCGGCTTTATTGTACAGCCTGGGTGGAGAAAATGCACAGCCTCCCAGTCCCTCTCTGAGCGCCGACCAATCACAACGCTGCTGTTAGGCAGCTTTGCGATTGGTCAGGGGATTCTGGGAGGCTGTGTGCTTCCTGGTTCCTGCTGGAGGAGAGGCGGCGACAGCAACCACCAGGTAAGTTATCTTTTCTGTTTTTCCCTAATCCCACACCCACCTTCCCCCACAACCCCGCTATGGTTCCCTACCAGCCGCAACTGCTTGTCACACTTGCTCACTCTGTACAGTTTGGGACAAGTATTATAAAATGTTCAAGGGGGCGCTTTTGCTTCTGAGACCAGTCCAGTGTAAGGCTTTTAAAAATAAGATGGTGCTCCTCTCAAGAACCCTTCAAGACCACTAATCAGCAACTGGCCTAGGACTCGAAATCTAAGACTTGACTAGAAGTGCATCAGGAAACGTAAAGAGAATGACTCACTTAAACCTGTAAACCTGCAACCATCCTCAAGGACAAGATGGCCTACGCTGACTACAGCAAAACTAGGGATACAGCAGCAGTACCCACTTGCAACAGACTACACGATCTGGAAGGGATTCGTGTTTCTTTAGCAATAGAACATACCTCTGTGTTAGTTTCCTATTTTAATGCTTACATGACATATTTCACCCCAGGGCATTCTCTGCTTTGGTAAGCCAATGAGCTACAATCAGAGTGAAATGGACCCCACTATTTCGAGAGGCATGGCATATATTTGACTTTTCATTGCTTTAAGTAGTAATATTCCTGCAGTATTTCTATTATGAGGGGGGCGTCACCACCAAAATGACCACCATTGAGAATACTCGCATCAAAAAGACTAACTTGCATCTCAAACCTTGGCCCCTGTTCTCCTTCCTACTCTTTCCTATGCGCTATAATATTAAATACCATTTTAAGAGTCCCCCTAAACACCTACACAGCAGCCCCTGTTTAGTACCCTCCATTCCCCACTCAGTTGACTCTAATAATTTTGAGAGTAACCCATTTCAGATCAGCTATTCTGAAGCATCAAGTGACCTGTTTGGAGGGTGAGTCGCTTTAGGTAAGTTGTACACTGAAATGGGTAGGGAAGCCTACAGCTATTCCTAAGTCAGGTGCACTGGTCAATGGAAGTCGCTGAAGGAGACTTCAGCTGATTGTAAACAGTGTTTACTTAACCTTTCAGGTGAGTTTGTTTGATTTTACGAGTAAGAGTGGCACAACCTCGCCTCATTAAATATCAAAGGCATTTCTGCTTCAAACAATACACTGAGCCAGAGGGGAGGGTTCTCTAGGAGAGCAATCACTCCATTCATCAGGACCACTCGTAAATCCGGAGTACCTTTGAAGTTAATGCTAAGAATTATTCCATTATGAAGTCAAGAGGCCACAGAAGAGGAAGGCTGAATAACTGCGTCTGGCAAACCACCAAGGATAAAACTCAACATGATTTTATATAAACGCACACACTGGCCCTTCACAAACATCTCCCAGACAGGAAGCAGATTGTAGGTAGGCACACTCCCACCTGGAGCCTTGTATTCTCTGAAGTTGATGTTGGCCAGAACAAAATGGATGATCGTTGGGCAGTCTTTCTCCACGGACGGGTTCTTGGGTTTGAAGACATAGCACTCCTTAAGCCCCTCTCGATCGAAAACTTTCGGGTCTATTTTTGGAAAAGGAAGCTTGTTCATCCGGGCCCACTTCTCAGCAAGAAGCAGCTCCTGGAACAGAAGTAAAAGATTTAGGGTGATTAAAATTCTGTCTGCAAGGTATAGTTCATGAGAGAAGAGAGTGTCGTCACTGCATTTCTGTAGAGTATCTCAAAGGGAGGGCTGTGATGTCAGAGATGATCAGATAGGCACTAATCGCCAGATACATCTGCTGACCGCACATACTCTGGCACGCACACTCTCAGCCTGAGCCGGATATGACAGAGGAGGACCTTTCAATGAGCAGGAAGCTGAACCAAGATTTTAAGAGCTAAGAACGTCATGCCCTGAACAAACATATCACGCTGGGGGGTACGCCTGGTCTCAGACACTGCGTCACAACCAACGGCCATCACCTCTTAATCCATTGAGGAGGTACTAGCGTGTTTCAAAGAATGCGTAATCATTGTCACGGGAGTGGGCGGAAGGTGAAAAGGTTAAAACCTGAACAAGAGAATTATTCCAGAAATAAAACAATTAGCCATGCAGAGAGGTTGGTTCCTTCCTCGAGTGTTAGGGTAATAAGCAGAAACGCAGACATCCAGTCGTCCAGAAGTAAAGTATTTCAAACATTAAACACGTTTTTCTCGTTCCACAGCATATCTGTTATTTGAAGCAGCATAAAACGTGCTATTATAGAAAGCGTTCACTCCTTTTTCACCAAGCATCCCTCTCCATCACGAGAACCTAGTAGATTCAAATCTCAACAGGAAACGTGGTTACAGCCCAGCTGGGGAATCAACGATGCTTCTAGATAGACTTATGACAGACCATACCATTTTCTTATCACTGAACAGGCAGTTCTAGGCGTAATCAATAAAATAACAGGCCAACATGTTTTCACTAGATCCTGTGCAGGGGCAGTGTACAATCGCCCAAGTGCAGAGCATCACAAAGCGGGCCTGTGATGTGTTTAAAGGCGGGAAGTGGGACAAAAAGGTTCACCTTGGTGGGAACCAAGGGAACTGAATACACTTGGGATCAGTCAGTTCATTCACTACAACCTAGATATGAGTCTTCCCTCCAACATCACCTGTCACGTTGCACAATCTGTCGCCATGGAATGCGGCAACCAAATCGTACACAGGAGGGGGAGAAACATCAGCTAGAGGAACAGGCCCGGCTCTAGGAATTTTTATTTGGGTGGGCCAAGGCTGCATTTGGGTGGGCCACTGCGGGCCCAATTTGTCGATTCTGGAGGTAGACTACAAGCCCAAGATTGCATCATATCTACTTGCAAACAGTCACCATGATACAACGGATCAACTCTGTGTGCATACAGAGCATGTGGAGAGTTATTTGAAAGTAAGAGCAATGCCTCGACCTAAGTGCAAACCCTCAAATTCCAGCAGGCCAGGCATAAACTCAAGTACTTCCAGGCCAGATTATCCACTTTTCTACCATCCCTCCCCTGTGCACCCATATCAGCCACCACCCAGCTCCACTTTCATTATTCACGGTAAAAGACATTAGTAAAATCACCTTCAAACTTAAAACACTGACTAAAGCAGTAAATATAATTAGCATGCACTTTGAAATATATATCCACAGCTGCCCTAATGACCGGACTGCTAATTAAATGAACAAAAACAGAAAGGCCATGACAGGGCCGACTTTAGCACTAGTGCGAAAGTCTTTTTTGGTGCCCCACCAATGACCTCTTTCTCCGCAGATACCATTACTACCACCTTCCAACAGTACCCTTCATCTCTCCGTAGCCACTCTCTCATATGCATTTCATTTGTTGTATAGCGCTACTCATATTAGTGTAGGGTGTCATAGTACTTTACATCACGCACACATTTTACAGAGACAATGAATCATACAAGTATGTAAATCAGTCTATAGGGAATGTCACATAAGCCAATGAGGATTACAAGATGTAGGAATCATATGTCATCCATACTGGTGGGCAGTATGTTTTAAGACGGTATGGTCTGGAGAAGCACAAACTTAGGATTTAAAGCATACCCCTGTGGTTGGGGGTTGGCTTTACTAATAAAAAAATGTATATCTGCCGAAACAAACTCTTCTTAGCAACATTAGAATAGTGAAAGACTGGGGAAGTTCTAACCATATCCCAACACACACACACACACAAAAAGTGAATTTCTAACTATACCATTCAGGTTTGTATGCAGCTCTTTGATGACAGTTCATACGTCACTGTCCTAGATTAGGATTGTAACTTCTGAACTGCAAGTAACACAATAACCTTTGTGACAAAGGCAGTAACCCACTGAACTATCCACATAAAATGCATTTTATCTGCATTTCAAAACTACCCACAAACGATTTCTCTCCAGCAGGATCATTAATCACCAATTATCTGGACATTCTTAGTGTTGTTTTGCACCCACGGCCATGAAAATGATAAAAACGATTTAAATGAAGTATACACAAAGTATGTAGTTTGCTGGGCCTTTGTAGATTTTAAAAATAAGAAAAATAGTCACTCATTCTTTTACCTACATGGTTCGTGGAACTCTGCATCACAGCCCGATCTGATAATCGGGTGCAGGGGTCAGGAAAAGTGAATCAGGATAAACAAACTTCTTTTCTCCAGCACAAAAAGTTACGGGGTGCCAAAGAAAGAATTTGTCCCCTTCGCCATGCCCCTATTGTACCTGCACGGAGTGGGCGGGGACACAGCCCACCTTTCTAAAAGGAGATGCATGATTGGGGGTGCTTGTGAGAAAGAGCCCAGGCCCAATCACGCAACTCCCAGAACAGGAAGAACAAGCATTGGCATAGCCAATAGGTCTCGCTTTTGGGACCTTATAAGTATTTAGTTATGCAACTGTTGCATGGCTAAACACTTATAAGGTCCCAAAGGCGAGACCTATTGGCTATGCCAATGCTTGTTCTTCCTGCGGACGGTGACGACTCAGCTGCAGACATAACAGGAAAATTAATCCACATCTCCCCCCACACAAGCAGAACTTCATTGCCTTAGTTTCCTGCTCGGGATGTGCCCAGCACCCCGTGACGGTAACCACAGCTGACAATCAAATTCACTCGGCTACAGTTTCCTTTAAATTCAATTAACATAAAATGTTTCTCCTGCCAGACTCATCACACATGCTGTGCCCAACGCGCCTCCACCCCTCAGTGGCATGCGTGCTTCATTCAGCTCCCACTTGGGAGTGGGGAAACATATGCACTTAGGGGCCTGTATGCCGCCCCCAGCATTGCTGTGTTGCTGGGGAGGTGCGCCAACAACAACTGGTGCCAGACAGGAGGGCCCGATCCTTCTTACGGCCCCTTTGAGTCGGCCGTGCGGTCGGCTGCCTTGCCGAGCACCCGGTCGCCTTAGTATGCCGCCCCCAGCATTGCCGAGTTGCTGGATCGGACGGCCAAAAACCTGGTGCCAGACGGGAGGGCGCGATCCATCTTGCGGCCCCTCGCGTCGGCCATGCAGTCGGGTGCCTTCCGAGCACCCAGTCGACCTAGTATGCCAACCAGCATTGCCGATTTGCTGGGACTGTGCGCTGCCACCTCTGTGGCCAAACGGGAGGGCCCGGGCAATCTTGCTGCCCCGCCGCATCAGTCGTACGGTCGGGTTGCCGCGCACCCGATCGACCCACAACCTTGTGTGCCACCCCAGCGTTGCGGGCGGTGCGCTGCCAAAGCCAAGCCTCTTCAAGACATACCGGCGGTCACAGGACAAACGGCCACCCGGTACGCCCAAAACACTGCTGGGCGGCACGAGTTCAGGAGCTGCGGCGGGCACGCAGCCCCCTCGTGGCACCTTCCGGGGGCCCAGGACCTGAGCAGCCGTAACCACCCTGTCGTGCGAGGCCGAGGTAAGCCCAAGGCCCCCTCGGCCATTGGGCAGGCCCCCACCTTACTGCGACACTCTATGCGGCAGCCCGGTGTGCACCATGCAGCTGGGGCAAAGGCAGGCCCAACCCTGGGCCGGAGAAGGCCCGCCCCCTCCCCTCCCAATGGGATGCCAGCCAGGTATTGTGACCAACTCCCTGTGCCCGGACGGTGCATTTGACCGAGATGTGGCCGTTAGGGGCTCCGGGTGTCCCACACGGAGGACAACGGGGCATGGTGCCAAACTTACCGCCAACTCGTTGGAAGCCGCTCCAGACCCGACATGATGGACACTTCCAGACGGCGTGACCAGAAGGACAACAAGCATTTGAAGGCACGCGCGGGGAGGAGGGGGGGGCGACGCGAGTGGTGCGCGCGCCTCGCGCTGAAAGTTAAATTTAAAAAAAAAAAAAGGAAGCTGATAGCCGCGCGGCTGTGAAAGTGACACAGCCGCGCGGCGCGAAAGTGAAAGGAAAATGAAGCTGACGAGGAGGGAGTGGGAGGAGGGGGGAGGGTATTCACGCGCTGTAGACTATTGACATTACGAGAACGAGCGAGATAATTACTAACAGATGCTAGTGCCGCGCATAACCGCACGAAATGCGAGCGAAATAATTACTAACAGATGCTAGTGCCGCGCGTGCCGCGCGTAACCATCCGAAAAAGGCCAGCCACGACGCACGAGCGTTTGGACTGCTTCTGAAACCCCCTTAAAGTCTTCGCCTAGCAGCGCTTGCGCGCTACTCGAGGCTCGACCTAAAAACAACGTTCGGAGGAACGTTTTAAATTAAAGTGGCCATTTTCTATTGGTCTTCATGCCGTCACTGTGAGGGCCAAGGCTCATGTTTGGGTGGGCCAGGCTCATGTTTGGATGGGCCTGGCCCACCCGCTAGAACCGGGCCTGTAGAGGATCCTCGGGGTGATGAACAGGCTGGTAAACAGGTAGACAAGAGAGGCCTGGCCAATCAAACCTGCATATTGCAATGACTGCAAACTGAATTAACCCCATCCCCCCCAAAACAGGCGAGCTTCCTTCAGGCCGTCTCACCATTCACCACTTAACCTTCAACATAATGGACACCAAGCCTTCCTTGGTGTGAGAATGGCCGCAGTTTATTATATTTACAAGCTGGTACATACATTTCGCGAAAGCATCGGTCATTAATATGCACCAGGCATCAGTGGCGTAGTTAGCCCTTTGGCCGCCTGTGGCGGTCCCTGCATTTGCCACCCCGTTCCTCCACCACCGCCGGCTCTTTCTCCCCCCCCCCCCCCGAGCCAGGAGGAACCATGCGCTAGTCTATGAAAAACCTAATGGTTCTAACAACCCCACGATGTTTAGTAGGAACGTGTCAAATCCCGACATTGGACAAGTGAACCTTGTCATCTGACCAGTAACCTGGCATTTTTATGTTAATGAGGCCAGACCTGACAAACTCCCAGCCCAAGCACTTACAAAATTCACTCATCACAATGTTCAGCTTCCTTCTAGATCTTTCCACTGCACCGTGACTTAATACCCCACACCATTCATATTCTCGCCATCACCTCCGACCATAATATGTCTGCGGAAAGGAACAGTCGGGAGACGGATGTCAAATCTGTTTTAATTGCTTCCAATAGTGTCTTGCACCCAGTGCTTAATTTGTAAAAAAATAAGTGCCGGTGCCCTCGTCAGCAGGTCACCGCAATTTGCACCACACATTGCACTGTACTTACACAACTACTAACCATCACACTGCTACAAATGTGACAATTCAAACTGTTCGAGGCCGGCAAAGCTTTAAGAATTGCTTGGGTGGCAGGTATTATTTGTTTTTAATGTACATTGAATTAACAAAACTGTTTTTCTGCTCATTTTTAAATTGCACAAACAGCCCCACCATGTGACAGCTGTCATAAGTGCAGGTTCCGGCAATTAAGTGCTGGTGCAGAGAACAGGAAACCACAGGCTCAATTTAAGCACTGCTTGCACTCAAGCTTCGGGAGGTCGTTGTCGCCCAGATGCACCACTATGGAGTCGGGGTATGCGAGTGCTTGCTGCGTGTCCCGCACTTTCGGCAGGAGCTGGTTCCACTTCATACCTGGTTCGCCTAACCACACCACTTTGATGTTGCGCAGCCATATGCCTCTATACTGTTTCCGTGTGCTAGCCCACTGCCTGGCTCTTGTGAAGTACGAGTGGTCTAGTGTCCAAACCGTCCGACTCTCTGCTCCCGTCTATGTGGCAGAAAATGAACCTTATGTTAGTTCATGACTGTCCTGATGTAGCCTTTAAAGGCCAGAGACTTCCCTATCCCGAACTGTTGCATACCCTCCACCCAAAGTTGTGCGCCGTGGAGGTTGTGGCTGCACCAATTTGTAAGGAATGGGACCTGAAGCGCACTGGTGTTGGACCTGCCCGCACTAAAGACATACGCAGTACATATGAGAATTGGAAACTGCTGAGATAGGTTCCATCGCCATGGGGGAGGATCAGGGGGGATGAATGGGGAGGGGCACCTTGTGGTATGTCTAGTAGTTATCTGCTGGTCAGGCATACAGGATAGTACTAGTTGAAACGAGGCAATCCAACCGCATGAATCTGCCCTTTACTTCCTGATCGTTTTTTAACCGCCTCAGGTGTAGCACTATGTGGCTATCTCCCATGTACACGGCCTGCGGCTGGAGATGCATTCCCTGGGTCGGTCCTCGAGGAGGGCCACAAGCTCATTTACTCTGTAGACCCCATGAATGCTAGGGAGAATGCTGCCTTGAACAGGTACGTCTCCCTGATAGACATGCACATGCCAGGTAGCGCGTGCAGTATTGCCTTTAATCTAGTGAAGTCTATGGGCTGCCTGCTGTCCTCATTTTGTGGCTGTAGGTGACCCCATCCCAACATGACGGTGTGGTAATAAAATGAGTTTGTTGTGTCCATCCTCGCAAAGCTTTGGGAAATATGCCACTGCACTTAAGTGAGGCTGAGTCCACGTTTTGGACTTGCTGTGGGTGAATGCACAGTGTATGAATTCTTTCACCTTGTCGCTGTTAACTGCTTTTTGTATATCATTCCCCTACGTTGCCTTCTGGAAGCGATCCCAACACATACGATAAGTGGTGGCAGTTTTTGATGCCAGTGCCTTGTCAATGAGTACTGTTAAGTCTGCTCCACTACATCCTGTATGTCGGCCAGTAGTGGTGTCATCTGTTCCTCTGTCCATTGGAAAACACACAAGATGATGGACGGAATGTTGCACATTGGCATACATTCACCCCCAGTCACAGATCTGGGTTTAATCCATCGTTATTTTGCTTCACGACGCCACCCCAGTTCAGACATGGCCATATGCAAATAAGTCTTGACCCTGTGCCTCATGGGAACAGTCCAGACCGAACTGCCAAGCCATGTCTTCCCTGGACCGGAATCAAGCATCCTAGGACCGGTTTCGGGCATTCAGCCCTCATCAGCCAGGATAGCCTGACTCCAGTGGCGCAGTGAGCACTGTCTGAACTGGGGTGGCGTGGTGAAGCAAAATAACGATGGATTAAACCCAGATCTGTGACTGGGGGTGAATGTTTGCCAATGTGCAACATTCCGTCCATCATCTTGTGTGTTTTGTATTTCAGCCCTAAGTGGGAAGGGTATGCCCAGACGTGGGTCCCGTGCTCACTACGCCACTGGAGTCAAGCTATCCTGGCTGATGAGGGCTGAAATCCCGAAACCGGTCCTAGGATGCTTGATTCCGGTCCAGGGAAGGCATGGCTTGGCAGTTCGGTCTGGACTGTTCCCATGAGGCACAGGGTCAAGACTGATTTGCATATGGCTATGTCTGAACTGGGGTGGCGTGGTGAAGCAAAATAACGATGGATTAAACCCAGATCTGTGACTGGGGGTGAATGTTTGCCAATGTGCAACATTCCGTCCATCATCTTGTGTGTTTTGTATTTCGCCCTAAGTGGGAAGGGTATGCCCAGACGTGGGTCCCGTGCTCACTACGCCACTGGAGTCAAGCTATCCTGGCTGATGAGGGCTGAAATCCCGAAACCGGTCCTAGGATGCTTGATTCCGGTCCAGGGAAGGCATGGCTTGGCAGTTCGGTCTGGACTGTTCCCATGAGGCACAGGGTCAAGACTGATTTGCATATGGCTATGTCTGAACTGGGGTGGCGTGGTGAAGCAAAATAACGATGGATTAAACCCAGATCTGTGACTGGGGGTGAATGTTTGCCAATGTCCAACATTCCGTCCATCATCTTGTGTGTTTTGTACCTCTATCCATTGGGCCAATTGGCAGAATCACGGCCACTGAAAATGAGAGAGAACGTCAGTGATTGAATTATAGCATTTGAGACATGTCTAGCCTTTATCGCTATATTCACGTTCAGCTGGCAGCCCACCTGGTGCTGCAGTACTCCCAACACTTTCGGGCAGTGTGCTACCCCTAGGTTTATCGCTTGCACCAATGCATGGTTATCTGACCACAGTGTCACCTGCTTGTTGGCCAGTCTCTCGCGCCATAGTGAGAAAGCCACCACGATGGGAAAGATTTCATGCAAGGCACGTTTCTTGTCCAGACAATGTATAAAGGGTATGCAGTTCCTAGTGAAGTACAAGTGTCTTTGTAGGTCAATGACTGTTCTGCAGGGTACGCTGGGAGCGTGACTCTGCAGGAACAAATACCCTCACACACCTAGATAGGTGTCATGCTTCATCAGTGGGCGTTTGCCCCACGTCGGGTCGGAGCTGCAATGCCTGACGAGCACCATCAATGGGGGCTCTTTACCAGAGATCTTTTGGTCTGCCGTTTGGTGAAGTGCGGGTGTGGGGGCTAGGAAGTAGAACGGTGTTAAAGTGTAAGTAGTGTGAAGTTAAAAATAGGATAAGCGGTACTTCTCAGGAAAAACTTTAATGAACAAGTTCTCCTACCTAAAATATGTGATGCTATCTATTAGAATTTAGTTATCTTAGATAGCTATAGGTCAACATGTTTCTAGCTTTCGTGTAGTCATAACAATGATCTAGTAGCCATTAGTCAGGACCGATATTTACCTAATCTACTTTGTGAGTGGAGTTTTAATGTATAGGTTCATGGATTTGCTCCCATTCACACGTACAGTAGTTTTGGCATTAACTTTTTACAAAGTATTTGGCGAGGACCCCAATCGGGTAAAATTCATGACTCAGAGTCGTTCCCAATGGCATGCCGTTTGCGTGAGTTTGGTTAGGACCGGCTCTCTGGACGACCTACCCTTGTGTGGCGATTTGGAAGTCATGAATTTTACCCGATTCATGTGGCTGCATGCCCACTTTCAGGTGTGAGCCTTGAACCCTGAGCTGCCACTGGTACTCCTATGGCAGTCCCACCTGGGCCTTCTTTGGTCCTTCCTGCCTCTTGGCTTGATGCCCACAGAGCTCCCACTGCTGCTCCGCCTCCACCTGGGGTGCATCTCACTTTGCCTCCCTGCGACCTCCATGGAGGCTTTCCCCTGGACTGCTGCTTCTGCTCAAGCCCTTTCTGCCGCCTGCTTGCTTCCTTTCCTTTTGTGTTTGGGTCTTCACCTGTTTGATAAGCTGGGTTCATTTGTTTTCCCGCAGTGCTGGAGCGAGCCTCCCACACCGCCTGCCTGCTTGTATACTTTTGGCTGATGTTGCTGCTTTTGTCAATGTAGGTTTGGAGGGACTGGCCTTCGTTGCTGGCCTATGTCCTCAATGGCCCCATCCCTAAATCTTGTAGGCTTGTACAGGTTCTTTTTTCAGACCATTCGTCGTTGCAGTGGAATGCCTCCATTGCATTGCTCCACGTGTCGCCGCCTCTGCCTTTTTGCTTACCGATTTTTGTGTGCATCTCAGTGCGGCTGGCGTGGAGTCACACGGCCGCTCTCGGTCTAAGTGAGGTAGTGGGTTGGAAGGAGTGTATGATTCAGACTCATCGCCTCTTCTCTGTAGTCCTTGATGCGGCCAGTATGCAGCCGGTTCTTTTTCTTGGTTGTCTCTCCCCCCGCCTCGGTGCGGCCGGTTTGCAGCCACACGGTCGCTCTCGGTTCAGGCACGGTGAAGGGGTTGAGGAGGAGTTTATGATTCGCCGCTCTAACTTCGTCACTCACTGCCTCTTCTCTGGAGTCCTCAACCTCACTGTTAGCTTTTTTCAAGGTGCGATGGGAGGAGATAGGTGCACCGCTCAGATTCCTCTCTGTACTTTGCACTGGGAGCAGACGACTTCTTCGATCACAGTCCTCCCGTTAGCTGCCTGATAGGTGACTCCCAGCTCCCGACGCTGAATCTGTGATGTTGACGATCAGGCCAACGATTGTAGGGCTCACTTGTCCTCAAACCCTTTTGGCAGCACTAATGGCCCCTCCCCTTGAATCTCATTGGGCCATTTGAATGAAGCTGCCTGTTGGCACGAGATTCTGCTTCCCGGCTGCCTGTCCCTTTGTTGCTGCCCACGGGGGCTTCATCCATAGTCCCTCTTAGGGTCGGCTGGGCCTATGGTTTATTATGCTGAAGGATACACGCAAAATTGATAGACCACTAAAACAATAAATACTTTAAAACACATTTTAAAATATGCATAAACATTTCAACAGCTTATAGAATTAAAAAAAAATCCTCCTTCATTTATAGGGATTTTAACCAGTTTAGTTTTTGAATGGCTTTCTTTCTCCTGAAATTATGCAATCTGTTACTCACATGGAAGAAGGAAAGTAATGCACACATGTAACCATTCAAGAGGTGCAGTGAAAACAAAAACCAAATTATTCTAATCTACTCACAGGGAAGGGAGCCTCATCATATGGGCCTAGGCCATGAAGCCAACTCAGGCTTGTAAGTAAACGGGCCATTAGTTATGTGGCCTGCACAAGAAATGAGTCAATTTTTGCCCTTCACTGAGAACTAGCCATTACATTGTAGCGCTGGACTCTCGCAGGGTAATAGAGCAGAGCAGTCCAAGGCCTACTCACTGGCAGGCAATAACCACACTCAAACAACTGTTCACGTTTGAAAAGGGAAAAGTACATTTATTACACACAAACTACTCAATACTATGCAGTAATTTACAAATATACATATGGCTGATGGAAAAACCTTTTGATGACGTTGCATAATCCCCTCTGACCTCCCTAAATGGGTCAAGTTCACCAAACCACATGTCAAAAATCACCATCTTAGGAGTAAATGCAATAATCAAAGATAACCATGAGTGAATACACTTATTACTGTTAATAAAGCATATGTACTTTGACCACGAGTGTCTGTCAACATCATTATTTGAATAAAGCATTTACAAGAAAACTATGCATTTTTCATGGGTCTGTGTGCATTCTTATATTTGAAGCATTGAAAATGCAATTATGAAAATAGCCCCTAGAGGGCCTCACATTTTGATCACAACACCTGTAACCATAGATTTTGCCCCTTGAGGGCACTGCACAACATGTATTGTTTTTAAGCACCTTTAGGCCACATTAATTGCAGCAATGGTCGCATTGGCGTCGAGGCTCTTGGAACTAGCATGGAGCGTGGAGCTTGAAGCGGAGTCGGAACAGGAGCCAGAGGAGGCCCAGTGGTGGATTAGGAGGTTTGAACTGGCACCAAGGGTGAACCCGCCTGAGGGACCCCAGAAGAAGTGTCTCTTGGCTCCTTGGGTTCCGACGCAGAGCAACTTTGGGAGCAAGATTGAGAGACATGGTGATGCCCTCATGCCTTCTCAGGAGTATGTGATCGAAGGAAAGGGCAGAGTCCGATTAAATTTATTTATTTATTTTCTTCGACTTACCTGAAGTCTTGGAGCACTACGCCGCCCAACCTCTGGAATGACTCGTGCAATTTCCGGACCGGGAAAGGGACCAACACTTTGATTTGGAATGGTCTTGTTGCAGTGTATTACTGTGCTTGGTGACAGAGTTTCGTCTTGGAGTCTCGTATCCCCTTCAGGTTCATTGACGCACAGTAACTGCAGGCCTTAGTCGGGGCTCGACTCCAGGAAAGCCTGTTGAGGACGTCACAGACATTTGTTTGCAACAATCCTTACAGGGTTTAAAATCTGTTGCTTTTGGAGGTGACATTTCCCTTGCACACTGGATTTTGAATTTCTGGGGTAAATGGTCTCCAGAGAGACAAAAGGTAGCTCCGGTTCCGCATCTGGTGGCGTGAAAAGAAAGGATCTGATGTCAGCAAGCACAGATGTAGTGCCAATATAGGCCGCACACATCATTTCTGGAGCAAAATGGGGTCAGTACGGAGCACCATTATGCTATCTACTGGTGTGCAGAGGTACTGCTCAAATGTTTTCGGATCGTGTCTGACGCCCGGGGAATATTCAAAAGGTGAGGGATCTACAGTTAGAAGTCTCTATCAGAAACGTTGTGGTGTTATAATGCTGCACACTCAAAAAGTTAATAAAAATACTAAAACTGTTTCTGCAGGTTTACATCCACAGATTGCATAACGCAAACAAAAATCTCCACATGAAAAATGTAATTTTAATTAACCTCACTTTTTATAATGAATGCACCGCTCCTCCCCTTCTACATTGCCTCTTCAGTATGTAGACTACTCTAAATCTCATGCCCGTCTGTTAATCTCTCTTTCTTGAACCCCAAAAACAATGAACTGACCATTAACTCTGGGCTCCCGAGTAGCGTGCTACTTGACAAAGCACTTCAACAACTTCTCATGCATAGTAAGCACTATATAAATGCAATTTCACTTCAATTCAATTTCATTAGAAACGGAGAAAGTGTTGGACATACAGTATAAACAGGCAAACAGTTTCCAATAATTGCTTAGCTTCAGTTGCAGCAAATCAGAGAACACATTTACAATGCATGCACAAGGAGTTCATCATGAATTAAAATCATGACGTTTCAGCTGGCCCTACTATTAGAGAAGGGGCGTATGCAACACCAAAACTTCCTGATGCATACCAGGCATTGGAGGTGCTGGTCGGAAACTTGTTACACCTGCGAGGAATTAAGTGTCCGGATTTTCAATAAGGGTGCAATGACCACAAAAATACATAAAGTTACAATTGCGCCAGGTGTAGATATTTTTAATCCACATTCCACTCTTACACTTCATACTCCTTAGTACACTGTACTAACTACAATATTTGAGTAGGAAGGGCAATATAGTGCTGGACAACAACCTATTCTGTTTTCATAGCTGTGGCAAAGGAAATGGTTGTTTTCTAATCTGTACAAGATCTTCTGCAAAAGGTGCCAGAAATATAATTTGTTGAGAATGTGCCAGGAACTAATGTAAACACTACTCATACGTCATACCTTACAACTAAGATGGTGAGCGCTGGTGGATCAAGGCAATGAAATGAATGTTGTCAGCTTGTTTACATTCCTACATTCCTAAACTGAACAGCTTTGATCACTGGCCAGGAACGGCATACAATATTTAGCATCTTGTATCCAAGTAAATTGTTTAGTGAAATGGACTCATAATTAGACATAAGATGGAAAGCACTGTAGTAAACACATGGGGTATTGAAACAGACCGGGCACTGGAAACCGATTCATTCGTTTTAGCAGTGCCTGTTTCACAGGTCTATAAGCAGAGTCAATGAAACCTTGTGATTTTGTCACTGCCAGGTTTTCCCCATAATAATGGATTTGTTTCACTTGGCACATAAGCCTTCTGCTGCAAAAGGTGCATACATCAGTTAAAAAAATATTAACAGCTCAAACTGACCAAAGGATACCAAAATGCTGCAGATGGAATGCACTGCAGCTCCTAAAATTTTGCAAAGGTTAATGGGCCGCCTTTCATCTACTAAATGATGTTTTAAGGCACTGCAGAGGTAAAATAATATGGACCAGGTGAATGACTCTTCTGAAGCAGAACACAAAGGCTTGTATAAATAGTTATATCTTGACGCGTTCAACTAAGTAGGTAATGCACAATTTGCCTTTTATTGCACAAAATGATGCACGATTTGTTTTTCCTTACCACGAAATTTAGTAAAACCCTGGTGCATAATCTGATCCACTATTGTTTCCTAATTTCTGTAATGATGATTATAATTAATTAGAGTATTAGTATTGTTTTCAGACGAGGACCACTAGGAACATCTAATCTGCCCATCTTCCTCACTGCTTCACACTGACACTGCAGACTATAGATAATCTCCAGATCAGACTTTGCTTCATCAGCATCTTGGTCATCCATCAAATACTCTCTTACAGAAGATGTTATAGCGAGGATTCAAGACTCGAATCTTAAAAAAAAAAAAAAAAAATCGACAACATTTTGAAGGCTTATGATTTTTTCTAATAAAGGTAGGGAAGAGATCAATCGGCATCAGGATTTATCTTTTGCGGACTTGACACGAGGATTCATATTTTCATTTTGACTGGTAATCTTGGATCACACCCAGTATAAACCTAGAGGCTGAGCGGACCTTAATTTTAGTGAGCAGAAGCTCATGAAGTCACATGATTGTAGTCTTACAATTTCCTCCTTTTCCAGACACTTCTGATTAAAGCCATCCCATTCTCAGGAAAACAAACAGAATATTTCTGGCTACTTCACTGTACACTTCGTCCTTCTAATGCGTGAAAGCACAGAGAGAGTGAGAGTATCTGCAAGTGATTAAAAAACAAGCACTGGCAAAGCCAACAGGTCTGGGGTTGCCCACAAGCCCTCTGGCAATTCTTGCTTTGTTTTGTCATGGTTATAGCAAAATTTACTGTTGAGAATATGCCAGGCCTCATCATTAAATAAAAAAAAAAGACAAATAAATAAGTTCCGACAGACAAACACGTTTCTTTGGTCTAAAAAAAACCCACACACATTACCATAGTACTCCCTGGCATAGAAGGGAACTACTTTGTGTGTGGATGTGTTCCTTGTGAAATGGTGGCATGCAGCAACTCGTAGGGAAGTCAGCCAATGGCTGAAGTGGGCTGATGCACTGCGCCTTAATGAACAAGTTACTTACCTTCGGTAACGCCTTATCTGGTAGAGACAATATCTAGCCGCAGATTCCTTACCTTTGAATTTCCCCAGGCATCAGACTGGATCGTAAAGATTTTTCATGAGCAGTGCCCCTGCACGCCGGTAGGTGGCGTTGTCGTCCGCGCCGGAAGTGATGTCCGTCTCACCTATATATGTGCCACCTCGGCGCACTGACGTCAGTTACTTTTCACAACTTTACACATCAGCAGCGCGGAGCCATGAAGTGCATTGACACTGAAGTGTCCAAACTAGGGCCCTGAAAGGGATCATCCTTGACCCTAGAAATTTGTCCGCAGAACAGTGAGAATGGGTGGGTCGGTAAGAATCTGCAGCTGATATTGTCTCTACCAGATAAGGCGTTACTGAAGGTAAGTAACTTGTTCATCTGATAGAGACTTCTACCCGCAGATTCCTTACCTATGAATAGATCCCCAAGCAATACCATCCCCGGTCGTGGGTCTGCAGACAAATTTGAGCTAGGAAGTCTGGCAGGACCAAACAGGCGAAATGCCCATCCCTGCGGACCGGACTGTCCAGGACTGGGACTCCACGTGCTCACGCATTGGTCACAGTTTTAGCTCCGGTGGAATGAGGCTGTAAGCCCGTGGTCCTCAGAGTACAGCCCACGGGCCGCCAGCGGCCTGGCAGCCCTTGCTTGGTGGCCAACAGACCATTTTCATGGCCCCATTCTTGCTTGGGAAAGTCAAGCACAGCTGCTCCGTAGCGGGATCCCCAGAGGGTTTCAGTAAACATAAGAGTGGGTCGCTCGAGCATCGCAATATGAACTTTACTGCGCATGCTCCAGTGGCCCCTTTTTGTGTTTACTGAAAGCCTCAGTGACTACACGCGCATGGCAAGTGGCCCGTCACAAACGTTTGTGATACATTTGCGGAATGTGTGCACTGGGTCTCTGTGGCTTGAAATCACAGCCCTCTAGATTCAAAAACAAAAAAGAAAAAAAACAACCAGCTGATGGCAGGCACTTTGCTTACACTCAAGGTGTGATTGCCAGTGCAGGGCCTATAAAGTAGCTACCGCTGCATGGTGATTGGCTACCTTGCAAACTAGGCTCCTTGAATCACAAAATTAGAATGAGTCCAGAGTCTGCCACGTGGTGGGCAGTGGGAAATGGAATGGACCTGAGGATTATATTTCAGGCCAAGTGCGGCAGTCACAGCCAGAGTGGGAGCGTGGTCAAGACTGTCCGCAAATCAAATAAAAAAATTACTTCACTGCTTGAGGCCGGGGGTTTTCATATGTGCATGTGTGTACGCATACGGGAGTCATTTTTCCAAAATAAAAAGCTTCCATTCAAAAACAATATGTGCATTTACATAAACAGACAAAGTGATGATTGGGGACACCTCTAACAATCCTGGTGCTTTTTCGTCAAAATTACAAACATTTGTTTTTGGGACTTCAGTTCATTTAAAAAAAAATGAAAAGTTGGTTTGTGGAGGCAATACTGGTTAGTCTCTTGGCCTACCGTAAACCGCAGGTAGCACCGATGGGCAGGCAGGACGGGGATGTGAAAATAGGCATCCTGCAAGTTCAACGCTACCATCCGGTCTTCTGGGTCCAGGGCAGACAAGACCTGAGCCAATGTGAGCATCTTGAACATCTCTTTTTTGAGGAAGTAGTTCGGAGATCGAGGACGGGACAAAGCCCCTTGACCTTTTTGGGGACCAGAAAGTAGTGGGAATAGCAACCACAGTCTACGTCTGGCACCGGAACACTCTCTATGGCTCTCTAGGCAAAGAGAGCCAAGACTTCCTCGTAGAGCAAGGACAAATGATCCTCCGTCAGCCGGTCGAAAGACGGAGGCATGGTGGAAGGGGTAGTCTCGAAAGGGAGGGAGTAGCCCCTTCGGATGATATGCAGAACCCACCTGTTCGATATTATGGACCGCCAGAGGCGCCGGTCGACGCGGCACCGGCTCAGTGTTGGATTCGGGGAGCACAATGGGACTGGCGCCAGGAGCGTCGGGGCAGGGGAAGGTCGCAGTGGCACGACTGGCGCTTGACCGGATCCATGACTGGATCTATGGGGGCCCATCTGAGCCAGGGCCGGAGCCACCGGCACAGAAGCAGATGGGGCCCTCTCTGATCCCGTGGGGCCCGAAGGCACGTCAGAGGGGTCGGGTCGCTCAAAAATGAGACACAAAGGCCTCAAATTTGAGCGGGGTCGCTCCAGCTCCTGGAAAACTGAGGAGGCAAAGAGTCGACCCAGGCTCAGTGTCCGAGGAACCAGGCCTCGGACGGCGGATGTTCCTTTGTCACGTCTGCCAAAACAAGGAGAATGCGAAGCACGCTTCAACTTCTTTTTTTTTTTTTTGTGCCTCTCACCCGAGTGCCTAGATGATTTTGGGTGAGACTAAGAGAACTTCGGACTCCTGGAACGGTCCTGAGAACTTCCTCTCGAGCAGGACCGTGACTTCTGCGGAGTCCCATGCCGGGCCACTAGCAGTTTCAGGGACCTCTCGCTCAAAGCCTTCTGCATCATTGCCCGGCAGTCGTAGCATGACTTGGAGTCGTGGTCGTGCTCCATACACCACAAACACACATGGTGCGGGTCCATCACCGGCATGGCGCCGTGGACAGGCGACACAGGGTTTAAAACCAGTCTTCCTCAATGACATCCTCGACACACCAAGAGGTAAAAAACTCAAAAAAGGTTGACAAAATGTAGTAAAAATTCTGTCAACTGACAGAGGGCTAGCTCTTCTCTCAGATCCGCGCTGGCTGGCGCAGAAAGAAAAGAACTGACGTCAGAGCGCCGAGGTGGCGCCTATATAGGTAACGCAGACATCACTTCCGGCGCGGCCGCCGCATGGAGCCGATCGATGCCGCCTACTGGCGTGCAGGGTTACTGCTCACAAAAAATCTTCCCGATCCAGTCTGACTCCTGGGGTAAGGTAAGGAATCTGCAGCTAGAAGTCTCTATCAGATACATGCTGGGTTGGGTGGAATAAAAATGTGAATGACACCAGTCACAGACTAATGAAGTCTGGCTGAAAACGCTAAAAGTAACTATGGTCTGCACATAATTTTAGTAAAATCAAAAGGTCTTGGTTAACACAAACCTAAAAAAGACAATCAGTCTGGCATTGGCTGCTAGCCCTTTCTCTTTGAGAAAAAAGGAAAGAAAGAAGGCAGGAATGAAAGAAGGCTGGAATGAAAGAAGGCAAGAAAGAAGGAAAGAAGAAAAAGAACAAGAAAAAGAAAGGAGAGAAAGAAAAAATGTAACGAGAGGATAAAAATACAGAACAGTTTCAAATTGACACATTCTGTTCCGCTGTGAAATAGCAGCAGTCAGAAACGGAAAACACTCCAAAAGGAATTTACAACAACATTGGCAGAAGATGGGATTTGATAAAGATGGAATGGGCTCTGTGGTCACATCTGGATGGTCCTGCTGAACAAGTTACTTACCTTCGGTAACGATATATCTGTAAGAGACATAGATTAGTTATAGATTCCTTACCTGTAGAATTACCCCCAGGCGTCAGACTGGATCCGGAGAATTTTTTCGTCAGCAGTACCCCTGTGCGTCGAAAGGTGGCGTCGGTCGGCTCAGAGTTCGTCGTTGGTGTCGTGGTCGCCGGGATGACGTTGCGGTAGCTACTTAGACGCCGCCCTCGCGCGCTGACATCAGTTCTTTTACACGACATTCCACGCCAGAAGCGCAGAAACATGCAAGACCACTAGTGCACAAAACTAGGGCCCCAATAGGGATTCCCTGACCCTAGAAGTCAGTTCGCAGAACGGGAAGGATGGGTGGGGTGGTAAGGAATCTATAACTAATCTATGTCTCTTACAGATATATCGTTACCGAAGGTAAGTAACTTGTTCATCTGAAAGAGACAGTTATAGATTCCTTACCTGTAGAATAGATACCCCAGCAATACCAACCCCGGAGGTGGGTCTGCGAACCAAGTTTACACCAGAAAATCCTGGAGAACAGAAAGGCCAAAGAAGCCGTCTCTCCGGACTTGGCTGTCCAGGCAGCAGTGTTTTGTGAACGTGTGCAGAGATGCCCACGTAGCTGCCTGACAAATGTTATTGAGGGGAACTCCCCGTCCCAAAGCAGTGGTAGCTGCCATCGCCCTGGTGGAATGGGCGTGTAATCCCACTGGAGGTTCCTTCTTTGCCAAAGAGTAGCAAGCTTTAATGCACAAAACGACCCACCTAGAGATAGTCTGTTTGTGCACGCCCAACCTTTTTTAGCGGCCACGCAGCCAACAAAGAGCTGGTCATTCGCCCAGAATTGCTTGGTGCGATCCAAATAAAATGAAAGCGCACGTTTTGGAACCAGACGGTGGAGCCTCTCTTCCTTCTTAGAAGGATGTGGAGGCGAAAAGAAGGTGGGCAAAGTGATGGTATGACCAATGTGGAAAGAAGTAACCACTTTGGAAAGAAAAGAGGGTCGAGTTCGAAGGACAACCTTGTCCGGATGAAGCGCCAAAAAAGGAGGTTTTGAAGAAAGAGCTTGGAGCTCACTCACCCTGCGAGCAGAGGTGATGGCAACCAGAAAGGCAGTCTTTAAAGTGAGAAGTCTGAGAGGAAAGTTATGTAGCAGCTCAAAGGGAGCGCACATAAGATAAGTAAGAACCAAGTTGAAGTCCCACTGAGGCCCTACGAAGGGAACAGGAGGAAAAAGATGAGTAATGCCCTTAAGAAAGCGATTTACAACGGGGGACTTGAAAAGAGAAGTCTGATCAGGAAGCCTCAGGAAGGCTGAAATGGCTGAGAGATAGCCCTTAAGAGTGCTCAGAGCGGAGCCCTGCTGGGCCAAAGAAAGGAGAGACAAGAGAACCTCAGAGAGAGGGGCAGAAAGGGGATCCACAGCCTTTGCTGCGCACCATGCCACAAATTTGTTCCATTTGCAGGCGTATACCGTCTTAGTGGAGGGACGCCTGGCTGCCAAGATAACATCACAGACTTCGGGAGGAAGGTCGAAGGCTGTCAACTGTTACCGCTCAATCTCCATGCAAGGAGGTGGAGGCTGGACAGGTTCGGGTGGAGGACCATCCCCTGCTGCTGCAACAGAAGATCCTCCCGAAGAGGCAGTCTGATCGGAGGATCGATGGCCATGTGTAACAGCTTGGGATACCAGACTCTTCGTGCCCAATCCGGAGCCACAAGAATGACTTGGGCCCGGTCGCGCTAGATCTTCTTCAGCACTCTGGGCAGAAGTGGTATAGGCGGAAAGGCATATAGAAGACCACAACTCCACTTGCGACGAAAAGCGTCGCCTAGCGAGCGCCGCCTTGGAAATTCCAACGCGCAGAATTGCTGACATTGCGCGTTCTCTTCGGTGGCGAATAGATCTAACCAAGGCTCTTCCCACTGCAGAAAGAGACCTTGCACCACCTCAGAGTGAAGACGCCATTCGTGATCCATCATGCACCTGCGGCTGAGTTCGTCCGCCCTAGCGTTCAGTGAACCTGCCAGGTGTTGAACCACCAGGGATATGCCCTGATGTTCCAGCCATGTCCAGAGACGGAGAGCCTCTTGACATAGTGTCCACGACCCCACCGCGCCCTGTTTGTTGCAGTACCACATGGCGGTGGTGTTGTCCACAAACACCTGCACTACTCTTCCCCGGACAGAGGGAAGGAATGCTTTTAGCGCAAGACGGATCGCCCGGAGCTCCAGAAGGTTGATGTGGAGCCCGGACTCCGCCGGAGAACAGAGGCCTCTGATCTACGCCTCTCCCATGTGGCCGCCCCACCTCAGAAGTGATGCGTCCGTCACCACTGTGAACTCCGGTTGGGCAAGGGAGAGGGATCTGCCGTTGACCCAATCCTGGTTTGTTAGCCACCACTGCAATTGTCGTGCAGTGCCCTCCGAGATATGAACACAATCAGACAGTTTCCCCTGATGTTGTGCCCACTGGAACTTCAGGTCCCACTACAGAGCCCGCATATGCCACCTGGAATGATCTACCAGCAGGATGCAGGAGGCCATGAGGCCCAGCAGCCTCAGGGTCATTCTGACCGAAACCCGGGATAGAGGCTGAAAGATCGGAATCATAGCCCGAATATCCCGAACTCGCTGCTCGGGAGGATAAGCCCGAAACTGCGTCGTGTCCAGAACCGCTCCGATGAAAAGGAGCTTCTGAGAGAGAGTCAGGTGTGACTTCGGCATGTTGATAGTGAACCCCAGTGAATGCAGGAGGTCCGCCATAGTCTGGAGGTGGGAGACGACTGCCTGGGGCGAGCCGCCTTCCACAGCCAGTCGTCGAGATAGGGGAAGACTGGAACCCCTGATCTGCGCAGATGAGCTGCGACCACCGCCGTCACTTTCGTGAACACCCGAGGGGCGCTGGTAAGGCCAAAAGGGAGCACGGTAAACTGAAAGTGCTCCTGGCCTACCGTGAACCGCAGGTAACGCCGGTGGGCCGGCAGGACGGGGATGTGAAAATAAGCGTCCTGCAAGTCCAATGCTACCATCAAGTCTCCAGGGTCGAGGGCAGACAGGACCTGAGCTAGTGTCAACATTTTGAACTTCTCCTTCCGGAGGAAGCGGTTGACGTTCCTGAGATCCAAGATAGGACGCAGGCCTTTGTCCTTCTTGAGCACCAGAAAGAAGTGGGAATAGCAACCATGACCTACTTCCGGAGCAGGAACTCGCTCGATAGCCCCCTTGGCCAAGAGAGCCGTAACTTCCTGTTGGAGAAGGGCCAAATGATCCTCCAACATGCAATGGTATTGAGGTGGCATGGATGGAGGGGTAGACTCGAAGGGGAGGGAGTAGCACCTTCGGACTATCTGCAAAACCCACCTGTCAGACGTGATGGTGCACCAGTTGGGGAGGTGATGGCGAATCCTGCCGCCCACTGGCGATTGGTGGCCCTGAAAGGTCGGACTAGGAGGGTTTGGAGGCTGCTGCAGAAGGGGCGCTGGTGGACTGGCCCGCTCGCCGGCCCCCAGACCCACGACGGTGGGTCCCACGTCCCCGGCTGCGCAGGGGCTGGACAGCTTGCGCCGGCCTGTGGCCCTGGGTGGAATGCGGCGGGACACCCCTTCCGTAGCCACTAAAGGGGTAAAAAGCAGACTGCGCAGGGCGGGTGGAGAGGCCCAAGGACTTGGCCGTAGCCCGGGAGTCCTTGAAGCGCTCTAGCGCGTTGTCCGCTTTGTCGACGAACAGGCGACGGCCATCAAAACGCATGACCAGCAAGGTAGCTTGGACATCTCCGGAAAAACTAGTTGACCTCAGTCAGGCGTAGCGTCGAAGGGCTACCGACGTTGAAATTGTCCTGCCTAGCGAGTCGGCGGTGTCCAGTCCACATCTTATAGTGAACTTGGCTGCGTCTCTCCCCTCGGCGACTGCACGGGAGAGCACGGCCCGGGCCTCCTCCGTGCACTGTGGCAGCACCTGCGCTACCGTATCCCACACAGAGTGGGTGTAACGGCCCAACAGACTTGCGGTGTTCACCGACCGCAGTACCAAGCCGGCGGAAGAAAACATCTTCTTCCCAAGATGATCCAGCTTTTTGGATTCCTTATCAGGTGGTGCGTTAGGGAATGCGCCTTTGGATGTAGATGCTTGGACCACCAAGCTCTCAGGGGTGGGGTGTTGGTAGAGGAAAGAGGGGTCGCCCGGAGCCAGGCGGTGGCGTCGGGCAATCATCCTATCCACAGGAGCCCCAGTGTTGGGCCTGGACCAGGTTCCCAAAAGGATGTCAGTAAGGGCTTCATTGAAAGGCAGCAGGGGCTCCGAAGAGGCCGCTGCCGGTTGAAGCACCTCCGTCAGGAGATTCGTCCTGACCGCCACCGTAGGTAGCTCGAGGTTGAGGGCCCCGGCCGCCCTACACAACACCACTGCGTATGAAGCACCCTCCTCCGTAGCCACGATGGGAGGAGACAGCATGCCAAGGTCTGGGGAGGTATCCAGACCACTGGCTTCCCCCAACTCCTCTCTCCAGTCCGGTTCATCTAACTGGTCACCCAAAGGGTCTACAGACCCCTCCCAGTCCTCCTCACCCTCCTCTGGTTGCCAATCTGGCCTGTAGGAAACACCAGGGTCGAACAGAGATACAAAAGTACTGCTCGGCGCCGGATCCGACATGGGTCAATGCCGGTCCGGCTATGTGTCCAAGTCAGGGTGGAGGCCGGGGTCGACGCCGGCTGGGGACCCAACCGGCGTCAGAAGCGGACATGGTGCCGCTGGAATCGGCGCCGGGGGAGGTGTTACAAGGTCGACCGGCGCCGATCCGGATCCAGGCCTGGATCCAAGGGGACCCTGTAGCGCCAAGGCCGGAGCCGCCGGCGTCGAAGGCCCAGGGCCCCCAGCCGAGTACGCGGGGCCCGAAGGCGCGCTGGTGGAGTCGGGCTGCCGAAAGATGGCATGCATCGCTTCGTAGAAACTCCGAAGCTGGGCAGGAGTCGCTCCGGCTCCCGGAAAAGGAGGGAACCTCGGAGTCGACCCTTCAGGCTCCGCACGCGGAGCCGCGGGACGGGCACCGTCCGCATCCCTCGTCGCGTCGGCCGACGGACGGGGAGAAGTCGAAGAGTGACGATGCTTCTTCGACTTCTTTTTGTGCTTCGACTTACCTGAGGAGTGCGAAGACTTTGATGACGAGTGGTGGTGACTCTGCGATTGGTCCCTCGACCTCCCACGCGACCGGGACCTCGAACGGCTTGGAGCGGACTGCCGGGCCTCGAGAAGCTTTCCGGACCGCTCCCGCAAAGACTTCGGATTCATGGTCCGGCAGTCGGAGCACGACTTGGGATCATGGTCGCGCTCCAGACACCACAGGCACACGTGGTGTGGGTCCGTAACCGACATCAGCTTGCAACAGGTGTCGCAAGCCATGAAGCCGGGCCGAGGATGACTGGACATCCCTGCGTGCACCAGGAGTCGAAGACTCAAAAGACGGTGTCAACAAAAGTTGCAAAAAAGTCAGTCAAAAAATGACTGGAGGTACCGCTCTCTCCGGATCTGCGCTGGCTGGCGCGGAAAAATTAAGAACTGACGTCAGCGCACGAGTGCGGCGTCTAAGTAGCTACCGCGACGTCATCCCGGCGATCACGACGCCAACGATGAACGCGGAGCCGACCGACACCTCCTTTCGACGCGCAGGGGTACTGCTGACGAAAAAATTCTCCGGATACAGTCTGACGCCTGGGGGTAATTCTACAGGTAAGGAATCTATAACTAATTGTCTCTTTCAGATACATGTTTTGTTACAGGTTGGGCTGTAAACCTTACTGAGGTCTACAGAGCCTAGTGGCTGATCATCTGCCACTCCAAATTCACTCCTAACTTCCAGGCTTCCATCACACTAGATCAATCAGCAGTTTTAATCCTCTATATCAACACAACAAATTTGCAAATAATCTGCCATTTAGTCCAACAAGTGAGTTAATGTACCCAAATAACAGAAGCTAAAGCCTAAAGTTGATCAAAACTAAGGTAGAGCGTTCAACAGTCAACAAGTGGCCACTCCAGTACTACTCAAAATACCACTAAAGTGAACAGGAATCAATGCCCACTTTCAGCACAACTATGACTATTTGACAGATATTCTATAAAGACAAAAATGTCACTCTAAAAAATAAAACAGGATAAATCTCAGACAGAAAAACGCTCCTGGCTTCACTACCACATCCAGGACAGTACCCAGCATCCCCTTAATGTTCTCTTCACCTCAACACTCAGCATTTCATTCTCGACTCCTCCAACAGCCTTCCTTCACCTCAGACTCTAACCAAAGCACCCATCCTTCCATTATCCCTGCCCGTCAATCACTGCTGTGAATCCTAAAAGGCCATTCTTCAAAACCACAAGCTCCACTACACTATTCAACTCCTTAACTGCACCCAGTTCCTCATCTCTCACTGACACCAGCCTCACCTAATATGTTCTACCATTCAGCTATATCCATGCAACAGTTACCTGTCCTGTCTTACTGTATCTACAAATGCAAAACTCTGAAGCAGCTTGATAACCCCCCAACTCCACTTTCTCAAGTCCCTAACAATAACATACTTCCCAAAAGATCTAGACCTAGACCATGAACTGAAATAATTAGACAATCCCCAACTCACCCAAAGATGAACACCCTACTCTTTATGTCACTCCTTTCTATTACCCCCTCAGGCCCCCAAAACATAATCTGGGCCCCGGCCTTTCCAATCACCCCTCTAACCAACCCTCTTCAAGTAGTCAACCTGCTTGTACCTCTCTCGCGTAAACAAACCATGTAGTAATTTCTCATCTTTACTGGAGCAAATTGACAAATCTACCATTAGAACTTGCCCGCAACCTTTGCAGACACAAGTCTGAGGTGCAAACTGAACCCTGCAGACCAAATACCACAATTATCAACCACACCCGACACTGCTAATGAACTGAAAGCTACAACATCTCCAACAGCCCCTAGTGCATCTACCCAATACCTAGACCTGCATCAGCACTGACCAGAAGTATCCACAAAACATCTTACAAACTGATATGCAAGCATAGCTTCACAAAACTCCAATAACAATCATCTACTAATACTGTGCCCTATGCCAATCCAGATGGTCCAATCAGAAGAATGCAAGCCTGAAATCACAGACCCTACCCAATCTAAGGAAATTTAGACAGCTACCCTCATACCTCCACATCAAGACCAGGCATCATTTGGACACAAACAACCAGAATTTTCCACTCTTCCTGGCCGAAACAGCCAACCATTTAGCATTTGAGTTAATGCTAGTTCGCTAAGCAAAACAGGAATCACATGTATGACATACTAGCAGATGACAAATCAGAACTCCTTTTCTTTAATAAAACCTGGCTTGGCGAAGATACCACACACTTCCTACACAAAACAAGACCTCAAAGAATACTTAACACACTTCAGAACCTGAACAAAAGGATAAAATGTTGGCAATATCAGAGGTTTATAGAAATGCACCACTAACATCTACCACTACTAATGCAGATTTTAAGAATAACATTTGTCCCTGTGCTCTGTCCACTACATCCCAGCCTCCTTCCTCCTCCTATATCATTCCCACCACACAACCCTTCTTTTAAAGATGCTCTCATGGATTCAGAGATATTTTGAAGGGCCACAAGAACCTCTGCATCATTCGTAGGCTCCACATCTGGTTCAATAAACCTGCACTACGATAAACATCATACCCACTAATATTTAAGTATTTGAGCTTCACAAATAGATCACTGGATCCGCCCACTCAGCGGGGCACACTCTAGAAGCTATAGTCACTCTATGAAACCTGATCTCAGTCACAGGAAACACACTCAACTACATGGAGCGACCAACACCTTCATCTATTTTAAGTTAAATCTCACTCAGGTAATCCAATATTCTCAGAATTAAATACAACCACTACTACCAGATCCAGGAAGAATCTCGACCTAAACTAACTGAACGAAAAATGATCTGCTTACTTTCTATCCGACCCAGAAATGTCAATAGGAATGTCCCACCAATGGCTAAATGGGGCATTCGACCTGGTGATCCCTCTCAAAAGAATACAGCTACAATTTCACAGAAGGAAGGATGAACAGTTCAACTTAGATGTAAAAAAAAAACAACAACAAAAAACATAAGAAAGATCTCTTGAAAGAATACGGGGGAAACATGCAACCTCAATGATAAAAAGCAGCTGCAAAGGCATTACTCAATCTCCAGAGCCTCCAGAGGCCAAGAGATACCACATCACGCAATGCATAACTGAAGCTTCATGGCCAACCAAAGATCTTTACAGATAAGTTAATGAATTCAGGAACCCTGGCTGCATCTCATTAAAAGTAAAACACTCCTGTGATCTCTGGAATACCTTGGTGAACCACTTAATTGAAAACCTGTTATCACTGAATCCTACTACCATTGAAAGGCAAGCAATGACAACCTTGCACAACCTTCCCTGCCAAAGCTGGCTATCCAAAAAGCCAACCAAAGCAATGCTCATTCAACTTCCTCACTGAAATGGTAAGTAAAGACCGAATCAAAGGCATAAACATGACAGACTATACAGGAGACCCTTACCTTCCCAACATCTTTAAAACCATACTACTTTAGACCCCTGCTACAATACCAGAATGAGATATCATCAACTCTTCAGTAGTAACTAGACCTGACAACATATTTCACTAAACCAATATTAATAAAGCAGACAGGGTCTTGACCATGTAGTCACATCCAAGTACAAACCAATTTCTAATGGTCTCCTTCAAGGTAAGCTTACAGAAAATGCAGCCCTCTCCCAAATCTCATCTTTTATTGAAAAACACAGCCTACTATCTGACAGGTAAAACTGTTTCAGGCCCCAATCAGCACTAACATGCAATGACCTCAAAATCTACTTAGGCCCTAATGTTGACGCTGGACTAACTACTACAACTATTGTCATCATTTGGCACAGTTGACCACCATTTTACCAGCCCAACGACTAGGTATCCCAATGCATTGTGCTGAAATTGATAAAATTATGTCTTATAGCTAGCCCACAAATGATCACACTCCTTCCTTTAAACTCCTCATCATATAACTGTCAAGTAGGTATCACACAAGCTGAATAATCACACCCTTACTTTTCAATGTCCAACTAACCCTATTTCTGGGCCTTATCCTCCAACCTCACATGGTACAACTACGTAGAGGATACACAGACCACCTTCAAACTGGAACAACCTTTTGAGGTCATGACCTCTAGAATCAGGGAAGGTTTAATTACTGTGGAACGTTGGATCTTTGAGCATCATCTCAAAGTAAACTTATAAATAACTCAAATACATGTGGATTGCCTGGCTAAGGTACAACCAATACTCTTGAGGTCTATGAAATTTGGACAGCCTACGTTAAATGAAAAATCTTGGTGTGATAATAGACTCAAAATTCTCACTACAATTCCAAATCTCAAAGTGACAAAAGAGTCCTACACAATGAGAATACTTTGAAGTATGTTCTCTATGTGGACCTCTCACACAGGATGCAGGTGGAAATGGCTATAGTGATATCCCACTCACACTATGCGAATTGGCTCTATATTGAAACCTCTTTAAAAAAAACTGATCTGCAGGCTACAAAAAATACAGAAAGAAGCAGGGAGACAAATCCTTAACCTAAACAGAAGAGACCATTTCATCCCAACTCTCAAAAGCTCTCTACTAACTTCCAGTGGCAGGAAGATTATCCTTTAAAGCCCTCTGCACCACACAATGATCCTTGAGATGGGGCCAACCCAATTACATTCCAAAATCTGATTATACAACCAAAAGTAAAGATGGCATCAAGACTGACAAAACCCACTTATCAAAAACATGCACAGGCGGAAGCTCCTTCTCATAAAAGACATTCAAGCTTTGGGATACATGCCAAAAAAGAATAAGGGGCATCACCAGCCATCAAGAATTCATATGGGAGATAAAATCCTGGCTCTTCCCAAATGCATGCCAGAACTGAATCTTAAAACATAATGAATGACTGATTTGTATAAAATCTTGTGCCCCTATCCTCACATTCCTGTGTTTACAACACATGTGTAAGACCAACATTAGTGCATTGCCAAGCCAGGAGCACAATCTCCATGTCTCACACACACAACGCGGAAACTCAACTCTAATGAATGTCATTTCAAGCAATACCTTCTCCCCTGCTCTGGTGAAATAGTGCACTACTCTCCTGACAAGTTGGTAAGTGCTCTGGCCCTCAACAAGAAGTAGGAAAGCGCTTCAGAAATTCTACAATACAGTACAAAACAATATAATGTTGTCCAAAATTTTCAGATGAAATGAAACATTTTCCTGGCCGTCAGTCTTTTTACTCTGAAGCTTGTTGTTCGCTCCTGGAGCAATTTACAAATATGCTGCTATTAGCATATTCACAATTTTGCAAGTGCCACTTGAGAAAGTGGAACACTGTCTTCCAGTCAGAGTAGGCCACAGAGCTGGATTTATCAGAGAGAGATAGGTGTAGGTAGGTGTGTGTGTGTGTGTGTGTGTGTGTTAGTGTTACCACCAGGATGATGGATGCTAACTTTGCGCGATGCGTATGCTTCTTTCCTGCAGGTAATACTGTGGGTGGTACTGATGGAGCAAGGAATCAAGAAAACGAAACTTGCTCGGAGAAATCCTCCGTTAACTTTCACTAATCATTAAAACTGTAGAAAAGACGAAATTAATATACACCAGACACCGACACATGGGATGAAAAGCTTTATGCATGCTTAATTAATGAAGAATAAAATGCAACGCGACTAAAACCCGCTTTAATTTGCGAAAAACGCTTTGCGCATGTGCAAACCTGAATTACGTAGAGATAATGTGACTAACCCGTTTTGAGAGGGAAAAACCTCACGCATGCGCAAGAAAGACTAACATTCGGTCTTGAGGTACCGCATGCCCGGCATATGCTTGTTTGAATTTAAAGGAAAGCTGCTGATGTTAATGCTTTGCTCAGAGAAATTAATAATCACATGGGATAGAGTAGAAGTGGGTGGTGAAGAGTGAGAATTACATGATTAAGAAAATAACAGTTGTTTATGATTCTTTTACTAATAGAGTGCATTTGGGCCTGTTAAAGAAATAACAGAAGGAAAAGATGGCGGCGAGTGAAACGAGTCGCGCATGCTCAGTGAATACGTGAGATGACCCGGTGACCGAAGGAGCTGAATGAATGCCAAATATCAAGGACAGAAGACATGAGAAAAAGAAGACATGTATCATTCATCTATGTTGCCTGAAATTGAAGATTTTTTTTTTTTGTTCATAGCAACAATATATGCATGGGAAGAGGATGACATGATTCAGCTAAAGGGGAAGGGCTAGCAAACAATAGGTACTTTAATGAAAATGAATATGTCAGCATGGTGTGACGAAGACTCCCCTAGCCCTGTCCAATCATATTCCGTATTTTAGAAAAATTTGCAACTCTTGAGGGTGGGACATGGAGAAATAAAGACTATAACTAGAGTGACTTAAGTTAAGTAAGAGAGAGGTGTGGGCTCATCGACGCTGAGAGAGAGACGAGTATGCTGTATCGAGAGAGAGCATCAAGATCATCATAGAGAGAGGAGAGAGCAGACTGGGAAGACTCAGAGCCGAAATGACAGCTTGATTAGATCCAAGATTGCGGAAGAATATCGAGGAGAGAGAGAGTGTAAGAGAGTGAATCGCCCTGGTGCGTCGGGTTTGTACAGAAGTCTAGTAATTATCAGCTTTGCCTTAATCCTGTCCTATAGTCTTTGTCTCCTGATTCTAAGTCAGGGGACCCCCACCAGTCCTTTGGCCAGAGGGGTGGTTTTTGGTCATCTCTATTAGGTAAATGTTATTCTATCCTTAAAAATTTGCATATTTCTTTGCAAATGTGTGTTATTCGGAACTACAGTTGCGGATGAAAGACATCACACCGGCAAGATGGCGGCTGTGTGACTGCTGTGTGTGTCGCTCCCACCTCGCAGGATAAGGATAAGGATGTAGAGAAACTACTGCCATGAAACTTACCTTCGGAACTGGAATTGGGCAGATCACGAGACGACTGGTATTCCTGGTGACGGACACATTCAACAAGCTTATCGCCCGCGCGGGCGTGCACCCGTTTTGCTTCAGGATGCCTCCAAAGGTTGCAAAACTCCCCAAGGACCGGACAGAGAGAGGTGCGGCGGCTTCGACAGGGGTGCTGCGAGGTCTGCTTCCTTCCCGGAAGACGCCGGCTGGCCGCAAGGGTGAAGACGCTACTCCCCCGGCGTGCAGTGAAAAGGAGGAGGAGACCTACCCCAGACGTCAGCTGCGGGAGCAGCGTCCCTCGGAGACAGCAGGGAAACCCAGGCAGCCGACAGTCCCAGGGATGTTCTCGGGACGCGGACCACCAGGCAGCAAGAAAGTAATTGGCAAAGAAGGGCCGAACAGTAAGGAGCAGACAGGGCAGAGTGACACGCTTCAAAACGTGAGTAGCGAGACTCAGGCTCAGACTATTGCTGAACACACTAACAATGGAACGAGTGTGATGAACGCTTCTGGTGTGCTGCTGGGTGATCGCGCGGCCGGGGGAGGGGATATGGCAGACCTGCAACTAGGCTCTCCAGGGAGACATGAAGGGGAGCCGGACTTGGGGGGACCCATTATACTCACGGAGCCTGAAACTATTATTATGACTAAATTAAAAGGTGCGGGATCTCCTGAGGGAGACAAATTCTACTCCCTTACTGATGATTCCGAAATATCTAATGACAGCGAGCTGGGCGATACGGACCTCGATAACTCCAGAGAAGGCTCAGATAGTTTAAGACTGAACCCGTTACTCAGAAACGGGCTTCGGCATTGAAAAAAAACGGAAAAGTACGGGTGGAAAAGCTTCCCAAGCTAAGGGATATGAATCAGACTTTGGCCGATCTGGTCAGATGAAATGGGACAATTCAGGGATTCTTCTGGAGCCTGAGGTTAAAGAGACAGAAGAAGACAGCATCCAGTTGGAGGCTGCCAAGTTTTTCTCTGGACCAAATGCCACCTCCGAACCAGCTCTTTCAATGGGACTGATCTATTCTACTCTCAAACAAATACGAACTGAAGCTCGGCAGGAACATAAAAGAGCTCATATGGCGACCAAGAAATTACAGGGGGCCATAAGAAAAGTCAGCAAAGCCTGCTCGGAGATTACGGAACGGACAGCGGCACTGGAAGACCGGGTAGAGGTGCTGGAGGCGTGGGCCGAGACCAGTGGGCAACAAGCAACTGCAAATGAGGCTAGAATGATCGACGTCATGTGGAAGCTCGAGGATTTCGAGAATCGCCAACGGCGAAACAATCTGAGGCTACTTGGTATAGCCGAAAATGCTGAAGGAGAGGATATCCGAGGATTCATCCTGCGGCTATTGAAGGGAGCTTTTCCGGAACTGAAACATTGGGATTGGGACGGTGCAGAGAGTGCACCGATTCCCTCTCATGCTCAAGAAAAGGAGGGGTCAGGGCAATCAAGATGACAAACCTAGAGCTATATTGATTTTCTTTAGTAATTTTCTCCTGAGACAGGCAGTCTTTGATAAAGCCCGACCCGAAGCTAAACGTTCAGCGGAGGGGCATACTTTCTTTGTCAGGCCAGACTTTTGCCACACAACAGTGGAGAGAAGGTGGCGGCCTAGACAGTTAATTACTCCCTTTCAGAAAGTAGGCTGCGAAGTGTACTTAATGAGCCCTGCACGTTTGAAGGTCATACACAGGGGGGGCGATCAGAGTTTTTAGTTCAGAAATCCAGGCGCAAGAGTACTTGCAGGAAATATCGGGTGAAGGGAAGTAGAGAGCATCGGTCCGATTCCCAATGGTCTAGACGGCATGTAGGCTTCTAGGAATTTTCTCTTCTGATGTTTTTTTTGTTTTTTTTACGGGATGGTGGCGGCACTGGGAGACAGCAGGAGGCATCACAAGGGTCTCTGGACCTATTTTGCCGTGTTCAGGGGGTGGGGTAGGGTTGGATCCGTAATCACATGTTTAGTTAATAAAGGGTTGGTATACAGGGGACAGAGAACGGGAACTACAGTACTAAAAGGGGATAAATGGGCAAGTTAAGGATTGCTTCTGTTAACATCTGCGGTTTGAATAACCCACAGAAGAAACACAGAATCAGCGAAGACATTCAGTATCTAAAAGCTGATATTGTGTGTCTTCAGGAGACCCACATAGAAGCAGGGCACCAGAAAGTTGCGGAACTGGCTGGGTACCAATTAATTGCTAGTACCTCCCAAGGGACACGAACACGGAGTGTGGCCATTATGGCCCGCAAAGGGAGAGCTAAATTTCCACGTATAATTCTGTTGCCTACCAGTCTCTCTTCTACTCTGCTACTCTCTGTTGCTGGCAGCGCCGGGACGCCTCTTCGCTGGGGCAGCTGCGCGCTTTATAAATCTGGCTAACATAACATAACATAAAATGGGGAGGTGGGCTATTGTCCAATGCTGTGTGAATAAATGTTCATTTACTTTATGCTCCGTGTACGGTTCAGTACTAGACGACCCCACCTTGTTTGAATGGTTGAACACAGTTAGTAGGCTGGCCGTTACCCCATGTCATTTGTGGAGACTTCAATATAAACATAAAACCTGTAGGAGGTCAACTTGGGGAAAAACCATACCAAGGCCGTAAGCCTAAGGTATTCAAGTCTGTCGTACAATTCTGTTCCCTTCATGGACTTCTAGATATTTGGGCTACAGATAAATCCGGAGATCCCGGATATACCTTCTTCTCCGCCCCTCATAAAGTTCATGTCAGACTTGATTATTTGTTTGTATCTTCAGCAATTGCACAGAAAAGCCAGCTATATAAGTATCCAAGGGTGATGTCCGACCATAACCCTCTTGTCCTTGAAATAACTACACAGGATAATCCTCCATCTGTTTCTCGTTGGACGTTTGATAGGGCATTGCTTTCTGATAGAGGATATATACAGCACATGAAGGTCTGGATTCCCAGATTTATTATGGAAAATAAAGGGAGTGCTCGACCAGATATCGTATGGGACTCTCTTAAGGCAGGGATAAGGGGGGAGACTACTAGCTTTGGCTGGGCGGCACAGAGAAAAAACAAGAAATTAGAACAGGATTTATACAAGGAACTAACAGAAGCTGAAGGTCAATTAGTCACGACTATTATGATAGGAGGGGATCTTGATAAAGCACAAGCCAAAGTCGCAGTAGGGAAATCTGCAGTAATAGAGCTCTCAGCTAAAAAGGCAGCTGGAAAGTATACGGCCTAGCGTAGTAAACTATACGAGAATAATGAAAGGGTGGGACAATTATTAGCTCTACGCACAAGGGAAAGGATTGTCCAGGGTGATATCTTAGAAATAAAAGACCCTATCCTCAGTTTCTGATCCCGCAGCGATTCGCTTGGCATTTCAGAGGATTTATCAACATCTCTATACGGAAGACTCCCTCTTCGAAGATAGAGAATTGGCAGAATATGTTAAGGATTTACCCTGTGGAGACCCAACCCCGGAGGGGCTTGAGCTTCTTCAGGCTCCAATTTCAGAGGATGAAGTAAGGGGGGCGGTGAGCTCTTTACCAACTGGGAAAGCGGCCGGAACTGATTCGATTTCCGGGAGAATTTTATAAAAAAATTTATCCGTGGTTAAATTATTACAAGTGCACAACTAGGCAAGGATGCTCCGGATTCGTGGAGGTCAGCCAACATAGTGGTATTTCCAAAAAAGGACAAACCCATTAATGAGTTATGTTCTTACCGATCTATCACGCTGATCAATAGCGATATTAAAATATATACCAAAATATTGGCTAATCGCTTAGCTAGAGTAATCAAGAGATTGGTTTCTCCTGTTCAGCACGGTTTTGTCCCTGGCCGTAGTACTACTGATCATATACGGCGGACAATTGCTTTGTTTGACGCCTCAATGAATGCTGGAGACCCTATGGCTTTAATCCTGCTAGATGCAGAGAAAGCCTTTGATAGGGTCTCCTGGCCTTTTATGGGCTATATTAGGTAGAAATGGTCTAGGAGGCGGCTTTATTAGGGCCATTCAGACAATGTATCGAAACCCAGTTGCCCGGGTGGTCGTAATGGGAGGTATGTCTGAACCGGTTACAATCTGCAGTGGAACTTGACAAGGGTGTCCATGCTCGCCCTTACTATTTGCGCTGTATATCGACCCCCTTATTAGAAAGATTGAGCGAAATACTAATATTGCAGCTATGCATAATAAGGGAGGAGACACTAAGATCCTTGCTTATGCGGATGATTTGGCCATTACCACTCCCAACCCCGCAGATGCCTTGGAAGAAATTGAAAGGGAAGCTGTCGGCTTCGGACGGCTTTCCGGATACCTACTTAACCAAAGCAAAACCTTGGTGGTGATAAATGGATCTGTTCAGCTGGACGATTTTCAGGTAGTTCCTAAGGCGAGATACCTAGGGGTGGATTTAACAGCAGATGTGGGGAATATTGTTGATCTAAATTTCTCTCGAATGAATAACCTAAAGCTTACATTAATAGGGAGAAGTAATGTGATTAAAATGATGTTCCTTCCTAAAATCCTGTATTTTTTCCGGGCCATCCCACTAGAGGTAGAAAGTCGCTGGTCCAAATCCTTAAATCAGATGGTGTCTTGGTTTCTATGGGCTGGGCAACGTCCCCGAAGAGCCTTAAATGTTTTGACCCTACCAAGACATCGAGGGGGGTGGGCCGTCCCTAATTTTCAATTGTATTATTGTGCATCGATGTTACAGCAAATGACGACACTCTTAACATCTGGGGAAAACTAGCTCAGAGGAGGCAGATTCGGTGTCTATCTATGAATTGGTAATGGGTATTGAGGCTAGAGGGTGTCTCCTGCGACAGATTGAATACGGCTATTTTAAAAGGGTCAGATTCAAGGTTGTGATGGGGGCATTTAAGGTGTGGACAACTATCCGGAAGAAATTCGGCTTAGGCAGGGTAAATAGGTACACTCCTTTATATGACAATGCTCTACTTCCTGATATCTTCAGGGATGGATACATGACACAGTGGGTTAAGAGGGGGATGAGGGTGATCGGGGATTTGGTAGAGGAAGGAGGGATCCTCCCCTTTGATATAATTAAGGATAAATTAGGTATTAGTAATACCCATTTTTTCAAGTACCTACCAGTTAGGGATTTTTTGATTAAAAAAAGAGGGGGAAGTGCCGGTTTCACTCGGGTGGCACTAGTTGATCTGTTAATAAAATCGCCACCCTCCCTTGCCATCTTGTATAAATTATTAAATAAAGAAGCGGCAGATGACCTTATGAAACATTCGGCTCAATGGTCGGAGCTCCTGCAAATTGGGATGGGGGAAAGCAAAGACTCCCTATATCTTGCTCAGGTATCATTCATAGCTACTAATTTACAGATACAATGCTATAAAACATGGTTTAACCTCTACATTACCCCAGCAAAGATTGCTAAATGGGGGGGGATCTACCCGCACTCACTGCCCACGGTGTGGCTGTTATGCTGCTGATCTCATTCATTTGTTTGCAAATTGCCCCAAGCTCGAGAATTTTGAAAGAAGATGTTGGTATAATTCTGGAAGCGCAGCTAGGCTTTCCCGTTTTTCTTTCTCCTGGCTTACTGATCTTAGGGGTGTGCGATATGGAAGTTTCTTGGCGACATCAGATCTTCTTGTTCATAACTATGACTATCCTCAGACTTTGCTTGTTGACAGCTTGGCTAGATCCCGAGCCACCATCAGGGCAACAATGGCTGGGGAGACTTTTAGCAATATATCGGTCCGAAATAGCAGTTTATGAACGTAGGGGAGGCAATGCATCGAAAAGGAGAAAGGAAATATGGGCCCCAGTAAAGCAATGGATTGAAAGGATAGCGGAATAACATAGCCGATCTACTGTTTGTCTGTTCTCTTTTGATGTGTTGTCTTTCTTTTTGATGTTTTCTCTGTGTAAATAAACTGTGGATCCAACTCTAGGGTGGGGGTTAGGAAGGGTGGGCTGGAAGCTATTATTGTTATTTCTGTTTTGTATGGATAAAGAAAAACATGTGTTGTGGTGAAATAAAAAAATAAAATAAAAAGCAAATGTGTGTTATTATTTGTCTTTGTCTCTACATCTATCCACTCTTATGCATTTGATTTTGTTGAATGAGGTTGTGTAACTGAATGTATTTTGCTAAATGAATTTTCTCTCTCCCATTAAAGAACGATGGAGTTTGCACTGTTAATCTGAAATTGATGAGCGTTCAACCTTATAACTAAATTTTAGATAAAGCTTATAAATCATACTCAGAGTCTGTGTTTTTTTCACTAAGAACTGAAAATTAGTTAAGAAATTGTTAATATCACCATCACCTAACTCAACTAATGGTCCATCGACCAGAGGACGAGTGTTGATTCGTGAAGATTAGTTAGGCATTGATATGGTATTATAACCCGAATTGTGGTTACAGGGAAATAACTAATCAGAACTTAAAGTGAATTATAAAACTTGACCCCCCAGCGGATCGACCAGGGAGTGTGGATGAGCATATTGGATAAATGAATATGGGCCCAGTGAAATATTCAGTTTTGTGAAATATTAAACCCTGGCCTTCCGCTGGATCAGTACCTTCAGTCTGACCTAGGAGCCTGTGGTATACCAGTGGGCTAACCTCCGAGTACATTATTTACTAGTGGCCTGCATTGGGGATTCTTTATGGTACCGGTACCTTACATGGTAGTCAGTGCAGACTCAAGCCTGACCTGGCAGTCGATGCTGCACCAGCGGACTGACCTGGGAGTCCGTGTGGTACCAGCAGCCTGACTTCATAAACAGTCTGACAACGGTAACCATACGGTACCACTGGCTTGATCTGAGAGTCTGTACAGTACCAGTCGCCTAACACGTGGAAACTGCACAGCAGCCTGTTCAGCCCCGGGGTTTGACCCGTGCGTCTGTGTGGTACCAGTGGCCTCACCCCAGTACCCGTATGCAGGCCTGCAGTGGAAACGCAGCAGAATAGAATTGTGAACTGCGCAACTGCTGAATCCGGCGGTGGCATTTTAATGGCGAAAGTTAAGCTGGCTGTATGATTAGCAGCTGGTGCTGAAAGAGCTCTTGTTTATGCCTACGTAACGTATGTGGGAGGAGACTAATTGGAAGCACACTTCAAATGCACGTAATTCTGAGACAGCTCATCAAACTTGTAAATACAAACGGCCTGGGCATGCTCTCTACTAAAACGAGGAGGACATTTAATTTATATATTTCCATTGGAATAAAGGTAACTGCTCATAGACCGTGTGTTTCACACTAACCAAGAGAGTACGCTCTCTGCGCCCACTCACGGCCCAGAGGCTGAAATGCATAGGTGGCGCGGTGGGAGGAAGTGTGCAAAGGGGGAGGTTCTCCTGGTGTAATGCGGTGCGTGCCGTCGAACCGCCTGTACACAGTGACTAACTGCTGAGAGAGAAAGAAAGAATGGCGTGGGATTGAGAGAAAGCCACCACAGTCTCCGTTCGTGTATTCATAAACACATACACTATCTTCTCGAGTTAGAAATGGAAAATGACTTATCCGCCTTCGATCATAACAGAAAGGCGCCATTGTGCGTACACCGGCGCGGCTCCGACGGGCTACATGGTGCACGTGCAGTCACTTTCCCGCCTTATGGTTTAGTGCCAGCGGTCAGTGAAGACGGAGGCCTAGATCTAGACCGCATTGCCAATGTCGAGATAAAAGTACAAACGGACAAGGAGGAGGAAGAGGAAGGCGGAAAAGCCGTGATAAAAAGAGAAAGCAGGAGCTTGCAAGAGTGAGATAAAGGAGCAGGAAATTACCGATGTTGCATTAAAAAAAGGCATGAGTTGGATTTGAGAACCCCAGTCTTCGTATTCGACACGTCGGCATTTTATAGTGCGGGCCGCAGAGCTTTGGGCACCGGCACTCATTCATTTACAAATTAAACACTGATTGCAGCAGAGCTGAGAAGTGCAGGCACACCCCCTTTCAAATTAAAGAAGTGCCGGTTACTTCCTATTTAAAGCACAGCCTGGAGGTTCCACTGATCAACATTCATAGCAGGCCTGACTTCAGGATGTGGGAGGGTCATTAAGATAAAGGGGATTGCCACACTACACATTTTTTCCCACATATTGCACTTTATGTTTTGAAGCCATTAACAAAAGCCCTGATGTGTAAGGACGGGTTACAAAGCAGTAGTGTTTTTTGAAACGACGACGGCTTTGCAACTACCCTCAGTTTTGATCTGTGACTGATATATAAATAAGTTGCAGCTTAAAACCACCATCTACAAGGAATCACAAAAAATCCTGACATGAATATGCACAAGCAGGATTGTGAATTCAGGGACAGAAACATGTCCGACAGTAGTCCACCATCCCTGCATTCACATTCACAGAATGCCTACTTTAATTTAATCCCCGTCTCTTAAAAGGTCAGGGACTGGTACAATAAATAAGAATACACATTCTACAAGTGGATTTGGGGGGAGCAGGTTAGACTCTGGGAAGATCAATGCCCCACTGCTCCCCTTCCCACCCAGACCCATCTGTGATTCAAAGAGTGAAGCTTCTGCTTTGTAAATCAATACCACCTGCTTTGAGAAAATGGTAACCTGAAAGTAGTTTGTGTCCTAAACTGGGGTGGTAAAGTACTGGTACACTGCACTACGAATCGGAACGAGGTGGGAGATGCGCCTCTCACGCCATTTTGGAAAACAGGTCATTAACTGTGAAATCTTTCAGTTTTCAATGGTCTGATCCCTGGTGTTTGAACCTTTGCAGTGCAGTAAGCCTTCCTAATGGAGTCTTAACCACATCACGCTCTGTTAATTTTGGATTATAAACTGATAGCTGTAGTACTATGCAGGTGTGTGAGTTAGGGTGAGCATAGAGTGTGTCGGTTGTGCTTTCCTGTATGGGGACAAGAAACCATTTTGATTCTCCTATTTGTGGATGGCAGAATAGAGACAGACTGCCAGGTAGGGATGTAGGCTGAAGGAACATTACTGAGATCCTTTGAAGTCTACCAAACGCCTGAGAAAGAGGGGACAAGGTGCCCCTTTGAAGCAGGGACTCGGCCACCTTCCTGCTCCATTCTTCCCAAAAATATCAGCACATTTTGCAGAGTCTTGTTCAATCCGGGCGCTCACTGTGTCAAGCATCTGTTCCTAAATTAAACTAGAAATCTGGCGCTATTTAGTGGGTTAAGCGGTGTTAGCAGCTATGAATAAACAGGGCAGGCTTGCTTTAACATTTTATAAATATGTTTTGCAGTACAAGCACGGAGGCCAGACAAAAAGCAGGACAAATGATGTCCCCTCTGGCCTCCTCGTTATGACTGCGCTGATTCTTCACCAGAGGTGTTACTGCAGACAGTTGTGTGTTGTACCTGTTACCTGTGAAGTCCTGACTCTTTTCTACATTTGTTTCAGATTCCCCTCTCACAGAACACCCGGCTCCACCCCCTCTTCCGAATGAACTATGAGCACCAAAAGACATTAACCTGACCATTCTGGGGCTAATAAACAAATGTCATGTGACACACGAAACCAGTTCCAAAAGTGGTTCCCTGGAATCCTCATCTGTATGTGCAAAACATAAGTAAATACTGGGTAGAAACCCAGATCCGGAAGTGGCGAAGGTGCGAGTATTCTTGCTGACCAATGCAAGCACCCCCACCGCAGTGTGCAGTAAATAACACGTGGAGGGCGTGTGTTATTTACTTATTTTTTTACAATGTTTAGGTGTTCCTGAACTTCTGTATCATCTCTCTCAACCTGATGAACGAGTTACTTACCTTCGGTAACGATGTATCTGGTAGAGACACAGTCTAGCTGCAGATTCCTTAACTTAGAATATCCCCCCAGGCGTCAGACTGGATCCGGAAAAATCTTTCCCCAGCAGTACCTTTGCACGCCGGGGGGCGTCGTCGCCCGGCTCCGTCCTTACGTCGTCCACGGAAGTGACGTCAATGGAGCCACGTAAGTCCCCCCCGGCGTGCTGACGTCAGTTTTCTTGTGGGAAACCTTTCCGCGCCACAACGCGGAGCCACTACAGAAACTGTGAGAGTATAGGAACAGTGTGCGAAAAAAGAACAAAAATCTGTGAAACAAGAAGAACAAGAAACCCTAGAATGATTAGAACCCTCACCACGTGAAAAGGGTACTCAACACTTGGAGGGACCATGTAGAAAGAGTATTCAATACTTGAAGGAACTGAAGGGAGCAAACAAAGCACCCGTCACTAGAAACAGTCTCGCCCAAGCGAAGAGCCGCGCCCCCCGAATAGGCAATGGCATTGGAAATGAAGGGCATGACAAACGAAGGACAGAGCGCAACCACAGAATGGATTCGTATGAAAGACAGTCTGAAACCACAGGACGCAACTGTAAAGGACAACAGGACTAGAACAACATCTCTCATGGCGAGTGACCAAAAGTGAGCAACAACAGAGAACGTCCACCACGCTCCCCACAATGACCTATGAACTGGAACATAGGCAAATAGAACCGCAACCCAATCGACTGTAGCATAAACAAGGAAACCCCATGGCAGTGGAGGGGAAAGACGGAGCGGAGGGAGGGTGGAAGAACAGGAGAATGTCCACGCCAGAGAACCTGGGCTGAAGAGCAGTGAAAGCACGTAACCTAGCCACCCAAAACGAGAAAGGGTGGAGAGCAATTGCGCCAGACAGAACGACACACCCTGCCCCAGAGGCAGGTGAGCCAGAGTACCCCTCAAGAAGGCCAAGGCCTCCTGTAAGGAGGCCAGTGGGCAGAACCCCACCTGGAAGGCCGTCGCAGAACGGGGAGGATGGGTGGGCGTTAAGGAAACTGCGGCTAGACTGTGTCTCTACCAGATACATCGTTACCAAAGGTAAGTAACCTATTCATCTGATAGAGACATCTAGCCGCAGATTCCTTAACTTAGAATAGATACCAAAGCCATACCCCATTGGAGGAGGGTCTGCGACTGAAAACCCACCAAGTTCCAAAGAGAACTAAACCATCAATAATATTGACCAAAACACAGTGGGGACAGCCAAGGCCAGCGCGGCTGACACCAGACCCATGAAGCTCCGCAGGGGAGCTATAAAAAAGGGGAGGCAAGGCACCACAACCCTGCAGAGGACAGACGATACCTCAGTCGTCCAGGCAGGAACCAAAGAAAGACACGGAACCAACAAGGTCAGTGCATAATGGAAGAACGTGTATAAACTTCTGCAAAAAGAAGTTCAACTGAACACCAGATCCCATGGATCCGCAATAGACACAGTCCCAGAGAAGGGACAAGACAGTAGGTCAGCGTCAGAGCAGACAAACTAAGCATACACCACAGTGGATGCCAAGAAAGGAAGGTGAGGGAACAACGATACCATGCCTTGATATACAGAACCGTGGGTACCAGAAGAAACATGCATGTGGATGACAGGATACACACAAGGAGACAGTGTGTGCCATGAGAACTACACCACACCAAGGTAAAAGCCCAAGGACTGAGGCATCAGGTAGTCAAGCCGTCAACCGTACCTAGAGGTACCAACGGTGAAGGAAAACCCGGGAAAACCGAGGAGACAGAGGGCTAGCCCTCCTAAGAGAGAGATTTGGGGAAAGACCTCCAATACTAGGCACATGAGAACCTAGTAAGCGTGCTCTCTCACTGTTGATAGGCTCAAGACGTGTATATATATATATATATATATTCACTGAAAAAACCATAGGTTTTAGGGACAGTTTTAGTTACTTGGACATTGCACTCGTACAAAACCCGTGAAATTCCCACGTTATAGTTAGTTCAGCTAACTATAACTTCGCGCCCGCAATGCACTGCTGATGACGTCACATATTACATCACTCATGACATGGTCAGTGACATCACTGATGACATCACTGATGACATCTCAAATGACATCACTGATGACATCATCCAGTGACTGTGTGTTTCTGTAAAGTTTAAATATTTTTAATATATATAGGAAAAGACGTATTGAAGAATGAGTGGGTGTGTAAGTGTCTGTATGGATGATTTAGTAGGTGCGTGACTGACTCTACAAGTGAGTGATTTAACGTATCTTACTGAATGCATGGGTTAGTGACTAAACTGGGTGAATGTCTGTATCCGTCTGTCTGTTGCTGTGTAAGTGGCTGCATGTGTTTGTGAATAGCTAAATGAGTGTCTATATGAGTTATTGAATGCTTGTCTGAGTATCTGTATGGGTGCCTGAGTGTTTGTGTGGGAGGGGTGTGTGCAACTCTGTGCATAGATGTGTGAGTGGGTGATTCACTGGGTGGATGGTTTCAAGAGTGCATCTGTGATAGACTGTATGGGTGGGTAAGTGTGTGTAAGAGTGTGTTAGTGAGTGAATGTATGTCCCAGTGGTACATGTGTGAGTAACTACATATGTGAAAGGCAGTATATATGTGTGTTGGAGTATATAAATAGCTATAAGCAAGAGTGAGTGATTGTGATAGTGGCTGTATGGATGAGTGTGTGCTTGTATCAGTGATTGTATAAGAGCGTAACAATGTGCTACTATTTGTATGAGTAAGTGAGCTGGTGTGTGTATAACTGTATAGGTGATTAAATGGCAGTGTGTTTAATTATTTGCATGACTGACTAGGTGTGTGAGTATCTCTATGGATGAGTGGCGTTGTTTGAGTGTCTATATAGGAGTAAGAGTGCATATGATAGTCCTGTACTGAGTGACCGTAAGTATGAGTGACTGTACGGGTGAGTGAGTGGATGTGTGTGTGTAGACCTAAGAATCAGTGAGTGGGTATGTAGTTATTGGTGTTGGAGTGTCTATTGTTTTGCGAATGGCAGTCTGTAATTTAGAGTGGGTGTATCAAAGGTTATATTAGGGTGTGAGGAGGTGCATCAGATTATCACGTGGATGATGTCATCAGTGATGTCATTTGAGATGTCATCAGTGATGTCATCAGTGATGTCACTGACCATGTCATGAGTGATGTAATATGTGACGTCATCAGCAGTGCATTGCGGGCGCGAGTTATAGTTAGCTGAACTAACTATAACGTGGGAATTTCACGGGTTTTGTACGAGTGCAATGTCCAAGTAACTAAAACTGTCCCTAAAACCTATGGTTTTTTCAGTGAATTTCAAAGGTTTTTTAAATGCTAATTTGTAACTATAACGTGTCTGAAACCTATGGTTTTTTCAGTGAATTTCAAAGGTTTTTAAATGCTAATTTCTAACTATAACGTGCCTGAAACCTACGGTTTTTTCAGTGAATTTCAAAGGTTTTGTAAATGACAATTTTTAAATTTATTAATTTTTATATTAATTTTTCATACTGATTTACTACATTTTTAGAAACAATTTTTTTTTACATATTTTATTTTTTAAATTACATTGTAATTACATTATACATTACATTACAAAAAATACTTTCTCAGAATGAATTACTTTAGTTTAAATACTTTGCAGATAGGCAATAGACTTTTAAGTACAGTAGTTACAGTTGTTGCAATGGGCAACACATTTTCAAACACAATGCAACATTCAGCTCAATGTGAATTTCTAGTTAAATGCAATTAGTTACTTTATGGATTACTTTTGTAACCACAGGACTGGATCCTAGATTCAGTCCTGGTACATCTCCTGTAAACAGTTGAGTAAAAGCGTTTTGGTTACAGTCGTGATTTTTAAGGAATATTATTGTATTTTAAAAGTTGACACTTAGAAACTTTTTCTCATAGAATCACCAATGTTATCCTATGGAAGGAAATTCACTTAGCAGGTAAAAACTGTTATCGTTACTTTTTCTTACTCAGTGTTGGATCCTGGATCCAGCACTGGTGCATCTCCTGTAAACAGTTGAAAGAATGCGTTTAAGTCATACAGGCGATTTTTAAGGAATATTTGTAGTTTGTGAAAATCAACACTTTGAAACTTTTTGCTGAAAACCAGTCAATCTTAGCCTATGAAGGAAATTCAAGTTACCGGTAAGTACGGTTAAAATTACTTTTGAGGACCAGTACTGGGCTGAAAGATGCAGCACTGAGGTCTCTCCTGATAACAGGTGAGTAAATCGGAATTCGTATTTCGGCTGATTTTAGAGGAATATTTTAAAGTTCCAAAACTCCACACTTAGAAGAATTTCCAAGTGAAACCAGTCAATGTTAGCCTATGGAAGGAAATTCAAGTTACTGGTAAGTACGGTTAAAATTACTTTTCAGGACCAGTACTGGGCTGAAAGATGCAGCACTGAGGTCTCTCCTGATAACAGGTGAGTAAATCAGAATTCGGATTTCGGCTGATTTTAGAGGAATATTTGTATGTTTCAAAAATCAACACTTAGAAACTTTTTCAGCAAAAAGCAGGCAATGATATCCTATGGAAGGAAATTCAAGTTACTGGTAAGTACGGTTAAAATTACTTTTGAGGATCAGTACTGGGCTGAAAGATGCAGCACTGAGGTCTCTCCTGATAACAGGTGAGTAAATCGAATTCGTATTTCGGCTGATTTTAGAGGAATATTTTAAAGTTCCAAAACTCCACACTTAGAAGAATTTCCAAGTGAAACCAGTCAATGTTAGCCTATGAAGGAAATTCAAGTTACCGGTAAGTACGGTTAAAATTACTTTTCAGGACCAGTACTGGGCTGAAAGATGCAGCACTGAGGTCTCTCCTGATAACAGGTGAGTAAATCGGAATTCGTATTTCGGCTGATTTTAGAGGAATATTTGCACAATGGTGAAGGGAGGGGGCGGGGCCTGAGGTGACATCTGTGCAAACGCGCCCCGTTGCGCGTTTTAAGTTGGGGGATTAAGTCCCTTGAATCCTGAGGGTCCCTAGGGGCCAACTAGCCCACCAGGAACCTCCAATATGCGCCAGAGGCTGCGTTGCAGAGACGTGTAGAGAGGCCACACCCTTTTTACACCTCTCTGCAACGCAGCTCTGTGGCGCTTTCTGGATGTACCTGTTGGGCTAGTTGGCCCCCAGGGACCCTCAGGATTGAAGGGGATTTAATTCCCCATCTTAAAACGCGCCACGGGGCCTGTTTGCACACATGTCACCTGAAGCCCCGCCCCTCCCTTCACCACTGTGCAAATGCGCCCCGTGGCGCGTTTTAAGTTGGGGGATTAAGTCCCCTTGAATCCTGAGGGTCCCCGGAGTCCAACTAGCCCACCATATACCTCCAAAAGCGCCACAGAGCTGCGTTGCAGAGAGGTGTAAAAAGGGGTGTGGCCTCTCTACACGTCTCTGCAACGCAGCCCCTGGCGCATATTGGAGGTTCCTGGTGGGCTAGTTGGCCCCAGGGACCCCCAGTATTCAAGGTGAATTCGATTCCCCAGGGGCGCGTTTGCAGAGTGGTGAAGGAAGGGGGCGGGGCCTGCGGGCCCGATCGTTTAAAAAAAAAAAATAAAAAATTTTGTCCCCTGAAGGGGGCTGTGTAGCCCCCTTCCTTTTTCCTGTTTTTATGCCCTGGGGACCCCATCCCCCAGGGCCTTACTCCCTTTTTAAATTTTTAATTAAAAAAAACGGGAAGGGGGCTGCGTGGCCCCCTTCCCTGGGCCTGCATTGGCCCCGGGGACCCCATCCCCGGGGCATGGCCTTTTAATTTTTATTCTTTGGAGGGGGCTGCGTGGCCCCCCTCCTCTGGCCATTTAAGGCCCCGGGGACCCCATCCCCGGGGCCGGCCTTTCCATTTTTTTTAATTTTTAAAATTTTTCATATTTGGGGAGGGGGCCGCGTGGCCCCCCTCCTGAGCCACTACTTGCCCCGGGGACCCCATCCCCCGGGGCTGGCCCTCTCCGTTGGGGACTGTGGGGAGGTCCCCAATCCCCCACAGTCCCGCCGGCTCCCCACGTCCCTTGGGAGCCGGCATTGCTGTATTCCACATGGGGAGCAGCTGACATGCTGCTCCCCATGTGGAAAAGCAATCGCTTTGAATATTGGAAGAGAGAGCAGGTTTCCCTGCTCTCTCTTCCAATATCCAAAGCAGTTTGCTATGGCAGGACGGGAGCCGCGAGGCTCCAGTCCCTGCCATAGCAAACTACAGTGTCCCGGGGGTAGGCACCCGGGACACTGCAGGAGCCGGCCCTGGGGCGTGGTGGTCCCCAGGGCCATCAAGGGCTCCAGGAGGGGGCCGCGCGGCCCCCTCCCTACATCAGCACAGCCCCGGGGAGGTGGTGGTCCCGGGGCTTCGGGGGTCCAAAGCGGACCCCATTTTAATTTGTTAGTGCCCGGGGAGGTGGCGGTCCCGGGGCGTGTGGGGGCTGGAGCCCCCACACAGGTTATTAAATTAATTTAAAAAAGCCCGGGGAGGTGGTGGTCCCCGGGGCTGCGGGAGGGCTCAGAGCCCTCCCGCACCATTTCTTAAAAAAGCCCGGGGGTGGCGGTCCCCGGGGCTTGGAGGCCCTTGAGGCCCCCACACATTAAATTATCCCCCCCACCATGCCCCCGGGACTTGGGCCACCCGGGGCCAATGCATCGAAGCGCGGGAGACCGCGCTCGATTTTTTTCTCGGCAGGATTCGCGCACCCTGAGCGCATCCTGCCGATTTTTTTTTTTTAAAAATGCTTTTTTTTTGCCCAGGGGGTCCTTGTGGGACCCCCTGAGCAGGCCTAGGGGGTTAGGGTGTTTCTACCCTGCCCCCTTTGTGCGTTTTGCGCACTTGTTTCTTTTTTTTTTCTCGGCGGGATACGCGCACCCTAAGCGCATCCCGCCGATTTAAAAAAAAAAATAATCTTTTTTCTGCCCAGGGGGTCCTTGTGGGACCCCTGAGCACACCTAGGGGGTTAGGGTGTTTCTACCCTGCCCCCTTTTTGCGCTTTGCGCACTTGTTTCTGTCCCTCGGTTCTACCGAGGGACAAAATGGCTGCCAACACTTCCTGAATCGGAATGTTGACAGCCAGCTGACAGCCAATTAGCATGCAGCTCGTGATCGGGACGGTGCGCGCAGGGTGCGCTGAGGGTACGCGTATCCGACGCGCCCATAGATATATATGTACTTTTACTTTTGATTTTCTCAGGAACTACTGAACGGATTTACACCATTTAAGCAAAAGGCACCAGTCTGAACCAAGGGCTACCTCTGCCAAATTTGGTGTAATTCCGTTCAGCAGTTCGGGCTGTAGCTGCGACTAAAGGTTCCTATGGAAAAATGAATGGGGAAAACGCGTTTTGGGACCCCCCTTTTTTCTCGGCCCCCGCTTCACGTATCACCCCGAGACTTTCAGGGTAGGAGCGGAGCGGAGCGCCCCAACAAGTTGGAAACTTTCACGAAGATTCGTCAACCGGCGCCAACGTTATTTCAAATAGAATGTCGCGGATTTCCTATGGATAATAGGTTGTAACTATAACTATCTACTGGCGACCGCCAGTAGATAATATATATATACACACACATACACACACAGAGGCGTGTATATAAACAAATTGAAAGCAAGGGGAAGAACTCGAAGAGCATGCCCCAGGTAAAAGAGACTCCACAAGAGGTACCAACAGCACCAGTGTGGAGCAGGACACAACAACGTCAAGACACCGAAAAAGCGACAGCATCCCGTCAACGGGGAAGGGACCCCGGCCTCCCGTGAGACAGGCGGGGACACCGACCACTACACTCACGAGGAAGAGTGAAAAATACACACACAAGTCCGACAGAAAAGAAAGCAATATCGCGTTTAGTGTCGACTGAGAACCCACAACCAGATAAACACCTGGAGTGGGACACAGACCACAAGGCCACAGTGGGTCAGAAAACAGCAGCAGAGACCAGGAGCAAAAGCACCTAACCCTCAGCGTGGCAATCATCAAAGGGACCGAAGTCCCTGCCAGGGAAGTGCAGATGGAAATAGAAAACAAGGCATCGCACAACAGTGAAGTAGCTGGCGGACATTCCACTGCCCATAGACAAAAAACCCCACTGGGCCCGAGCCATGAGAGAAGACGTAAACACGTCCCCACACTGGGAATGGACCAGAATAGAACGTAGCCAAGACAGAGGCCGCCGGCACCCTGTGACAGTGAACACATCTTGTGTGTATACAAACACGGAGAAACTGTTCCGGAACGGAACAGAACGACACACCCCCAAGGGGAATGTGCCGACAGGCAGAAAGAGCACAGCGAAGCCGAAAGAACACGCCATGGAGAGCCCGGCGTAGCAGAAACCCAACCCGTAGAGGACATCCCAGAAGCCCCAGGAGAGAGCCACACCAAACCCGTGGGTCTCACCAGAGGGGACGTCCTACCACAGTAGGAAGAGCAGGACGAATCAGGAGACCCGCAGCAGACAGAAGAGAATCATTCTGAAGAAGACTCCACGGAAGCCTTCGAAACTTCCTGTGTCAGGGCTATACAATAGCCAACAAGTACCCCACATAGGGTATGGCACATCCCTAGAAAAGCAAGGGACACCTCTTGAGACGAGCTCTTAGGCAGTGGGCTCAAAAAGAAATGCAAAAACAGCTGGCCAGCTGGAGCAAAAGAAGGGCAAGACGGCAAAAAGCCGCACAGTCCGTCTGGGTAATGACGTCTTGAACCCAGAGACGGAAGTTACCAAACAAAGCAGTGACAAGACTGCAACCAAATGCAAAGTCCACACAAGGACTAGAAACCATGGAACTCATGGAAACTCAGACATGAGACGTTGAACCGCTGAGTCAGCATGCCTGTCGAACAAGGTGACCCCATCAAAGGGCAAATCCCTAAGACGCTCTTGGACATTGGCAGGGAAACAGCCATCGCGCAGCCAGGCATGGCGACGCAGAGCAACTGACCGGGCCATAGCCTGACCCACCGAATCAGTGGTGTCCATGACCGACGGGATGGAAAATTGCGCCATTTCCCGGCCATCACGAATCAACCGATCCAGGTCAGTCCGAGGACCCTCCGGAAGAGAGGGAAGAAGGCGCTTGACCGAGTCCCAAAGGGCAGAAGTAGCCCGTGCAAACACGCAAGACGTGTTCAGGGATCTAAGGCCTGCACTGGAGGACGCAAATACATGGCGCCCACACGTCTCAAACCATCGAGACTCCCAAGTGGGAGGGAGTAACGGAGGAGGGGCAGAAGGCAACGAGACTGAAGCCGCCTGAATCACTAGCCCTTGAGCCGTAGGATGGAGGGACAAACAGACAGGGTCATCTGGAGCAGGGCGATGTCGATGTGCAATGGCACGATCCACCGGGTCCCCCGAAGAGGGCCTCGCCCAAGTCCCCAGAAGAGTGCCGTATAACGACTCGCCAAAAGGCAACAATGGCTCCACTTCCACGGTGCCCTGGTGGAGTAAATCCAGCAAGGAATCAGAGGGCAGAGGGACTGAGGGTGGCTGCACTTGTAAAATGTCCGTAGCCCTGCGAACCGCCCTTGCAAAAGCCGCACTAGCCACCGTGGCCATCCGAGGTGGCGACAACAGGTCATCCGTAGGGGACGGCATGAGGCTAACCCTGCCACCAAAACGTGGTGGCTCTACGGGCCGAGGACATCCAAGGCCCTGCCAGTGTATGGGGTCCTGACCAGAAGGACAGCGAAAAAACCCTGGGGGTGGCGAACCCACAGGGGCCTCCTCAGTTTCGGCCTCCACATCCTCCACCGACCGAGGAACGGCCGGGGATGGCACCGCCGTCGAGATGGCGTCAACTCGACGTCGAGGACCCCCGAAGGAGCCTCGTCCGGCAGGCGTCGGACCGGCGTCGACGCGATCTCCACCGAGGTGGGAACCTGCGGAGAGGAACGGAGTCGACTCGGAGTCGAGACCTGCGCTGCAGCCTCAGCCGGCGTCAACGCAGGGAGCCGCACAAGGCTGTGCGAAGACGACATGGAAGGCTTGGATGTGCGAGAAGGATGCCCCGACATCGCAGCGACTCCGGAATCGGAGTCAGGGTGCTCGACCGATGCCGAGGGCGAACCCGCCGGCGAAACCCCAATCTGAGCCCCTACCCCCTCTATGGGGCCCGAAGGCGCGCCAGGGAGAGGGGGTGACCCAAAGATGGAGAGCAAGGCCCGAGAATAGGCCTCCATCTGGGCCCTAGTCGCCCCAGCGCCAGGAAACGGCGGGTAAGCGGGGGTCGACTCCTGAGGACCCGTGTCCGGTGGAGACCGGGAGCAGCGGACCCAGTCGTCGCGTGAGGTCGGCGACCTCCGTGACTTTTTTCTTGTGCTTACCTGCGGCACGAGAGTGACGTCCGCGGGAACGACTCCGCGACCTGTCCCGAACCGACCCCCCAGGACGAGAAGGAAACCGGTGGGGTGAGGGCTCCGAACGGGACATCCGGGCGGTCAGCAACTTCATGCGACGTTCCAGCAAGGACTTCAGCTGGGGGCAGGCGTCGCACTCCTCGGAGTCGTGGTGCTCGCCCAAGCACCACATACAGATCGCGTGTGGATCCGTCGCCGACATCTGTCTCGTACAGGATTCACACACCTTGAAGCCCGAAGGCATCACACACTGTTCCCGGACGCCAAAAGGCGTTGAGAAGGCCTGAAAAACAAAAAACAGGCCAGAAGTAACCGCTTCTCCGGATCCGCGTTGGGACGCGGAAAAGAAGAAAACTGACATCAGCACGCCGGGGGGGACTTATGTGGCTCCATTGACGTCACTTCCGTGGACGATGTCAGGACGGAGCCGGGTGACGCCGCCCCACGGCGTGCAGAGGTACTGCTGGGGGAAAAGATTTTTCCGGATCCAGTCTGACGCCTGGGGGGATATTCTAAGTTAAGGAATCTGCGGCTAGATGTCTCTATCAGATGATAATGACAAAGTATGTTGGATTATGTACAGAATAAAGAAAGTACAATCTTGCGTGAAGAACTTCTTTATTAGTATAACCAACACAGACTCAGCTGAGGCGCAGAGCTCAGGAGATGACAACAGCTCCGTCAGTCACCAGCTGTCAACTGTCAACATTCTAGAACGGACAGCTGGTGACAGGGGAGACGATAGCTACGGTGTCCATGGTTGGACATAAGTATACAAATCGCGACACATCTTCCCCCTTGGGGAAGGAAGGGGGGGGAATGAGGGAAGGGAGGGGGAGAGAGAGAGATGCAGGTAACACATTATACATAGCATGAACAGAGAAATGACAAGCATTGCAGGTTACACACTAATCGCAAACATAGTCCGAGAGATTCAATGGAGGCACCAACCTCCTCCCTACTCTGCTTGAATTACTGAGACAAGGAGTCTCTTGGATGGGAGTAGTGTTGGAGTCGGAGGATGAAACATGCACCTCAACATTGGTTTGGGAAGGATCACTGTCCACTTCCTCATCTGACACATTACTTAAAGCTCTACCCGGGGTAGGGATACGTGAATCATTGTTGCTGTTGCCATCACGGAAGGGACTGTCAAGGTCAGATCTTGCACATTGCACATTGAACTATAGATTATAATTGTTCCTATGATGTTTAGGAGTGCATAATCATGTACAAAAAATATTGCACATAAATGTAAATGTATACATTTATGGTTTTGTATGTATAAAACAAAGGAAAAAGGAAAAAAAATAAATCTTTATATGAATCTTTGAATAATAAAAAAATGATGACAAATTAACTGTTAAAGTGTCAAATTGCATAAATCATGTGTGGCCCTTACTAGATGTTGTATACACAAATTAAAGAAATATAGGTCGTGAGGGAGCTTGTCGTATTTTCCTTGGTAGTGTTCCCCTCTTCTCCCTGACCTTAGTTCTTGTAGAGGGGGTCCCCCCCTTACTAGCTATAGATCTTGCACACTCTACCGGGGTTTGCTTGCACAAAGAGAGTGCAGAGAAATGCCACACCTTACCATCACTAAGAAGAGCTGAATTGCAAAAGACCTTGCACACTGATAAGGGTTGCGAGAATTTGTTCATTCCTTTGCTTGTGTGTCCACTCCTTTTTACCCTAACCGTGTCTCCAATGTTTAATTTGACAGGTCTACAACCGTGTTTCTTGTCATAATGATCTTTGCAACTGGATTGTGCCTCCTCTAGCCTACACTTCACTTGGTCAGCCGACCAATGAACTCTTTTGGCAGCCATCAACCATCCTACATTGTCTTTTGACATAGGTGTCCTACCTCTCATGAGTTCAAAGGGGCTGTGGCCAGTATTGCTGCAAGGTGTGATGCGATAGGCCCAGAGTGTCTTAAGGATTTCTTGTTTCCACACCAGCTTGTTATTGTTGGCTAACTAGATGATGCCCTTGATAACCCTGTTGACACGTTCAACAGCACCATTGCCAGCAGGATGGTAAATGGATGTGGTCTTATGGCTTATTTTGTTTCTGTCAAAAAAGGTCACAAACACTTCAGAAGTAAATTGGGGTCCATTATCGCTAATTATGCACTTAGGTAAGCCTTCACAGGTGAAAACGTCATCAAGGAAATTGCCGACGCTGTGAGCATCAGGTTTGGTAATGAGCCTAATCTCAGGTCACTTAGATAAATGGTCAATGAGAACTATCGTGTACACTTGCTCACCATGTTCAAGAATGGGCCCCATGATATCCACTCCAATTCTCTCCCAGGGCAAGGTGGGACATGTGATGGGATGTAGAGGAGGTCTGAAAGTGACTTGGGTTTTATCGGAATTGACACATAAAATGCAATCTCTGACTATTCTTTCGACAGCCATGTTGATACCAGGCCACCAATTTTTTACTCTGCTCTTGCTCTTACCAATGCCCAAATGGCCTTCATGGCAAATTTTTAGAATTTTATTTCTAAGAATGGAGGGAGGGACAACCCTACCACCTCTCAACAGCAACCCATTTTCTTCGGATAAATCATGCCTGACTTCCCAAAATGGGCGTAGGGAATCTGAGATATTTCTTTTACTAGACCAGCCACTGGACAGCATATCCAACACCTTGCATACATCAGAATCATTGGTTTGCTCACGCATCCATTCATCCATAGAGATCCTGTTTAGTTCTTCATGTATGTTGGCAATGCATAACTCTTCTACATCTTCATTGTTACAGGGAGACGAAGTACGAATTGGAATGCGACTCAAGTCAGCAACCACATTTTTGACACCGGGTACGTACTGGACCACTTAATTGAAATCAAATAGGCGAACTGACAATCGTGGAAGCCTGGGAGAAGCTGCATATAAACCTTTCGTGGTAAACACTTTGGTAAGCGGTTTGTGGTCGCTGCGTAGGGTGACCCTATTTCCCCAGACAAACTGGCGGAAATGTTCAAGCCCCCAAACGCATGCTAGAGCCTCCTGCTCTATGATGGAGTATTTTTCTTCCATAGGAGTCAGAGAGCGGGACGCAAAAGCAATGGTACACTCTACCCCTTTGGTATCCTTTTGAGTGAGAACAGCACTAAGACCTTTGCAACTTGCGTCAGTCGTGATGATGTTTTCTAACATGGGTTCAAAACATTGCAATGGTAAAACCAAACACATTTCTTTCTTTAAGGTACAAAATGAATCCTGGCATGTTTCAGTCCACAAAAACTTATTCTTATTCTTAAGCTTGAGCAATTGTCTTAATTCATAAGTTTTACATGAGAAATTCTTAATAAATTTCGAATAAAATTGGACAAGGCCAAGAAAAGAACGTAACTCTTCCTTGTTACAAGTTACAGGTGCGTCTAGAATAGCATCCAGCGGTTCTTTCTTGGGCCTGATGCCGTCACCTGTAATCTCGTGTCCAAGGTAGTTTACTTTCGTGCATGCAAATTTACATTTATGTTCAGCTGTTAACCCCTTAGCATCAAGGATACTGAGGACCTGGTTCACTTTCTTGTCATGCTCCTCCCTTGTTCTTCCCGTTACAAGAATGTCATCTTGGAACATTAAAATGTCTTTCACACCCTAAAAAACGTGGTGCATAAGCCTTTGAAACATAGCGGCCGCAGAGGCCAAACCGAAGGGCACCCTTGTAAACCGATAGCACCCAAATGGGGTTATGAATGTGGTAAAGGTTTTTGCTGTCGTGGTGCAGGGGAACCTGGTGGTAGGCTGATTTGAGGTCTATAGTGGAAAACCAGTTTACTCCTTTGGTGTGTGCCAACAATTAGTTTATTCTGGGAAGAGGGAATTGCTCAACCATGATGTTCTCATTGAGGTCGCGTAAGTCTACACATAACCTAAGATTTCCGTTGGGCCTCTTGGCCACGAACAAGGGAGCCACCCACTCTGAGGCTTCTACCTGCTCAATGATACCATCCTGAAGTAGTTTATCCAGTTGAGCTCTGACCTTATCTTTGAAGGGTAAATTCCGAACCTTATGGACAACTGGAATGGCACTTGACTTAATGCGTATCTTGTGCTTATACCCACTCAAGGCACCGATGCTCCCAGAAAAGACGTTAGGAAACGTGCTTAATAAGCCCTTGCTGTATTCCTCATCATTTTGGATGACCAGGACGGGATCAGATCTACTGGGATCAAGTATAATACCCAGGCTACCTTGGTCCATCCACCCCAAAATTGAAGGGCCCAGAGACGATACATACAGTTTGCCTAAGGACTCGCTTCCCTTGAAGGAGAAACTGAGTTTTCTAAAACCACACACTTCTATGGGATCCCCTGTGCACGTTTTGATAGCAATGTCAGTTTTTTCCAACTGTTTTCCCAGGTGTGGCACAAACTTTTCCTCCCAAACTTTACTGTTTACTATAGTATAGGGAGATCCAGAATCTGCAACAATGCTTATGTCTACTCCCCCAATAGACATGTCACACACTGGTTTCTTAGGTTTAGTAGTGTGGGCATCATTAATTTGGAAAAGCAATTGTCTTCAATGTTAAGTACATACATGTTCACTTCGTCATCGTCGGAAGTGTTAGTTAAATCATCATCCAAACCGACTAATTTAACTGAGCCTGAAGACCTTTTCTGACATACTTTTTGGAAGTGCCCTATAGTTCCACAAAAGGAGCATTTAACATTCCTAGCTGGGCATTTCTTGTCGTTTGCTAAATGGCTGGAACTACCACATCTGTAGCAACGTCTCCTATTGCTGCTCTGCATTCTACTGGTAACAGGTTTTAAGCCACTGTTTTTCTTGCCCTGTTTAGAAAAAGATTTAGATTCAACCACCCTGGCCACAGTACCATCCTCTTTTTTTTCTTTGTTTTCAGAAAGGACAGCCTTGGCACACCGACCGGTGAGCTCTGTCCTCCTGGCAACATCCATAATGGTTTGAAAAGGGGCTTCACCCTTGGCCCACAGACTCTCCTGGATATTAGTGTTAGACCCCTGCATGACAATCTGATCCCTGATGAACTCGTCGTGCAAATTTCCGAAAAGGCCAGATTTTTCAAAGCGGAGACAATCATCAATAGACTCCTCCTTGCCCTGTTTCCTGTGGAAAAACTTGTACCTATCAACAGCGACACAGACTGGGTTTATAGTAAGTCTTAAGGTCATCGATAGCATTTGCAAATAGATCACCTTCATCTGCCCCTCTGACCTTCTTATTTATGCTATTGTACACTTTGATAGCTCCAGTCCCCAAACAATGTAAAAGAATTTTGAATTTTTTTATCTGCAGTGAAGTCTTTGTCGTCATCAAACGTAGAGATATAGTTTGTGAAGTACTCTCTCCACTCTTCCCATTTGAGTACAGGCTCACCCATCGCTGGTAGGAAAGTCTGAGGAGACGATGAGTTCAACAAATACCCAGACGACATACTGGTAGAAAGGGGGGGGTGGAACCAAGTGAGAGCTGGAGCTATGCAGTATCAGTGGAATACGTGAATGAGTGGGTAAGTATACATTTGAATAATCACATTAACATCAAACAGATACTGGCAACAGAGACTCAAAAAGGAGTTACGCAGCCGTGGTGTAGTAGGAATCTATCCGGAGATGCAGAGGAAAACTGTTATGCTGTACCCATCAGCGCAAACGAGCACAGGGGAAAGAGAAATGAATAAAGTAATGCGAAGTACAGAGCATGTGGAGTTACTAAAAGGGTAGCAAAAGGAGTGAGTAGAACAAAAATATTCAAAGTGTAAGCTGAATGATACCGTGAAAGCAGTCTAGTTGTGCTCATCAACATGAGAGAGCACACTTGAAAGTACCTCCTTCAGGTGAGGCGATCGTTGAAATTTCCCTCCTAAATGGAATCTTGAAAAGAGGAGACGATGCTTGTGAGGAATATGTGATGCGCAATGAACTAGGTCACCTCTTTTCCAAAGTTGACGTCACGTACGATGCGTAACGCGTAGGCTTCGACGACTGGAACTCAGACCCAAGGATGAGGCGGCGAATCGAAATGGCGATGTAAAGACAATTACCTCAGCTGAGCGATAGCGGGGACAGGAGCGCGCAAACAGTTGTCAGTTGGATGGATCCGTTGGGTGACAGTTAAACTGTCAAGACGTTACTGACTGGAAATTAGATGTGCTGAAACCTCCACAGTGTAAAATCACCACAACACACTGCCTGTGAAGCTGAAGAGTGCTGACAAGGCTGAGGCAGGCAGGGAGCGCAGAGTTACATAAATGTACCACAAGTTGGTGGGGGGAATCCGCAGGGTGACAGTTGGGACTGTCAAGACGGCAGTGACCGGAACGTAGACACACTGCAGCACCCGCTGCGTAAATTCACCTTCACGAATTGCCGATGGTAATAAAGAGCGTTAGTAAAACTGGCGCATTGAGGGAGCGCTGTGTAAACCAAACACCAAGGGCAGTAGGGGTAACACCAAGGGCAGTAGGGGTAACACCAAGGGCAGTAGGGGTAACACCAAGCCGAGCATGGTGGTAGCTGAGAAAAACACTAACTGACCTGGAAGCCGAAGTAGCAGTGGTGGCACCGAATTCCTGCAGAAGAGCAAAGCTACTTCCGAAACATGTTTCAAGAGATGACTTCCACAAGTGCTAGCAAGCAATTCCTTATGTCAGCAGAACACGCACGAATGTGACAAGCAAGCCCGAACCAGACGTGGGTCTTCTGTGTTGGTGATCGTCGCCAAAATTGTACAGAATAAAGAAAGTACAATCTTGCGTGAAGAACTTCTTTATTAGTATAACCAACACAGACTCAGCTGAGGCGCGGAGCTCAGGGGATGACAACAGCTCCGTCAGTCACCAGCTACCAACTGTCAACATTCTAGAACGGACAGCTGGTGACAGGGGAGACGATAGCTACGGTGTCCATGGTTGGACAGAAGTATACTGATCGCAACAGAATAGTTTAACAAATTTTTTTTTAAAAAGCACTGTCAAGCGCAGACAGTCTTTCTTGCTGATTGTAATGACTTTGACAAAGACTGTAGGCCTAATGGTGTTGCTTGTTATTGCAATAGGCCTAGAATGGCAGTTGCTAGATATACATGTCAGAGCCTGTAGGCAGTGTTTGTCAATGGGTACCTCACAGATGACAGAAAGATTAAGGTTAGGGGATTAGTTCTCTCTGTAATGAGTCCATAACTCCTTAAGCTGCTGAGGCTTTTCTACCTCCAGTGCTGAGCCTTTTTTGATATTTGGGGTACTTCACGCTTATGGCATCATAACTTCTTTTTGATATGAGGTACTCACGCCAAATTTGTGTCTTACTTTTCCATCCCAGGGATTCTAAAGGTACTGATGGTTCGAGGATTCCCCTGGAGGGCACTGAGAAATTAGCCCAAAATATATCTACATTTGGGCTTTTTGGGGGGGAAAATGGGTAAAAAGCTTTGTACAAGAAACATGTGTTTTCTCTTTCTAAAATGGCATTAACAAAAGGTTTGTTGTGCTAGGATCACCATATTCCCACTTTCAGGAACAAAAAAAGTTGTATTAATTTTTTTTTTTCTAAGAGGTAAACCACTGTCTAATTTGGTGGAATTAATGCACTGCAGTTTGTGGTGGAAACAGGTGTGAAGCCCCTGGCTAATCCCAGAAAACTATACATTTATGAAGAGTACATAACATTCTTATTTCAGCAAGGGGTTAGTTGTGTAAATCTCTCAAGGGTTTCCCCAAAAAACTAATCGTTGTAATAAAAAAATAATGAAAATAAGAAGAAAGAAAACAGCCATTGCTGACAAGGTTTTCACCTTTAATTTTCTGTCACAGTGGCCGATTTACAAAAGCAATATACTGTCATGTCCAATAGACTCTTCTAGTTGCAGGGATGTAAAGTGCCTTATTCACAAAGGTAACTAACACTTTTGAGTAAGTTTACATTTTTGAGTAAGTTTAATACTTTTTGGTATTCCCAAACTGCATACTCCCATAGAAAATAATGGAGGTAGGGACTTACAACAAAAGTGTAAGTTACTACAACAGTGCAGTTGGTGATACAGAAAGGAAGTAAACTTACTCAAAAGTGTAAGTTACAACAAAACTGCAGTTTGTATAACACTTTGTAGTACATTTTGTAGCAATACTGTAGTACTACAAAACCTACTACAAAGTGCAGTTTGTGAATCAGGCCCATAGTGTTTGCAGGTTCCTAAAATGTGCGGTACCCAGAGTCAATACCTGAGCTGCAGTTATAATGATTTTACATTGTGTATCGACCATACAGCAATTCTTAAAAGGGTAAGAAGAAAACCTATGTATTTCTGAAATGTGCACACAATACTGCGTTTAGGAACAGTGGTTATTTGGGCACCACAAAATTTGAAGTTTCAGAAAGTATTATGCAATTCAGAGGATATTTAGCAAAATGTCTTTCTTGCACACTGGTTTACATTTAGAAGCTAAAAATGCAGAGAAATTCAATCCCCTCGGGGGGGGGGGGGGTAGGGCCAGATTACAAGCGAGCCACCAAATGGGGGCAAATATCCCATCTGCCCCCGGGATTACAAAAAGACTAGTGCCCCTTCTGGGGTCGGGGCATGGCCCTATACCAGGATGGGCCACCCTGACCCCCTTCTTTTTTGAAGAGGGAAAAGATTTCCCTGACGTCTAATTAGCTTTCTACCCCTTGTGAGGGCAGAATGGGGGCAAACTCAAAAACGTACCTGGCAGGGCTTGTGGGGGTGTAGAAAGACTGCATTTCCCCTACTCTTTGGATTGTGGGCATGACCTTAGGCTAGGGAGGGCCATCCCCACACCCCTTTTTCTTAAATAAAATTAAAAAATTAAAAAAAGTCCAAGGTATTTTTTAGGCTTTGCATATCCGCCCGCCCTCTCCCCGAAGGGGCAGGGTGCAGATTAGGGGCAAACCTCCAACTTGTATCGTGTGGAGGGTTGTCTGAATGACTGTATTGCCCACTTTGGGGTGGGGCATGGATCTATGCCAGGTTGGGCTGGATCCACCCCTTCCAAAGAATTTCAAACTGAATCCCTAGTTTCTACTCTATTTTCTGGAGGGTTTGCTGGGAAGGGCAGATTGGGGGGAAATTGCCAGAATCTGCTTCCTGAGTGGGGCACAAAGACGGTATTGCCCTCTTTGGGATAGGGCATGGCCCTATCCCATGTTGGGGAGCCCACCCTATAATCCCTGGTGTCTGGTGGACTTCCCTCCACCGCCGCCGAGGAGCCTAATGTATGATTATTCAAGATGAAGCAGACCCATATCTTATGTTCGGCTGGTTTTACCACTTGACTCCTTACACATCTGTGTTTTTTACATTTTTTATATTTATTGCTGGTGGTTGTACCACACGCATGACTGACTCCCATCTCAGTTCGGTCTCTTCCCCTGGGGACTCTGGGAATGAGGTAAGGAGTGGGGAGTGAGGAACCTGGGGAAGAATGGACATGTAAAGTTACCTAAACGCTTCCAAAGTGGCTTTATTTGTAAAGCATCTATCATTGTTGCTCTTGAATTTGAGACAGAGCAGGGAAGGTGAACAAGACTGCATTTTATATTACTTTGATGCAGGTTTAAACTGTGAAATGGTCACTTGTTTGATTTGTGTTCTGAAGTCAAGTAAAACTTCTGGCCCGGTTCTAAAGCAGGTTTTTGCCTTGTTTGCTTTATTGAATACTACGTAAAGATGTCTTCATATTGAAACACAATCATATCACAAATACATCAGATAAAGTAGTTCCATGCAGCATCATTCCCAGTCCTGCACTGTAATTAATCCTTTGTATTTAGCAAGTAGGAAATGCCTTGTGCGTATATGACCAGTCTGTTTTATCCCAATAATAGTGTTGTGACAACTGAGGTGTGTCTAGGACAAAGGTCAAGTCTGCCACACATTAGGCTGCATTTGGAAAGTGGATGCAAACCAGTTAGGGAATGGCAGTAGCTTTCTGCTCTTTTTCCTTAATTCCATACTCTTTAATATCTATCTGGCTCCATTATGTGCGCTTATTTCGAAATAGGGAATAAAAACTATCTCCTATGCAGACGACACACAGTTGGTGTTTTCTTTTAAGGACCACTTGGCAAACTCTTTTGCGAGGTTTAGGGGCTGCCTGTGTGACGTCTCCAGCTGGATGAATAATAATAAGCTAAAACTGAACGCAGAGAAAACAGAGGTCTTGTTTTTTGGCAAGAATTCCCCACCGTCGCCTGGTCTGTGGTGGCCGGAGGAAATGGGCTCCTTACCCTGTCCGTTATCCACGGCTAAAAACCTGGGCGTAAAATGGGACTCTGACATGACCTTTGCGTCCCAAATACGGTCCATTACATCCACCTGCTTTGGCATCCTGAAGGGGCTGAGGAAATTTCTGTATCTACTCCCAGAGAGTTGTCGAAAATCAGTTGTTCATGCCACTGTGACCTCAAGGTTTGACTATGCCAATAGTCTGTATCTTGGTCTTCCGGCATATCTGATAAAGAGACTGCAGATGGTGCAGAATGCGGCTGCGAGATTGATTATAAGAGTGCCTTTTAGACAACATATCTCTCCGCATGTCAAACAGCTCCATTGGCTGCCGGTTGTGAATCAGATAGAATTCAAAGCCTTGACAATTGCGTTCAAGGCCCAGAGAGGTAGCTGCCCCAACTACATTAAAAAACGCATCCGCCCTTATCAGCAAACGCGTTCTCTACGTTCTAACTCACAGAATTTGCTGTGCGTTCCCCAATTTGCGAAATCTCGCATTGGGGACAGGGCCTTCTCAGTAGTATCAACCAGATTATGGAACTCCCTTCCTGATAGACTCCGACTTATTCCGTCTGAAGGGGAGTTCAGGAAAACTTTAAAGACATGGCTCTTTAGCCGAGGCTAGTTTGAAGTACCTTCTGCCTTGTTACACCCCCCTCCTCCCATGTCTTGCTGGACTACGCTAGCGCCGGGACACCTCTGTTTGAGGTAGCTGATGCGCTTTATAAATGTATAAATAAAATAATAAAAATTTACCTTAAAAGGGGGGCTGGAATCACTAGGCCTGGCAGAAAAGTCAAAAGAAATGATGAGGTCTACGCTTCGCTGTGGGCGGAGGATCAGCGGGTACGGCAAGTTGAACGTAAGCCCGCTGTCAACGATGTGGATCTTCTTGCTCTTCACGTCCAGTGGCTCGTATATCTGCTCGAACTCATCGGGATCTGAAAGACAATGCAATACAATTATGAACCTGGTCATTATAGGTCATGAGAGTAAAAACCTCTGAACAAGTCATATTCCTTCTCCTTTCATTGAGCGGTCCCTTGCAGTTGACACCAATCATCTGCCCGAAAAAAATCACGGAAACAGTCCCCGTCCCAAAGCCGACTACCTCTGTTGTGTGTTCCATTGGCTTCGCCCCCAAATATCTTCCAAAGCCATTGGCTGGATCACAGATACGTTATGAAAGACAACCCAAACCTTACATCCCTCAAAAACACTAACTGCCCCTAGCTAAATGCAGGATGCAAGGCCCTAGTAATTCAGTCTATATTCTCTTTCACCCAGTACTATGGTGCACCAAAACTGTATCGTGTTCTGACACTGCATGGCGATATGTCACTGCACAGCCAGTCCGCCATGTGCTCTGCAGCAGAATAGTTTAAAGGATGCAAAGCTAGAAAGAGTCTGTATGTCCAATAAAAAAATAAACATCCAGTTTTTGCATCTTCCCAGTATGATTTACAGTCACTTTAAGCCACCGAACCAGGCCCAATTCTTCCCACATCTGAGTACCAGACATAGCAGTAAATTCAGCATTTCTCGCAGAACAAATGATACATATTTGTATCAGAAAATAAATAATTTCAAAGCAGTCAAAGGAAAATGGATTACAGCAAACCAACAGATCTAGAAAAGGATCACAACAAGCACCAAGTACAACCAAACAATTTTATTTATTTAGAATGTAATGGGTGTTTAAATGATGAAGTAAAAAATAAACCAATAAAGAAAATCTAGAACAACAACAAAATTTAGAACAAACCCCCTAAAGTCAATGGTCTTTCCTACCATTGTGGCCACTACTGACCGCCCTGGTTTTAAAAATGCTGAACATTATGTGTCCAAAACGGCATGAGCGGACATCAGTTAAGCAATCTGGGTAGAAATATTCTTAGATGAACAGCAATAAGACCAAACTAAGGATTTAAAGTAAACTTTAAACTAACAAGTGGACCAGTGCAATAATGGCGCTGTAGGGCTTTCCTCTATCAAAGTAACTAATACACAATAGCTACGCTACTGTGACATGAGTCAGTAACAAACTATAAAGTCTGTAATTAACATTCCAGATGGGAAATACAAATTTTGGCCTAAACGCATGCAATCAGTTTACAAATCCAGTAATGTATTGATTAATCTATATTGTAACTAGAGTTGCAGTTCCCAGAGGCAGATGGGATCATGATTATGATACTGAAAAGAGGGCAGTGTTACTGCTGGAAAGGGCATAATATAGCCTTATAGCCCGCTGTCGAGGGCTATACAGGTTGTTAAAATCCCCGAATCAGCATTATAAGCCCAGGTGTGGGCCTGTAATGAGGGAAAGGGTCTTTAACAACCAGTATAGCCCAAGGCAGAAGCGCTATAAGACTGTTAGAACATTCCATCCACTGAGGATAGAATGATCTAAATTAAAAAGGGAGACACAGACAAACTATGACATGTTTGAGCAGAGGGCGTATGCCAGAAATTATAGTATATAAATTCCTCCATTTTCTCCCGGGGGAGAGCTGCAGGATAATAGTCCATGCGCTGGTGACTTCACAGTTGGACTACACCAATAGTTTGTATCTGGGGCTGCCAGCCTACCTGATACACAGACTACAGATGGTTCAGAATGCTGCGGCAAGGCGGATTCGCCGGGTCCCTTTCCGACATCATATATCTCCCCACCTGCGACAATTACATTGGCTACTGGTGGCTAAGAGGATTGAATTTAAGGCGTTGACCTTTGCTTTCCGAGCTATGGGAGACATGGGCCCAGGTTATCTCAAGCTTCGGCTCAGCCCATATCTACAGGAACGGACGCTTAAATCCAACCACCAGCGACTGCTCTGCGTCCCTCGATATGCCAAGGCCCGACAAGGGGGCAGGTCCTTAGCGGTCAGGACCACAAGACTGTAGAACTCTTTGCCATCATACTTACGGCCAGCTTGAATCGGAACATGAGTTTAGGAAGGCCTTAAAAACCTGTCTCTTTAAGCAGGGATAATATCTGTCTTTTAGTAGGTCGTTGATGCAGTCTGTGCAGCGCCAGGAAACCTCTGTTTGAGGTAGCTGTGCGCTTTATAAAGGTCTATTGTATTGTACTGTATAAGCCCTGAGCCACTTCAATGTCTTCACTGGAGCTCTCAGCACTTGAATATTCTAATTCTGACCACAGATCTACAAATAGATTTTGATCTCAATGCTACAGCTCCCTTCAAAGGGTGACAGCATTATTTTAACAGAAATAGTACTAAGCATTGATGTCAGAGGACATTCTCGCACTGCTTCCAACTGTGTGGGTCCTGTCAGGGGTTTAGGTATTTGGAAATGCAACTATGATAGGTCTAACAGTTACACAATGTGTCGCTAGAGTGTACAAGCGTGTTCCTAGAACGGTGCTTAATTTGTAAAAAAAAAAAAAGAAAAAAAAGGTGCCAGGGCTCTAGTCAGGAGGCCATGGCAGCTTGCACCACACATTTCCCCTGCCATGCTGCCGTTGACAGTAAGAACACAGCTACTAACCGTCACATTTCTACAAGTGTGACAATTCAGGATATTCCAGGCCCCCAAAGCTATTAGAATGGCTTGGACGGCAGGTAACAGTCATTTTTAATGTATATTGAATTAATTAACTGTTGTTGTGGTCTTCTTTAAATTAGCCAGACAGCTCCACCTTATGGCAGTCACAAGCACCTGTGTTGACAATTAAGTGTCGGTGCCGAGCACCGGAAAACACCGGCACAAATTAAGCACCGACTTGCCATGCATGACACAGCAGACGCTGTAAGATCAAACTGCCTGATGTCAAATCACTTCCTGGCTGTTCAAGTCTTTGATGTGGTCGATCCTGTATTCTCAAGATTCAACTGGTAACAGTAGGATCTTCAGAAGCTAATAGAAACTTTTCATTCATGCCACTCAGCAGCCTTAAAATTCTTCGTAGCAACAAAAATACATGCAGAGTGTGCAGTGAAAAGAGACTTAAGCCTTATTTGCTACCCTGTTCTCAAACAACCCCATTAACATACTCTCAGAAGGATATTTCTTGAGCTAACATGGCAATTATCCCATAAAAAGTCACCTTATAGGAGACTGCATTAGCACAATGCGACCCTACCGTGCAACAGGCAATATTTTACACCCTGAAGGGGCCTTTTTGTTCCTTTCTCTTGTAGCGTGGGAAACATATAAAGCAGACTCTAAAGGTATACTCAACTGTTTGTGTTCCGCCAGAGACAGGTGTTTTAAGGTCACGGCTGTGATGTCTGCCTCCCAACTGTAATGAGAATTGCACAACCTCTTGCATTCTCGTTCCACATACAATATATACGTCTTAATTTAAATATACACCCATATTTATTCCACTGAAAACAACGGTTTAAAAGTGATATTATGTTTTGCTAGCATAAAAAAAGAAAACTCCAATTTACAAAGAACATTATGCTTCGATCCAAAACCTAAAAGCACTGGTCAGCTGCACAACTTTAAACACCCAGAACATCCAATGCACTGCTAATGACCTTCCATATCACATCATAACTAAAATCATTGGTGTCATCACTAGTGACGTCCCACTGATGTGCACAATAACATCACCAACTCCAGAGCTATAACATCCTCTTGGAAGGTTACACTTTCACTCGTAATTAACAAATCTTCTAACAAAAATAATAAAGAAAGAACAAGTGGTCAATAATAAAAGTCCTTGCAGTTATGATGTAGAGATGCAAGGCTGCAGTACAACGTACAGTTAATAGATGCCCTCAGTTACATGGAACTGAAAAGCTGCAGTTCTCATCATTATGTCCTCACAATAATTTTATGTTTTTTAAGGCTGAATTGCCACAAAGAGTTACTGGATTTCAATGCAAGCGCGAAAAGGCAATCAAATACCATCATAAACCGTAAATGCAATCGTAACTGCAAAATTGTTTTTTTTTTCTTCCAAATTTGCCTTCATACTCCCCAGCAGTGTTTTCCCATGACCAAGATGTATTGTTATATTTCCTAAAAAGGCATAGTATTCTCCACTAATGACAACATACACCCAGAAAATTCAATGACGTGTTAGGGGTGCGCCATTCCAATGAAGAAATTCTAGTCTTAAATCTAAGCATTCATTTTATTGACAATAATAATCCTACTTCTATATTATCGCAGCCTTTTACCTCTATAAAACAGTCAGTGGTACTATATTTATTTAATATGTTTGATCCTAAATTTGCGGTGGGGGCATATCCGATATCGCCAGGCACACTGAATTGGTTTGGGGGCCTGAGAGAGAGTCATACGGAAAATGAAATTATAGATCGGGAGCCAACAACCAAAGAGATCTTTTTCACCTCATGGCTCTGGCTGACAACACAGACAACTCGAGTTTCAATCCATTTGTTGGGGTTTCAAGAACGCAAATGTGTACAGCGCAGATTACTGAGAATCAAAGTATAAATATACATGGTCATGTGGTCACCGACCACCATGTAAAATGCTCGTCATTTATGTGAGAAGATTACTGTCTTTCTAAGCAGTTCACTCTTTTTCAGTTTTGTTAGGTCGAGTCTAGACAGCACTAGCGCTGTCCCTCCAAGACATGCTGTATATATTTTGTGGGCTTACAGCCCACCCACGGCTTTTCATTTGTTTATGTCAGTGTCCTTTAAAAATCCTTGCTTTTGAGTGACTAGTCTTTCCTCCCTGTCCCAACTTTTTGTCAACTGATTACTCCCAAGGAGCGGTGCCCTAGTACTTGTACACTTCCACTTGTACCACTTTAGCAATTGTAAAAGGGACTACTTTTCCCTTTTTTCAAGAGCACTGCACAGAGCGCTCTATCTTTTCAGTCGCTCCTAGCTCCAACTTCTGTTTATGTAAACAAGGCTGTAATTCTTGTTATCTACTAACATTTGCTGTGCAAAGATTGAGATCAAATGTCAGACGCTTTTCGAGGTAATTCTCTTTCTCTGACTTCAAAGTGAGAGGATTTCCCCAGCCCCCCAAAATCCTCCGGCTTCACTGCTTGAGCCGTCCAAAACCCTCCTCCCTTTCTGTGAGCGTTCGTTTGTAGTCCTACAATTATGTCTATTGCCTGTCCCAGTTCACTTGTTCACTTTGCTTGTTTATGAAAGTAACTTTAAACAGCTTTGCAAAATTGCATTAAACGCACTTTCGTAACAAATTGCGTTCACCCGACGTGAGCCTTTTCGTAAATAATTTGTTTACTTTCTCCCCACCCACATCTAGTTTTTTTGCTCCCCCTTTCCCGTTTGTTCTCCCCCATGCACTCATCTCTGTTTATTCTCCCCCTCTTAACTGAAGCGCTGGCTGCTTCATAGCGTTTGATTTTTGGTCAGGACGGGTTATGCTGAGGCGACGATGGAAGAAAGGAAACAATTCCACACTTCAGAGTTCAACAGATGGCAGCAGCAACCTCTGCAGAGTGGCACAGGACAAAACTCTGCACACAGTAGCAATTACATGACTGGTTCTATAGCTTTGTGAAACGTGAGCCTTTTTCTTAAATTATTTCTTGTTTTACCGGATGGAGGCTTATAGGCATGCGCTGAAAACAAAAGAGTGAGTTACTGCAGAATTGACCAAGCATTGGTATTCCTATCTCAGATATTCCCTGGTCAGCCCTGGTTCAGTTGGATTCAGCGCGCTATGCCCTGGTTCAGTTTGATTCAGCTAACAGATACCTGATCAAAGCCAGAGAGGGGCTAATAAATCCCTATAACAGCCAGTATAATGCAATCATTATCTTTGGAATTACAAGCCAGTGAATAATGTCAGCTGCCCACGGGCAGCATTAAACCTAATCACTTTGGGTGGAAGGAACATTCCTCTGTGCCTTTGTGAACTCGAACTTAAAGTTTAACCCCAGTGGGGGCCATTATTCATGGTATTTATTCTAATAAACAGGTCCAAATTTTAGCTCACAAAGGACTGTAGTATTTTTGGGAAGCAAGTCCATTTTATCCCGCCGGAGCCGCCTGATAGAAATGAAGTGCGTTTGGCAGGGAAGATAGGAAATTCTTATTGGGCGCGCGCTGATTTTTGTTCCTTTCATCAGATGGCATCTGTACTTTGCGTCTCAAATTTGGATTAACCCAAAACCCAGTCATTTGGCATTGATAATTCCAAGAGAAACCACTCAGCCACCATCAAAAGGCCTATCTCTTCGGGCAAAGAAATCGTCAGAAGAGTAGGGGAAATGACTCCAACATGAAAAAGCCAACACATATGCTTCAAAAACCAACACTACTTCAATATAACAACACTGGAAATAGGGATTACCTGTTACAACATAACTTTCGTACGATGACTGTGGTTACATGCACTAATTTCATGCATTAGGGTTATTCGCTCATTTTCATCATGCACAGCTATCAGTACTGTACACTGTATCCATAACATTGTAGCCACCAATATTGTTCACTCTGTCCTTAGTTATAATGGCAAATAAATGAGCAGTTAGTTCACGTATGTGCAGGAACAAGTACAACTTGTCTTTGTTTATTGCAGAGCCTAGCCGAAAAAGCACTCCGTAGAAGGGCTTCAAATAAGCGGTTCTACAACAGCACCCTCAATGTGCACACGCCCTACCTTGATACGTCTCATGTCTTTCTTCTATCTCCTACCAAGTATCAGGATAGAGTGGTCTAAATGAGTAAGCACAAATTTGCCTGAATCTTCCAAATGCCCATGGGGTGGTGATTGTTGAAAGGCACCGTGTGCTATACCAGGGCGACTCTAGGGCCGTGACAGCAGGAATGCAATAGTTCCTGCTATTACACAGTCCTTAAAGCTAAGCAAACGCATAGTCAGTAGGCGTGGTTTAAGTAGACTGCAATGGACAATGTGTGTGTATATGTATGGAGTCTAGTGCTACCAGCTGCATTAATGATAGCAGGTCCATATGTATGTGCACACCAACCGCTCGATGCAATCCCTCTTATGAGTGTTACTCTCTGCTGCTACTACATATTATTACTACTCCCGACGCTCAACAAGCCTCTAGAACCTAATCCCATCACCAGGGTACGGGGGGCGGGGAGGGGAGGGAGGGCGAACTAAAGCAGCATCGTATAGCTATCCGTGCAGAAGTCCACCCCGAGCTGATCACACTGTTTTCGGGAAGTCTGATTATGAAATAGCCGTTCAGATAGTAAGATTTTATTTTAAAGTAAAATAAAAAAAAAAAGATGTAATACGTTTTAATTGAATTCAGAGTGCCATAGTGCAACATGGACCTCCAGTAAAGGGCAGCATTCTAAAAGCAATCAGCTAGTTAATGGAACTATATTGTTGTGTAAAGTTTAAAAGGGTGCAGTTTTTAGAGCATAGTCTTAAATGTTGAATGGAATCTACAACACTGGTACGTGAATGAATGTTTTCGTATTAATCGCCAGAACAGTCAAAAGGAAACTAACGTGTGAAGAGTGAACATTGCATTACCCATCGTGAGCGTACTGAGTAGCGCGGAGACTTTAATTCGGGATATTGTCTTGTTACTTACCGGTAATCTTCATTACCCCGATTAGGGTCCTCCTCGTCCCAGTCCTAACAGAGTGAGGCAGTCCTGCCTCCTACCAGCCAATCAAAACGCTTTAAGATGAAATGCCAAAGGTCACATAAACCCCTCCCACCCACCGCCATGCCTGGTATCAACAAGTCCTAGACACAAACACGGAGGGAGGGAGGGAAGAGGACTGGGACGAGGAGGACCCTAATCGGGGTAATGAAGATTACCGGTAAGTAACAAGACATTATCCCCTCATGGGTCCTCCTCATCCCAGTCCTAACAGAGTGAGGAACTCATAAGCAGAGGACCAGGAATAAAAAACGCAGGACACCAGGGATCCATGCAAGAAGTACAAAATGTAAGTGATTAATGAACAGCAGCGTTCAAAACGCCAAAAGCAAAACTGTCAAGAGAGGCATGTAAAACATCAAGGCGATAATGTCGAACAAACGTGTGATGGGACTGCCAAGTGGCCACTCTACAAATCTCCTGGATAGAGACCCCCGCCGCCTCAGCCCAAGAAGCGGACACAGAACATGTCGAACGACCCTGCACCTGAGATGGAGGAGGCAGACCTATAGACTTATAGGACTGGCAGACCGCCAAACGCACCCATCGACTGATCGTAGAAGTAGAAACCTTCTTCCCTTTAGCCACACCCCCACAGGAGACAAACCGGGCAGGAGAAAGCCGAAACCCCAGCGAACGCTGGAGGTAAATCTGAAGAGCCCTGCGAACATCCAAAGAAGAAGGAACAATGGAATCCCCCTCCGTAGGCAAATCAGGAAGGATCGCCTCCTGCTGCAAATGGAACTTGGAGGAAACCTTTGGGAGAAAAGCCAGGTCAAGCCGCAAAACAACCTTATCCTGCAGGAACTGCAAATAAGGGAAGGAAATAAGCAAGGCACCCAACTCACCCAACCGCCGAGCGGAGGTGATGGCCAACAAAAAGGCCACCTTAGCGGACAACCACAACAAGTCTGCCTCCAACAAGGGCTCAAAAGGGGGCAACTGCAGACCCCGCAAAACAGTAGGCAAATCCCAAGAAGGCACAATCACAGGAGAGACCGGACGACGAAGCCGAAAGCTCCGAAGAAGCCGACTCACCAAAGGGGCAACAACTTCCAAGGAAGCCCCCGGACCCCGACAAGCACGAACCGCAGCCCATTGAGCTGACAACGTGGAAGGGGAAAGGTCCTTCAAAAAACCATCCCGGAGAAAGTCAAGAACAGAAGCAGGATCCCCAAGCACAGGATCCACACCATGCGAAGAGCACCAAGAGACAAAAGAGCCCCAATGTCGACCATAGCACTTAAGGGTCGAAGGCCGACGTGACAGCTGGATGTCACGAGCCACCACAGAAGAACAGCCCAAAGACTCCAACGTCAAACGCTCAAGAGCCAGGCCGTCAGATGCAAGCGACGAAGACAGGGCAGAGACAGGATCAGATACTGAAACGGAGCCGGAACTAAGGGAAGCCGGACAAACAGGTCCCCCGCCAGCCGCATCAGGAGAGGAAATCAAAGGCGGCGAGGCCAAAAAGGAGCAATCAACAGCACAGACACTCTCCCCCCGAATCTCCTGTAGCACCCTCGGGAGGAAGGGAATAGGAGGGAAGGCATACAGAAGGCCCGAAGGGCCGAAGGCCAGGGAATCGAAAGAGCATCCACCGCCCAAGCCTGAGGACACACCACCTCCGAACAAAACCTGGGGAGAAGAGCGTTGTGAGGGGAGGCAAAGAGATCGATCCAGGGAGTCCCGAACCGAAGACAAAGGTCTTGGAACAGAGAGATGGTACATAACAGAGGACGGAAGGTTGCGGCTCAAGGCGTCCGCATGAAAATTCAGTTGTCCCAGAAAGTACACAGCCCTCAAGGCCAACAGGTGAGATTCCGCCCAGGCACAAATCATGGAAGCCAGCAGATTCAGAGACGCGCACTTGGTCCCCACCTGGCGGTTCAAGTAACAACGAGCCACCTGATTGTCGGTACGAACCAACAGATTCGTCCCGTGGAGATGAACCTGAAAGAACTGCACCGCCTCCCAAATGGCTGCCAACTCCCGCCAGTTCGAGGAACGGGCGCTGTCCCTCTGAGACCACTGACCCTTGGCCTCCAAGGACCCCAACGTGGCTCCCCAATCCCAAAGACTGGCATCCGTAGTCAACAAGAGGGGAGGAGGAAAACGAAAACGCACCCCTTTCTCCAGATTGGGAGTGCAAAGCCACCAGACCAAGTCCCGAACCAGAGCAGGAGAGAGAGGAACCAGAGTCTCGTAGTCCGCCCGGGAGGGGTCCCACCGAGCCAACAGATGAGTCACCAAGGGCTTGAGGTGCAGGCGAGCCCAAGGAACCACTGCAGTGGTGGCAGCCATCAACCCCTGGACCCGTAACCAAACTCGAGCAGGGGCAGAGGGGTGACTCAACAGATCCCGCAACAGAGTCTGCAGGGAAAGGATCCGAACAGGAGGGAGAAACACCGCCCCCAGAGTGGTGTCGAACAGACCCCCGATGAACTGAAGTCTCTGAACAGGATCCAGATGAGATTTGGCCAGATTCAACTTGAATCCCAGATCCTGGAACAAGGCCAACGTAGCTTCCACCGCCAGAAGAGCCTTAGGAAAGGAGGAAGCAGAGATCAGATAATCATAAATATAGGGAAACACAGAGAAACCCCGATGTTGCAAAACCCCCACAGCTGGAGCCAATACCTTGGTAAAAGTCCTGGGAGCAGTGGAGAGGACGAAAGGCAAAACCTGAAACTGGAAATGCATCCCTTGCACCTCAAACCTCAGGAACCGCTGACTGGCTGGATGGACCGGAACATGAAAATAGGCGTCTAACAAGTTCAGAGAAGCCAAAAAAATCGCCCACCTGGAAGAGGGGAATGACGGACTGCAAGCTGACCATCCGAAAATGATCCAACCGCGCCAACTTGTTCAAAGCCCGGAGATTCAGAATCGGGCGGAAGGAACCATCTGTCTTTGGGACCAGAAACAGATGGGAATAGAACCCCAGGCCCTTCTCCTCCATCGGAACCGGCACAATAGCCCCTTTTGACAACAATATGGCGACGCCGGACAACATGGCAGACCGCCGCACGGGCCTCTTGACAACGGGGTAACCCGAAAGAAGTCCAGAGGGGGAGGACCCCGGAAGGGAATCTGGACCCAGCCTGATGACAGACAAGACCCACTGGTCGGAAATCAGAACTGACCAACGGGCCAGAAATAACCTTAGCCGAGCCCCCACCACGGCATAGTCACTTTTGCTGCTGTTGTTGAGGCCGGGACTTATATTGGAACGCAGCCCCCCCCCCCGACCACGGGCCCGACCATGAAAGGGCTGAGAAGACAACGCCCCCTGAAACCCCGGTTTATGGGAAAAGGATTTATTCTTTGGCACAGGCTGAAAAGGTTTCAACATTTTCTTCTCCTCCGCAGACCGCTGCACCATTGCGTTCAAATCGTCCCCAAAGAGACGGGGACCCTCAAAAGGCAGCTTATGGACCAAGGCCTTCTGAGCAGCATCAAGACGCCAAGGCTTGGTCCAGAGAGACCTCCTACCAGCCACCGCTGCCCCGGCAGCCGAGGAGAAGGCCCACAAAGAATCAAAAGTCACATCAGAGAGGAATTGCGCCAAGACCTCCATCTGTGCCAAAAAAGGAGTAGGGTCCCCTTGACCCTGTAAACAGTCAAATAATTTCTCAAAATCCCTGAGAAGGACCTGCGAAGCATAGGCCGCATAAGTGCTAGCACGCACCCCAAAATGAGAAGCAGCATAAGAACGCTTGAGAGCGGATTCCACCTTCTGCTCCACCGGGTCCGCCAGGGAAGCCTCCTCCGAAGACAAAGAGGAAGACGAAGAAGAAGCCATAGAAGACAAAAGAGAATTGACTTTAGGAACCGGAGGATACTGGGTGTCAAAGTCCGCCAGGCGATACCGCTTCCCCAGAAAGCGAGGAATACCCTGCTAATCAACTTCAAGCCATTCCTTAGCCAGAATATCCTGAAGGACAGCATGAAAGGGTAGGTCATCCACCACAGAGGAACTATACTGGGAGTAAAACCCTTCATCAGATAACGATTTAGGGTCAAAACCCAGCACATCCCGAATATGGACCAGCATGTCCGAGAAAACTTTGCCCGGAACGTACTTTCCTTTAGGGGAATTGTCCATGTCCTCATCATCATCTTTAGATTTTTTTGCCGCTCCAGCAGCGCAGACTGGACAGTAGAATTAATTAACTCCTGCAAATCAGACTTAGAAATCTGCAAAATGTCATCCTCCTGCAGCTCCTGGACATTATGCTGCTTGGACAAGGATTTCGCAGGCACCGGAGAGGAAGCCCCATCACTCATGGCCAGAGCAGAAAGAGCAAACCACACCGGAAGCCCAAAACACACACCAGGAAGTGCCCAGCAACTCCCATGAAATACTGCCCCCAATGAACCAAGTCCCGTGAAACACGAGACTTGGAAACCACAAAGGGCAGCCCTGCGGTCTCCTCCCTCAGCCACAGGACAAAGCACCATGGCTGCGGGGGCCGGACGCTGCTGGAAACCCCCAGCACCGGAACGACCCGAGGCAAGAACATCAAGAAAGCTCCCCGCCCCAGCCCAGCACATGCGCGGGGAGCGTCCTGGCCAAGGAGCAGGAGCGCAGCCGACCGGAGCTCCGGTGCGGCCGCGAGCAGAGAATGCATCAATAAACATTAACAACAGTACAGTAGACCAAAAGGCAAAGAAAAACTCACGGCACCGCAAACATCCCGCCTAAACCGGAACCGGCAACAGGAGACACGGAGCACCAGCGTTAAGACCGAAGTCGGACAGCAGGAAAAAACAGGCATGGCGGTGGGTGGGAGGGGTTTAAGTGACCTTTGGCATTTTATTTTAAAGCGTTTTGATTGGCTGGTTGGAGGCAGGACTGCCTCACTCTGTTAGGACTGGGACGAGGAGGACCCATGATGGGGTAATGGGATTTATAACACCAGTGAGTAACTGCGTCACAGCTGCCACGGCCGACAGAAAGCAGACCGTTATACAAAGGGGTAGCAGTCTCGTGAGAGGGAAGTAAGGAATGAAGCAAAATGACAGACGGGATGCACTCCATGCACAGTCTAGCTGCATGACACCACACCAGCATCCCGTTACGCTCCCAGTGAGGAGTGCCTCCAGCCGCCATTACACATTGAGTTTAGCAATGCATGAGAGCCCGTGTGCGTCTGTAAAACATAGTTCTGTCAAGGGTCGGATTGGTAAGGCGGGCACTCGGGCAATGGGCCGGTGTCCGAGATCCAGCTGTGGGATGCTTTTTTGGCCATCGTGGTGGCCAATATGGGCTGTGTCTGGGCAGTTCAGATGCCGCCACTAGCCCCGTTGGACCCTGAGCGGCCTTTCCGGAGGTAGATGGGCCTCTATTACCTCCCTTTTACCGACAAGGCGGAGGTGTGATTCCTGGTCTCTCGCTGGGCCGGCCATTTAACGTATGCAGATTGAGCAGGGGCAGGGGACCTGCACAGAAGTGACCTCACTTATATTCAGGTGTGGTTCACCAGTGTGAACTTATCCATTAACAAATGAGTCCTGACAACATTTGCATTTTTTTTATCCTAGTGAAATTAAGAAAACATGCCTCTTTTATAGAACCCCCCTTCCTTCTTTTTATAACAGTGTTTTGAAAAAAGACACAATCCACAAATGTGGGCCACAATTTTTTATGGTGTCCAGGCCACTTTTTTATCCCAATCCAACCCTGGTTCTGTCTACCTTTATGTATGTGCCAATGTAACATGCCAGTGAATGCCTGTTACACTTACATACCTGCCAACTCACACGGTGCCACCGTGTGACACACAATATCTGCTCCTATCACACATTCTCCCGGTGAGGAGCCGGTGGCAGGGAATAAGAGCTGAAAACCACTGTAAATAGTGGTTTTCCAGCTCGTTTTCTGAGGCTTTGAACTGCCGACATCCATTATCCAGTGTGAAAACACTACAGGACATCGGCACAAGCCTCAGCAAGGTTTTTTTTTGGGGGGGGGGGGGACAGGGTGGCGGGGTGAGGATCAAAAGCGCCTTTGTAGATACTTCTCGGCACGAGGCCCCACCCCTCCTCGCACAGTGAGATTGTTCTTCAAGTTGGCAGGTATGCACTTGTCCTTGGGTGTTCCTGTCTAACTTGCTAATTTCATCAAAACACATTAGGGTCTGGATGATTCGGAAGACCAGTCAGTGCAACCTCCTCATCTATCCTAACAGGCAAGAACTGACTGCCACTTGAACCAAAACATGAATTAAGTAAGTAAGGGTTACTGCACTGTTTTAGAACGACGGTCCTCATCCACCTAATAGGTGGCATGCTTCATCCTCAGGCCCATCAAGGCACGGGCCTAAATGGTCAAGGTGTAAGCTACTACTCACTGCATTGTTGGGGAGCTTAAGGGGGTTTTGTCTTCTGTTAGAGTATGCATCTATCCCTACCTAAACAAGCATTGGCAATGCCAATAAGTCTGGCTTATGAGCGTACTGTTAAATCAGACCTAAAAATCCATGTGCGTCAATGACTTCCTCCTCCCATCTGTGCTGCTAGCAGAGAAAAAACAACATACATTTCTAGGTATCTAAGACACTTAAAAAGCACCACACTGACATGTGTGTGCCCCTTAAAGTTCAAGCTCAGGTAGTTGGATAAATAAAATAGTCATAGCTGTGGTGGGAGCAAGCATTTTTTTTTGTGGAAGCGCACAACTTATGAGGGCGGAGTCAAATCTCCTCTCCTGGTGATTCTCACATAATTGTCTGGCGACAGCTGCGCTGTAAAGCCAGACCATAAAAAGAGGCTTCCAGTGGGAGGAAAGTGTGCAGAGGGGGAAATGTGCCATGTAAACTAGCTTTTGCAATGGCTGGTTATATTTTATTATGTCCCCCAGAAATAGGGAGGTGCAGGTGGTAGAGAATCCTGACAATCATAAGATCCCATATAATACTGACATTGCATACAGAGACTGATTACTGTGTGGAAAAATGAGTCAATCACGAATTAGTGAAATGGTGGCCACTACAAACCGTGTGCTTGTTTTGTTTTTTGGTTGAAAAGCGATCTTACCATTAGCAAACCTTAATATTTCCCCATCGATCTAGTGGTTGTCAGAATGTATTTTTTTGGGGGGGTTACAGATTACAAATGAACAACATATAAGGAGCACGCCCGACATCCTTAAACCTCAAGCAGATGCAGGTTGAGATAGTTCATTTTCTTTTCTTTTTTCACTTTCTAGCAGAGAGGGAGACTCATCCTGATGAATGCCACCGACACCTCACAATAGTAGGGTTAATTTAGGCAGAAACGTGTCGACGTCCGCAAGTGGGTAGAATCATTCCTCACATACATTTTAATCCTAGATCTGGAGGCCATACTAAACTATAACACAATCCCACAAGATAGTTTTAAGGAACACATTTTCCCCTCTGCACAATTTCCTCACACCTGAAGCCACTTTTTTAAGGCAGGCATACATTCATATCCTAAAAGTAAACAAAACATCGTTAAGCTCCCCAACAATGTAGTGGGTAGTAGCTTGCACTTTACTCATTTTAGCCGGTTCCAGGAGGGGCCCTAGGACGCAGCATTCCACGTATTAGTGGGTGGGGGCCTTCGTCCTAAAAACAGTGAAGTATTCCACACTCACTGAATCCATATTTTGGTTCAAGTGGCAGTCACGTCTTGCATGTTATAACTTGCCTATGTGCCTGTCATACACATGGGTGTGCTCAACCTCTATGTGGGTCTCCATGCATAAAGCCTATGTGTGGGTGTGCATCTGTCACCTGTCTGTGGCAACCGACCTGTGTTCACCTCTCAAACCTGCTAGTGTCTATGTGCCTCGCAAATGTGCCTATACCATCTGATAAACCTGCCTGTAAGCCTGTCAGTCTGCTAGTATGATCCGAACCTACCAGCTGGCATATTTTATCCCGGCATGGCTGTGAGTGCTTTATATGATGTCAATACAGCGATGAACAGAAGCCTCAAATATCAGCAAAAGCATACATAGGACACCACTCCAGCCCTCAGTGAAAAACAAACGGCTGCTTGTCAATATTCGGAAGCACATAAAATATGCATCCTGAGCGATCAATCCCTTGACAGCCCTAATGTTGCGTTACTGGATATCAAGTGCCATGCTATCATTGAAGTAATGTTAAAGGGTGGTTTTTACACCAGCTTAATTTGTGCTGGGGTGCTCTATCTAAAATAAGGAAATACACGTGTGAGAGGCAGGAACTGAATCAAGATTGTTTACAATTTATTTGAAGACACAATTCTAAACAATAATTTCAAGAAACATTTAATTATAAAGCTACTTGGATTTAGCAAAGACCAAGTGTTAAAGAAATATTTTAAAATGGTGAGCAAAACCATGTAATTGGAATGAGGCTTAAAATCATAATAATGCAATGATAGAAATAAGTTTCAAAATACAAAATACAATGAATAATGTGCAACCTTAACAAGAATTCTAAAAATGAGAACGGTCAACCGGGGATCACGGAGCACGTGACTCAAGTAGTTTCACGGTGCAAGGTGGTCCGTCGAGTGGACTGTGGGAAGCTCTTTTATACTGATTAAATGAGGAAGAGCTTGACCACAAGTCCGTCACATGACAGGTGTTAAAGTTCAATCATACCATAATTTGCACATTTATCAGAAATGATGTGCGTCACTTCACGGAATTTTTATAAGAAAGCGGAAAATTACAAAAGGTTATAGGTCATATTCTCACGCCATGTAGCTTGTCTTTAGTTACTTGAAGCTAGCAAAAATACAATAATATCGAAGAAAGTGAAAGATTGCACCTGGCCCCCACCTCAGTGCACCCCGTGTGTTCCTCTTAGCTCGAGATGTTCCCTGTTTCTGTAGTCAGTGTTCGTGAGAAGAGAACCGCACTCCGGGGACAACGAAGGAGTGGGGGCTCGGTGAGATTTTGTTTACCAAGAAGACGGAGCCGGGGCTGGTGTCCTTTGCAGAGGAGATGTGTTGTGATGTTATCAGAGAGGCATAAGGCCTACTGTATTTAGAAACCAATTGAAAACAGCATGGTCAATTTAACAAATCCCTGTGTGCTGGCTGGTGAGGCCATATGAGGGTCTCATGCTTCAGGGTTTGCTTACAAGCTATACCCTCCAATGACAAGATTAGGGTCATTTACTATTGTTTGTTCTTTCAGCTTTTTGGTAGGTAAACACACTATTGCAAGTATGTCGGTATACCCCTCGTCTGCAAACAATTGACATCGTAACTATTGTTACTTGTGATGTTTCCCTTTGTATATACTGTAGCCATTGGTACTCATTTCCATATGTATTTTTTGTGGTGATATTACTTTTGCCGGCACAAGCTGTAATATTTTGTAACTAGGGCGCCTTCCCCTACCGTCATCCTTCCGATACGAATGCACCCGTTTTTTACTTCGTTCATTGTGTGACTCGGATCGGCTGCTCTCTACCTATCGGTCGGTTCTAACAGATCGGGGGACCCTTCGTCATTTATGTTATTTCTTGTTTTTAGGTCCCATTAATATTACAATATAATGTAGTTTACATGATTGTGGGTTATAATTTATGGCATTAGTGGATCGGCTCCATGATCATAGAAAGCATAAAGCTTACTTAAATCCGTACATGTGGATTAATTGTGGTCCGTGTACTGTGATATTTTCATGTGTCAGGCTCTCACCATTACTTTCGTACAATGCATATTATCAAACCACCTGCTCCAAGATGGTGGCTATGTTCGCTTACTTTTACAAACCTTATTAGTCTTAGGTGACGTACATGTCACGTGCTCCCTGGTCATGTGACTTTCGACAGTATCGCTTAAATCCAAGATGGCCATCGGCATCATTTCGCCTACACTGCGAACGGTCACACGCGTCTCTGTGTGTGGATACTGTCCTTTGGAAGGGTGAGTACGCGTATTTGCCTCTTAGAGATATGGTGATGCCAGGTTTTATGTGTTTTGTTTTTACTCATTGTTGGTTCTGGATTTTGTTGTTAGGTCGCAAACTTACCAGGGTTTTGCTCCCTACGTTTGTCATTGACCACTATGATGTTGTGTACTTAAATGGACGCGACGTATGGTCCACGTAACGAAATTGGATTTTACTGAGTCATACAGGATATTACACAAGGGTGAGTTGTCATCCCTCATTTAGGACTATCTTGTCCTGGCGGTTGGGGCAGCATTTTAATATTCATTTATCTCCATGCTTACAGGTCGTAAACATAGCGGCCTACATGCCACAACTTGGAACTCAGGACTTATCAGTGTTTCTTGCGTTAAATTACAGTTGTCATTTTGGTGAGTGTCTCTATAGACATAAGGGGCACCAACTGATTTTTCCTTTTTCACACTAGCATAGGTTTTTTATATATTGGGGGCACTTATTGCTTACTCCACCTCTACACAGGTATTGGAGTGGCATGTATGCATATATTCTTATATTGCATACACCTTAGTTCTTAAGCACCGATGGAGAAAAGAAAAAAAAAAATGTGTTTTTACATCGTGCTTCTATCTGCTCCACTGTTATGTAAACTACCATTTCGAGATGATTGTCATTGAAGTGTATGATTTTGGTGGGCGGATCAGTTAAATCCCACTGTTTTCTCCTGTGATAGCAAGTATAGTGAGTCACTATTAACCTATTTGGACTCCCGCGTTTCATCTTTACTCACACCTCTTTATAGGTGTTATTGATACATATATATCGAAATTTCAATATTGTGGTCTTCTATATTATTGATCGGACATGTACGGCATATGTACATATGTTCCCAACCATATGCCACTCTATAGCAATACATCCCCCTCCTTGTGGTTCATCTTTTTTTAATTATGTGTAAAACATGTGGGATCATACAATATGTTAATTCAAATTTTCAAATTTGTTTGGCTAGACTGCTTGGTACAATATATTGAATTTTGGCTTTGGAGTGCGCAAACGGACGTTGGCCTTGGAAGCATCCACACTGGACCGCACCATATTATTATTCCCATATTGGTGGGTTCATTCTATAGCACTCAGGAGATTTAGGATCACTTCACTTGGTCTTATGGTGCTTCTCTATACATCACGGCTCTTTTTATATTCGCAGTACTTTTTAAGATATCACGTGGTTCTGTTCTCTCTTTTATTTATTTATTGCATGACTGGGACATTGAGGTCTTCTTCTTCTTGATGACTTTGATACCGGCTTTTTCTTGATCTGTCCTTTCCGTCTTTTTTCTAATTTAGATAACTAATATATTCTGATCGTGATTTATGATTACTTTAGATTTAGTGTAAGGTTTCGTCTTCCTCCACCATACTAGAATTGGTCTGACAAACCGAATGTTTTGTGAGATTTTATCCCTTTGTAATAGTTTTTTTAAACTTTTGTATGTATATAGCGCATTGATTGTATGATATTTACTTTTTCCAGCTTTGAAAAAGTTTAAGTATAGACGAAACACGTGTCGGCAAAATCGTGTGCTGGGAATCTTTGAAAAATTAATAAAAAGAGAAAAGAATTATCGCCTAATGACGTCTTTGGACTAATTACATGTTCTGCATACTCGTTGTCTCATTGGATTGTCCTTATTAAGATATGTCAAGGAATGCATTTGAATTCAGACTTTGCTCATTATTTGTCCAATACTGTACTTGGATTGTCATACATATTAATGGGTGTGCTGTAACAGCTTTTTTCTAGTGTATTTATATGCATGTTAGTTTCTAATGTGCAAATAGCACCTTCAGGTAGTAGGTGTAACAGGCTACTCTAGCCCCATGTCTAATTATAGCAACAAAATTGTTCACACTTATTGTTGTCAGTTACAAATACGTTGCTCATATTGATGTGCGGTTCTCTCCCTTATAGGGACCACTACTACCTATCAGTTTTTTCACTCTTCCTCATTTAATCAGTATAAAAGAGCTGCCCACAGTCCACTCGACGGACCACCTTGCACCGTGAAACTACTTGAGTCACGTGCTCCGTGATCCCCGGTTAACCGTTCTCATTTTTAGAATTCTTGTTAAGGTTGCACATTATTCATTGTATTTTGAAACGTATTTCTATCATTGCATTATTATGATTTTAAGCCTCATTGCAATTACATGGTTTTGCTCACCATTTTAAAATATTAATTTAACACTTGGTCTTTGCTAAATCCAAGTAGCTTTATAATTAAATGTTTCTTGAAATTATTGTTTAGAATTGTGTCTTCAAATAAATTGTAAACAATCTTGATTCAGTTCCTGCCTCTCACACGTGTATTTCCTTATTTTAGATAGAGCACCCCTGCACAAATTAAGCTGGTGTAAAAACTACCCTTTAACAGTAACCCGGGTGAGGCAAGCTTTTTCTTCTAAAACTTCCCCAGGACTTTGGCAGGTGTGGATGTGGTGCCGGCTCGCATAATGGTGAGCGACTCCTTAATAATCTGAAATCTGTCTTCCTGCCACTTTCATTGAAGAGTAAATTGCACTGGAATTGTGTCCTGTAGTTCAGTGTCCCCTGCCCACCTGGTAGAGGGAAGGTGGTGGCAGGTCAGGTGCTATAATCTGTATAAAGTCTCCCAGCTTTGCCCCTTATCGCCTCTCAAGCTGCAGACTTTGCTTTGGTTGGAATGGTGCATACCAGAAAGGGTGGATAACGCCTATTATACATGGAAGCCACGATCGCGATGTGTAAAGGACAGTGACCAATATATCTGGCTTACATCTGAAAGTGCTTAGTTACAGATAGGGGAGTTGAGCACACTCAATATCTCATGAATTCACTCTGCCACTCCTTCTTGCACTTATGCATCCGTTCATCTACCCATTGATTTCTTTCTGCATTTACCCACTCAATCATCCACCATATCACAAGTACACACACTCATCAATAAATGAAGGTGCACTTTCACTTATGAAACAGACGACTGGCTTTGCCAATGCTTGCTTACAAAAGTGATCAAACTGATTTTGAGTTTCATAGAGCGGAGTAGAGTGGAGCAAAGTGTCTCAGAGTGTAATGGACAGTTGTGGAGTGGAGTAGAGTTGAGTATCGTGGAGTGGAATAATGTCATAGAATGTCGCAGAGTGGAGTGGCAGAGTAGAGTTCCATTGAATGGAGTGGCATAGAGTGGCGTAGAGTGTCAGAGTGGCGTAGAGTGCAGATAAATGTCAGAGTGGAGTGACAAAGAGTGGAGTAGAGTGGAGTAAAGTGGAGTGGCACCGAGTGGCATAAAGTGGCATAGACTGGTATGGTGTGGAGTAGAGTGCAATAGAGTGGCATAGAGCGGAGTAGAGTGCTGTATAGTGGAGTTGCATAAAGTGGAGTGGCAAAGAGTAGAGTGGAGTAGAGTGGGACAGCCTGGAGCAGAGTGGCACCGAGTGGAGTAGGGTGTTGTGGAGTAGCAAACAGTGGATGGAGGGCCGCACAGGGGATGGAGGGCCGCACAGGGGATGGAGGGCCGCACAGGGGATGGAGGGCCGCACAGGGGATAGAGGGCCGCACAGGGGATAGAGGGCCGGACAGGGGATAGAGGGCCGGACAGGGGATAGAGGGCCGGACAGGGGATAGAGGGCCACACAGGGGATGGAGGGCCACACAGGGGATGGAGGGCCACACAGGGGATGGAGGGCCACACAGGGGATGGAGGGCCACACAGGGGATGGAGGGCCACACAGGGGATGGAGGGCCACACAGGGGATGGAGGGCCACACAGGGGATGGAGGGCCACACAGGGGATGGAGGGCCACACAGGGGATGGAGGGCCACACAGGGGATGGAGGGCCACACAGGGGATGGAGGGCCGCACAAGGGAGTAGTGTGGAGTGAAGGGGCGTAGTGTGGAGTGGGGTGGAGTGGCGTAGAGTGGGGTGGGATGGAGTGGCGTAGAGTGGGGTGGGATGCAGTGGCGTAGAGTGGGGTGGGATGCAGTGGCGTGTAGTGGAGTGACGTAGAGTGTAGTGGAGTAGAGTGTAGTGGAGTGACGTAGAGTGTAGTGGAGTAGAGTGTAGTGGAGTAGAGTGTAGTGGAGTGGCGTAGAGTGTAGTGGAGTGGCGTAGAGTGTAGTGGAGTGGCGTAGAGTGTAGTGGAGTGGCGTAGAGTGTAGTGGAGTGGCGTAGAGTGGAGTGGAGTGGCGTAGAGTGGCGTAGAGTGGAGTGGGGTGGAGTGGCGTAGGGTTGAGTGGCGTAGGGTGTAGTGGAGTGGCGTAGGGTGTAGTGGAGTGGCAAAGGGTGTAGTGGAGTGGCAAAGGGTGTAGTGGAGTGGCGTGTGGCGGAGTGGCGTAGGGTGTAGTGGAGTGGCGTAGGGTGTAGCGGAGTGGCGTAGGGTGTAGCGGAGTGGCGTAGGGTGTAGCGGAGTGGCGTAGGGTGTAGTGGAGTGGCGTAGGGTGTAGTGGAGTGGCGTAGGGTGTAGTGGAGTGGCGTAGGGTGTAGTGGAGTGGCGTAGGGTGTAGTGGAGTGGCGTAGAGTGTAGTGGAGTGGCGTAGAGTGTAGTGGAGTGGCGTAGAGTGTAGTGGAGGGTCGCAGAGTGGAGAATGGTGTCATGGAGTACAGTAAAGTGTCATGGAGTACAGTAAAGTGGCGTGGCATAGGGTGGAGTGGCGTTGTAGTGTGTGAGAGTGGAGTGAAGTGGAGTGGCGTAGAGCAGAGGGTGCAGAGTGGAGAGGCGGAGGATGGAATGGCGTCATAGAACGCTAGAGTGAAGTGCCTTGAAGTGCCATAGCGCGGAGGGGCGTAGAGCAGAGGTTCACAGAGTGAAGTGAAGGGTCGCTGTGAGGAGTGTTGTAGAGTGAAGTGAAGGGTCGCTGTGAGGAGTGTTGTAGAGTGTTGTGGAGGGGCGCAGAGTGTTGTGGAGGGGCGCAGAGTGTTGTGGAGGGGCGTAGAGTTTCGTGGAGGGGCGTAGAGTGTGGTGGAGGGGCGTAGAGTGTGGTGGAGGGGCGTAGAGTGTGGTGGAGGGGCGTAGAGTGTGGTGGAGGGGCGTAGAGTGTGGTGGAGGGGCGTAGAGTGTGGTGGAGGGGCGTAGAGTGTGGTGGAGGGGCAGTGGAGTGTGGTGGAGGGGCAGTGGAGTGCGGTGGAGGGGCAGTGGAGTGCGGTGGAGGGGCAGTGGAGTGCGGTGGAGGGGCAGTGGAGTGCGGTGGAGGGGCAGTGGAGTGCGGTGGAGGGGCAGTGGAGTGCGGTGGAGGGGCAGTGGAGTGCGGTGGAGGGGCAGTGGAGTGCGGTGGAGGGGCAGTGGAGTGCGGTGGAGGGGCATGGAGTGTGGTGGAGGGGCATGGAGTGCGGTGGAGGGGCATGGAGTGCGGTGGGGGGCGTAGCGTGCGGTGGGGGGCGTAGCGTGCGGTGGGGGGCGTAGCGTGCGGTGGGGGCGTAGCGTGCGGTGGGGGGCGTAGCGTGCGGTGGGGGCGTAGCGTGCGGTGGGGGCGTAGCGTGCGGTGGGGGGCGTAGCGTGCGGTGGGGGCGTAGCGTGCGGTGGAGGGGCGTAGCGTGCGGTGGAGGGGCGTAGCGTGCGGTGGAGGGGCGTAGCGTGCGGTGGAGGGGCGTAGCGTGCGGTGGAGGGGCGTAGCGTGCGGTGGAGGGGCGTAGCGTGCGGTGGAGGGCGTAGCGTGCGGTGGAGGGGCGTAGCGTGCGGTGGAGGGGCGTAGCGTGCGGTGGAGGGGCGTAGCGTGCGGTGGAGGGGCGTAGCGTGCGGTGGAGGGGCGTAGCGTACGGTGGGGGGCGTAGCGTGCGGTGGGGGGCGTAGCGTGCGGTGGGGGCGTAGCGTGCGGTGGGGGCGTAGCGTGCGGTGGGGGCGTAGCGTGCGGTGGGGGCGTAGCGTGCGGTGGGGGCGTAGCGTGCGGTGGGGGCGTAGCGTGCGGTGGGGGGCGTAGCGTGTGGTGGGGGGCGTAGCGTGTGGTGGGGGCGTAGCGTGTGGTGGGGGCGTAGCGTGTGGTGGGGCGTAGGGTGTGGTGGGGGCGTAGCGTGTGGTGGGGGCGTAGCGTGTGGTGGGGGCGTAGGGTGTGGTGGGGGCGTAGAGTGTAGTGGAGTGCCGTAGAGTGTAGTGGAGGGTCGCAGAGTGGAGAATGGTGTCATGGAGTACAGTAAAGTGTCATGGAGTACAGTAAAGTGGCGTGGCATAGGTTGGAGTGGCGTCGTAGTGTGTGAGAGTGAAGTGGAGTGAAGTGGAGTGGCGTAGAGCAGAGGGTGCAGAGTGGAGAGGCGGAGGATGGAATGGCGTCATAGAACGCTAGAGTGAAGTGCCTTGAAGTGCCATAGCGCGGAGGGGCGTAGAGCAGAGGTTCACAGAGTGAAGTGAAGGGTCGCTGTGAGGAGTGTTGTAGAGTGAAGTGAAGGGTCGCTGTGAGGAGTGTTGTAGAGTGTTGTGGAGGGGCGCAGAGTGTTGTGGAGGGGCGCAGAGTGTTGTGGAGGGGCGTAGAGTTTCGTGGAGGGGCGTAGAGTGTGGTGGAGGGGCGTAGAGTGGGGTGGAGGGGCGTAGAGTGTGGTGGAGGGGCGTAGAGTGTGGTGGAGGGGCGTAGAGTGTGGTGGAGGGGCGTGGAGTGTGGTGGAGGGGCAGTGGAGTGTGGTGGAGGGGCAGTGGAGTGCGGTGGAGTGGCAGTGGAGTGCGGTGGAGGGGCAGTGGAGTGCGGTGGAGGGGCAGTGGAGTGCGGTGGAGGGGCAGTGGAGTGCGGTGGAGGGGCAGTGGAGTGCGGTGGAGGGGCATGGAGTGCGGTGGGGGGCATGGAGTGCGGTGGGGGCGTAGCGTGCGGTGGGGGCATAGCGTGCGGTGGGGGCGTAGCGTGCGGTGGGGGGCGTAGCGTGCGGTGGGGGGGCGTAGCGTGCGGTGGGGGCGTAGCGTGCGGTGGGGGGCGTAGCGTGCGGTGGGGGGCGTAGCGTGCGGTGGGGGCGTAGCATGCGGTGGGGGCGTAGCGTGCAGTGGGGGCGTAGCGTGCGGTGGAGGGGCGTAGCGTGCGGTGGAGGGGCGTAGCGTGCGGTGGAGGGGCGTAGCGTGTGGTGGAGGGGCGTAGCGTGCGGTGGAGGGGCGTAGCGTGCGGTGGAGGGGCGTAGCGTGCGGTGGAGGGCGTAGCGTGCGGTGGAGGGGCGTAGCGTGCGGTGGGGGGCGTAGCGTGCGGTGGGGGGCGTGAGCGTGCAGTGGGGGGCGTAGCGTGCGGTGGGGGCGTAGCGTGCGGTGGGGGCGTAGCGTGCGGTGGGGGCGTAGCGTGCGGTGGGGGGCGTAGCGTGCGGTGGGGGCGTAGCGTGCGGTGGGGGCGTAGCGTGCGGTGGGGGGGCGTAGCGTGTGGTGGGGGCGTAGCGTGTGGTGGGGGCGTAGCGTGTGGTGGGGGCGTAGCGTGTGGTGGGGCGTAGGGTGTGGTGGGGGCGTAGCGTGTGGTGGGGCGTAGGGTGTGGTGGGGCGTAGGGTGTGGTGGGGGCGTAGGGTGTGGTGGGGGCGTAGAGTGTTGTGGAGGGGCGTAGAGTGTTGTGGAGGGGCGTAGAGTGTTGTGGAGGGGCGTAGAGTGTTGTGGAGGGGCGTAGAGTGTTGTGGAGGGGCGTAGAGTGTTGTGGAGGGGCGTAGAGTGTTGTGGAGGGGCGTAGAGTGTTGTGGAGGGGCGTAGAGTGTTGTGGAGGGGCGTAGAGTGTTGTGGAGGGGCGTAGAGTGTTGTGGAGGGGCGTAGAGTGTTGTGGAGGGGCGTAGAGTGTTGTGGAGGGGCGTAGAGTGTTGTGGAGGGGCGTAGAGTGTTATGGAGGGGCGTAGAGTGTTATGGAGGGGCATAGAGTGTGGTGGAGCAGAGGGGAGTGGAGCGGTGTAGAGTGGAGGGGCATAGAATAGAGTGGATGGGACGGGAGTGGAGTGGACAGGAGTGGAGGGGCATAGAGTGGCATGGAGGGGAGTGGACAGGAGTGGAGGGGCATAGAGTGGCATGGAGGGGAGTGGATTAGAGTGGAGGGACGGAGTGGCATAGACTGGAGTGGAGGTGTAAAGAGTGGAGTGGCGTGGCATATAGTAGAGTGGCGTGTAGTGGAGCAGAGGGTCACAGAGTGGAGGGTCGTGGAGTGGAGTGGCATGGCGTCAGAGTGCCTAGAGTGGAGGGGCCTGGAGTGGAGGGGCCTAGAGTGGACTGGAGGGGTATAGAGTGAAGTGTCGTAGAGTGGAGTGTTGTACAGCGGAGTAGAGTGTCGTGGAGTGTCGCAGACTGGCATAGCGTGTCAGAGTGGTGTAAAGTGGTATAGCATGGAGCAGAGTAAAATGTCAAAGTGGCGTGGTGTGAGTGTACTAGAGTGGAAAGGTATAAACTGTCTTAGAGTGGAGTGCCAGAGTGGAATGCCGTAGAGTAGAGTGGAGTTAAGTGTCAGAGAGAAGTGGAGTGTAGAGTAGAGCGCATCGACTGTCAGAGTGTCATAGAGAGGAGTGTCATGGAGTACAGTAGCCTAGAGTAAAGTGGCACAGAGTGGAGTGGCACAGAGTGTTGTAGAGCAGAGTGGCGTAGAAAGTAGGAGAGTGCCATAGTGTATCTTGGAGTGGGCTAGAGTGGAGTGTTGTAGAGTAGAGTGGCCTATAGTGGCATGGAGAGTGGGATAGAGTGGAGTACAATGTCGTAGAGGGCCGTACAGTAGAGGGTTGTAGAGTGGAGTAGTGTGGTGGAGGGGCGTAGAGTGTGGTGGAGGGGCGTAGAGTGTGGTGGAGGGGCGTAGAGTGTGGTGGAGGGGCGTAGAGTGTGGTGGAGGGGCGTAGAGTGTGGTGGAGGGGCAGTGGAGTGCGGTGGAGGGGCAGTGGAGTGCGGTGGAGGGGCAGTGGAGTGCGGTGGAGGGGCAGTGGAGTGCGGTGGAGGGGCAGTGGAGTGCGGTGGAGGGGCAGTGGAGTGCGGTGGGAGGGGCAGTGGAGTGCGGTGGAGGGGCAGTGGAGTGCGGTGGAGGGGCAGTGGAGTGCGGTGGAGGGGCAGTGGAGTGCGGTGGAGGGGCAGTGGAGTGCGGTGGAGGGGCATGGAGTGCGGTGGAGGGGCATGGAGTGCGGTGGGGGGGCGTAGCGTGCGGTGGGGGGGCGTAGCGTGCGGTGGGGGGGCGTAGCGTGCGGTGGGGGGCGTAGCGTGCGGTGGGGGGCGTAGCGTGCGGTGGGGGGCGTAGCGTGCGGTGGGGGGCGTAGCGTGCGGTGGGGGGCGTAGCGTGCGGTGGGGGCGTAGCGTGCAGTGGGGGGCGTAGCGTGCGGTGGAGGGGCGTAGCGTGCGGTGGAGGGGCGTAGCGTGCGGTGGAGGGGCGTAGCGTGCGGTGGAGGGGCGTAGCGTGCGGTGGAGGGGCGTAGCGTGCGGTGGAGGGGCGTAGCGTGCGGTGGAGGGGCGTAGCGTGCGGTGGAGGGGCGTAGCGTGCGGTGGGGGGCGTAGCGTGCGGTGGGGGCGTAGCGTGCGGTGGGGGGCGTAGCGTGCGGTGGGGGCGTAGCGTGCGGTGGGGGCGTAGCGTGCGGTGGGGGGCGTAGCGTGCGGTGGGGGCGTAGCGTGCGGTGGGGGGCGTAGCGTGCGGTGGGGGCGTAGCGTGCGGTGGGGGGCGTAGCGTGCGGTGGGGGGCGTAGCGTGTGGTGGGGGCGTAGCGTGTGGTGGGGGTGTGGTGGGGGCGTAGGGTGTGGTGGGGGCGTAGCGTGTGGTGGGGGCGTAGGGTGTGGTGGGGGCGTAGAGTGTAGTGGAGTGGCGTAGAGTGTAGTGGAGTGGCGTAGAGTGTAGTGGAGGGTCGCAGAGTAGAGAATGGTGTCATGGAGTACAGTAAAGTGTCATGGAGTACAGTAAAGTGGCGTGGCATAGGTTGGAGTGGCGTCGTAGTGTGTGAGAGTGAAGTGGAGTGAAGTGGAGTGGCGTAGAGCAGAGGGTGCAGAGTGGAGAGGCGGAGGATGGAATGGCGTCATAGAACGCTAGAGTGAAGTGCCTTGAAGTGCCATAGCGCGGAGGGGCGTAGAGCAGAGGTTCACAGAGTGAAGTGAAGGGTCGCTGTGAGGAGTGTTGTAGAGTGAAGTGAAGGGTCGCTGTGAGGAGTGTTGTAGAGTGTTGTGGAGGGGCGCAGAGTGTGGTGGAGGGGCGCAGAGTGTGGTGGAGGGGCGTAGAGTGTGGTGGAGGGGCGTAGAGTGTGGTGGAGGGGCGTAGAGTGTGGTGGAGGGGCGTAGAGTGTGGTGTGAGGGGCGTGAGAGTGTGGTGGAGGGGCGTAGAGTGTGGTGGAGGGGCGTAGAGTGTGGTGGAGGGGCAGTGGAGTGTGGTGGAGGGGCAGTGGAGTGCGGTGGAGGGGCAGTGGAGTGCGGTGGAGGGGCAGTGGAGTGCGGTGGAGGGGCAGTGGAGTGCGGTGGAGGGGCAGTGGAGTGCGGTGGAGGGGCAGTGGAGTGCGGTGGAGGGGCAGTGGAGTGTGGTGGAGGGGCATGGAGTGCGGTGGGGGGGCATGGAGTGTGGTGGGGGCGTAGCGTGCGGTGGGGGGCATAGCGTGCGGTGGGGGGCGTAGCGTGCGGTGGGGGCGTAGCGTGCGGTGGGGGGTCGTAGCGTGCGGTGGGGGGGCGTAGCGTGCGGTGGGGGGCGTAGCATGCAGTGGGGGGCGTAGCGTGCGGTGGAGGGGCGTAGCGTGCGGTGGAGGGCGTAGCGTGCGGTGGAGGGGCGTAGCGTGCGGTGGAGGGCGTAGCGTGCGGTGGAGGGGCGTAGCGTGCGGTGGAGGGGCGTAGCGTGCGGTGGAGGGGCGTAGCGTGCGGTGGGGGCGTAGCGTGCGGTGGGGGCGTAGCGTGCGGTGGGGGGCGTAGCGTGCGGTGGGGGCGTAGCGTGCGGTGGGGGGCGTAGCGTGCGGTGGGGGGCGTAGCGTGCGGTGGGGGGCGTAGCGTGGGGTGGGGGGCGTAGCGTGGGGTGGGGGCGTAGCGTGTGGTGGGGGGCGTAGCGTGTGGTGGGGGCGTAGCGTGTGGTGGGGGCGTAGCGTGTGGTGGGGGCGTAGCGTGTGGTGGGGCGTAGGGTGTGGTGGAGGCGTAGCGTGTGGTGGGGCGTAGGGTGTGGTGGGGCGTAGGGTGTGGTGGGGCGTAGGGTGTGGTGGGGGCGTAGGGTGTGGTGGGGGGGCGCAGAGTGTTGTGGAGGGGCGTAGAGTGTTGTGGAGGGGCGTAGAGTGTTGTGGAGGGGCGTAGAGTGTTGTGGAGGGGCGTAGAGTGTTGTGGAGGGGCGTAGAGTGTTGTGGAGGGGCGTAGAGTGTTGTGGAGGGGCGTAGAGTGTTGTGGAGGGGCGTAGAGTGTTGTGGAGGGGCGTAGAGTGTTGTGGAGGGGCGCAGAGTGTTGTGGAGGGGCGCAGAGTGTTGTGGAGGGGCGTAGAGTTTCGTGGAGGGGCGTAGAGTGTGGTGGAGGGGCGTAGAGTGTGGTGGAGGGGCGTAGAGTGTGGTGGAGGGGCGTAGAGTGTGGTGGGGGCGTAGCGTGTGGTGGGGGCGTAGCGTGTGGTGGGGGCGTAGCGTGTGGTGGGGCGTAGGGTGTGGTGGGGGCGTAGCGTGTGGTGGGGCGTAGGGTGTGGTGGGGCGTAGGGTGTGGTGGGGGCGTAGGGTGTGGTGGGGGGCGTAGAGTGTTGTGGTGGGGGGCGTAGAGTGTTGTGGAGGGGCGTAGAGTGTTGTGGAGGGGCGTAGAGTGTTGTGGAGGGGCGTAGAGTGTTGTGGAGGGGCGTAGAGAGTTGTGGAGGGGCGTAGAGTGTTGTGGAGGGGCGTAGAGTGTTGTGGAGGGGCGTAGAGTGTTGTGGAGGGGCGTAGAGTGTTGTGGAGGGGCGTAGAGTGTTGTGGAGGGGCGTAGAGTGTTGTGGAGGGGCGTAGAGTGTTATGGAGGGGCATAGAGTGTTATGGAGGGGCATAGAGTGTGGTGGAGCAGAGGGGAGTGGAGCGGTGTAGAGTGGAGGGGCATAGAATAGAGTGGATGGGACGGGAGTGGAGTGGACAGGAGTGGAGGGGCATAGAGTGGCATGGAGGGGAGTGGACAGGAGTGGAGGGGCATAGAGTGGCATGGAGGGGAGTGGATTAGAGTGGAGGGACGGAGTGGCATAGACTGGAGTGGAGGTGTAAAGAGTGGAGTGGCGTGGCATATAGTAGAGTGGCGTGTAGTGGAGCAGAGGGTCACAGAGTGGAGGGTCGTGGAGTGGAGTGGCATGGCGTCAGAGTGCCTAGAGTGGAGGGGCCTGGAGTGGAGGGGCCTAGAGTGGACTGGAGGGGTATAGAGTGAAGTGTCGTAGAGTGGAGTGTTGTACAGCGGAGTAGAGTGTCGTGGAGTGTCGCAGACTGGCATAGCGTGTCAGAGTGGTGTAAAGTGGTATAGCATGGAGCAGAGTAAAATGTCAAAGTGGCGTGGTGTGAGTGTACTAGAGTGGAAAGGTATAAACTGTCTTAGAGTGGAGTGCCAGAGTGGAATGCCGTAGAGTAGAGTGGAGTGGAGTTAAGTGTCAGAGAGAAGTGGAGTGTAGAGTAGAGCGCATCGACTGTCAGAGTGTCATAGAGAGGAGTGTCATGGAGTACAGTAGCCTAGAGTAAAGTGGCACAGAGTGGAGTGGCACAGAGTGTTGTAGAGCAGAGTGGCGTAGAAAGGAGGAGAGTGCCATAGTGTATCTTGGAGTGGGCTAGAGTGGAGTGTTGTAGAGTAGAGTGGCCTATAGTGGCATGGAGAGTGGGATAGAGTGGAGTACAATGTCGTAGAGGGCCGTACAGTAGAGGGTTGTAGAGTGGAGTAGTGTGGAGTGGCATAGAGTGAAGGGGAGTAGAGTGACGTAGAGTAGCGTGGCTTTGAGTGGAGTATGCATGGTGTGGTAGTGCACTGCTATTACAAATAACCCATTTTCAATTGAAATGACCATCACACTGCCACAGACGTACAGTTTTACTGCTAAAAGTATACAACGCACAAAATGTGTGGAAATGGCATCACCTAGTGTATGGATTTGTTTGATTGTACTTAAATATTTCTTTCCAGCAAACTTCTGATCGACAAAAAATGTGCTTCATTTGTTCTTTACTAATTATGATTTATTCTGATATATGTGCACAGCTTATTTACAGACATTTACATTTTGCTGAATGCAAGAAAAACGCCTTCCTTTCACATCCCCAGATTGTCAGATAAATCCTCTCACTTTGAAATCAGAGACATAAAAGTATACACATCAGATGTATCAGGACAAGAAAAGAATTTAAAGGCCTGTTTACAGGAAGTAAGCCACTTGTGGAAGAATACAGTAAACATGGTATGCTCTACGTGGAGGTGGGGGATATCGGGGGAAGGGACAAAAACATGCTGGATAGCCTAAAACAAATAAAGCCAGCAAATGGAAAGCAAGCAAATGTGAGTTACAAACCACAGAGGCAATGGTAAGCATTAGGTGTAATGCATTCTTAGGTCAGCTTTCAGAATGTCCCCAAGAAGTCTTCAGCAACTAGACAGCTGTGCTGTCTGGTAGGCTTCTTCGACCTAAAACTGTCCTGCAGTGGAGAAATTTTGTAACAGGTGTAAGGAAAGGGGTCATTTTGGCCGAATGTGTAAAGGCAGAAAGTTTACTTTAGTTACCAATGAACCAGGCGATGAGCCATGTTTTGACACCAACGTAGTGATGGGTGTTGGGACTGAAAAACGTTGTCAAGGTTTTCGGAAGCGTGTATTTTTGTTAGGTCTAAGTACAGTTCATGGTTGATTTTGGCATGTGCTACACCATCCTTGCGTAAGATTTAGTGCAAGCATTGTGGAAAGGAAGGAAATTATCGCCCAAAGATCTACAGCCTGGAAGTTCTACTTCGCATAGAATAAACGTTCTGGGCTTCCTGTGGTGTGACATGGGTTCTGTTGGTGGAGAACTAAAGGGAAGGGGTATGTAGCAGACAAGGTTGGTCCAATTTTGGGGTATCCAGTTAGATCCCAAGGCAGACCCTCCTGTTTACGTGGCTGATTAACATTTTCAGAGTGTGGATGATTTGGACAAGAAAAATACAGAGATAAAGAATACAAATCCATATGTTCAAAACTTGCAAAGGGAATTTAAGAACGTACTAACAGACAGTCTTCAAAAATGTAGGTTTTAAGTAACGAATTAGGTTAAAAGATGGTGCTATTCCCATTAGGCACAACGTCAGAAATGTTCCTTTGTCCTAAAGGGGCGAGATGAAGAACATTTTGGATGACTTATGTAGTGAGGATGTTATTGAGCCTGTGGAATCTTCACTATGGGTCACCCTTATTGTTCTTTCTCTTAGAAAATCTGGTGAATTGCAACACTGTGTTGATCACTGTGATCTTAACAGCGTCATCTGGGTAGACCGGCATCCGCTCTCCAACATGCATGAGAGAGTATCAACTGTGGTAGTGGCTACAGTGTTTTCATCATTAGATATAGCAAGTGCATACCACCAGTTGGTACTCAAGGAAGTTTCCAGACACAACAGCTTTCGTAACAGCAGAAGGCATGTTTCAATTTAAATGCATGCCTTCTGGATTGGTGAGGGCTAAATTCGTGTTCCAAATGATCATGAAGGAAACTGCAAAGGGTACTCATGGGCCGCTGCTTTTCAGGGCAATATTCTTGTCTATGCTAAGGATTAAGAACAGCACAATTTCATTTTAAGGAAAGTACTTCAAGAATTATCAAAAAAGGATTTAACCTTTAAGTCAAGAAATGTAAATATGCGGTATAACAAGTAAAGTACCCAGCCCACGCAATTTCAAAAGAGGATGTCAAGGCTAAAGAATATCATGTCCAAGCTATACTAGGAACCCTCCAACCAATATCCAAAGAGCAATTGTTATATTATTTTTTTTGTTCGGTATAACCACATTTTATCAAACATCTGTGAAATATTATACTAAAAAAATGAACCTTTACAAGCTCTGTTTAAAACAAATGTGACATGAATAGAGGAAGAGTCAAAAGATGGTTTTTGAGAAGCTGAAAGATGAAATTGTCAATGCCACGTGTTGTAATAGAAATGCATAGTGTCTGTTGATACATGTAGTTGTGATTGAGGGGCTGTGCTACAGCATAGTGCTAATCGAGGTGAGTGGGTGGCGGCTTATGTATCGAGAGTATTGAGGGAGTCTGAAAATAATTATTCAGTGATTGAAAGAGCATTAGCTTGTACCTGGGCCGTGGAGCATTTCTGCATGTTTCTGTGGGGAAGGACGTTTCTTCTAAGAACCAATCACAAATCGTTAGTCAATATGTCGTCACCTAATGGTGAGAGAACAAGGACTTCTTGAAATGCCAGGCTGGTGACAAAATTTCACAATTTGGAATTTGATATTGAGCATGTTGGCTGGTAAGATGAATTTGCATGGCTGATTGCATGTCACGTTTGTCTCGAACTATGTACTAGAACATGAGGAGCAGGAAAGTGAGGTAGGATTTGGTATTTCTGAGTTGCTTGGAGTAGACTTTCATGCAAAGGAAAGAACATGTACTGAAGTTGAAAAGGTTAAAGCACAGGTGTGAGATCCAGTTGTGATGGAGATCAAAAAGTATTTAACCATAGGGAGGCCTAATGATAGAAAACTACTACGTGGAAAATCAAGGTGGGACCAGTTGGTTTGACTGAAGTTGCCTTTAGGCCACAGAAGAAGTGTAGCTAAGTAGTCTGACACTGCCAAGGTGGTTGCGTTGCTTAATGGTGCTAGGAGGGTAGATGGTGGTTCAGTGTGGAATTGGAGTAGAGTCTGTCTTCGGTGGACAGAATTATTATGGTGCTTCTGGTGAGAATAAAGATGACTCTAGTTATCTTTTTTTGACGTGTATGATATTCTGCCCAGTGCACAAGTTGAGGTTCAGGGTCAGCTACATCCCCTCCTACTTTGAGGTGCTTGACCAGGATATTGAACTATGAGAACCTGCCTCACCTCGAGAAGCCAGTATGCCAGTGTTGAGCCACGCCGGAGTAGAAGTGTTAAAAGAGCGCAAACGAGGTTTGGGGACCAACAGGCACATGCATCAATGTAGGCTTTTGCGATTCCTTAATTGCGATTATTAAGGAATCGCAATTAAGGAATTGCAAAAGCCTATGCATGTAGGACTCGCTATAAAATTAGCGATTCCCAAACATTCCTTAATTGCGACTCGCAAATTGCAAGTCGCAATTAAGGAATGCCTTCCCATTCATTCCTATGGGCCTACAGGCCCTAAGGAATGAATGGGAAATCGCATGCGCAATTTGCGAGTACCAATAGGTACTCGCAAATTGCGCATGCAATTTCAAGGGTGTCAAAAGGACACCTTGTTGCACCCCTGAAATTGATCTGTGCACACATGTTGCGCACACACATGCCCCAAGGGGGGGCATGTGTGTGTGTAACCTACAACTTTGAAAAATGCACTTTAGTGCATTTTTCAAAGTTTTTGCAAATTACCATCAAGTTCAAATTGATGGTAATTTGCGGCCCCTATTAGCGAAATCGCTATTTGCGATTTCATCATGCATTGCATTTAAGGAATCGCAATTTGCGATTCCTTAAATGCAATCGCAATTTAAGAAATCGCGATGATTTGCGATTTCTTAAATTGCGTGAGCCTTATAGTTTGATGCATCGCAGAAGCCCTTTTTGCGGGCGCAAACAGCAGATTTTTGCGAATCGCACCGTTTGCGCTCACAAAAAAGGTTGATGCATGTGCCTGTATATCCTGTAAAGATTTCTGTCTAATTCAGGCAGCTTTCGCTGTTTTTGGTAAACTTGACACGTTCATTTGAGTTTGAACTTCTTTCTATTTGATTTTACCTCACTGTAAGTTTCTCGTTTTCCTCTTTCATACTGGTATTTTATTTTACTCCTTTTTTATGAGGAAAGGATGGTGTGTAGTGTTTATAAATTCATTACGTTTATCCTATTGCATGTGCCTTGGAACGATATGATAGCATCACCATATTCCTGGAATTCTGTTTGAAAGTGCTGGTTGGAGGAGCCTGCAGCTCATTCTTTCGAGATTGTACTTTGGACTATCTTTTAAATACTTTCCTGCATTAACCCTGATGTCTGAGAGTGTATCTCCCACAAAGTCAGTTTTCAAAGTGCCAGTATATGATTGCAAAATAACAATACATTAGTTGCAAATGAAGCTGCAAGCTCCTTGATCCACGGGGAATGAGACATGTGCCGAATGTACTGTCCACAAGTCTAAACTAGTAAATTGCGTCCTTCTAATTTTTACACGGACAGAACAATGGCAGGAGTGCACAACCCAGCTGGGAACAGCCAGGCATGTTACTGCGCTGGCAGGTTATTGCACTCTACAAGGCAACGGATAGTAACATGCGTACATTTCCAGCAACGCAGTATTTGCACCTCCTCTCAGTGACCGTTCCAAATACTAGCAACTTCCTGGAAACGGCTTAAGGTAGACCTGCAGAGGAGTCAGCACAACCTTGCACCAGAACCATTTGTATTGCAGCAACTGAACTGACATCAACACTACAAGTAACTTATCTCCCTCCTCTCATCATGCAATATAGAAGCCAACTTTTTGGATTCTGGCAAGTCTACTAAACGTTTTTATGGGCAGACTTGCCAACATAGATTTCATGTGGTGATGACGGGTAGAGGTTGGCACGCCAGTAAATTAATACTGAGAGATAATATATTGAGTTCTGAATTTCTTAGCCCACACATCTGAGTACGTCTTGGACTCCTCGACTTCGTGACAGAGGGTCAAGTGCTAAAAGACACCTAGTGCGCTGTTTTGGTTCCAACAGCAAGGTAAAGCCTTAGGACAGCAGCGGTAAACAGCTGATTGTCACAATCTTAGCCCAGTAACCCCTAACTGTCCTAAGACCCAAAAAAGTTCCCACAAAGAATTAAAAATAGCCTGCAAAATGGAACTAAAGAGACAAGAAGTGTTTGGTGGTGGAAGAAAGAGATGTGAAGGGAAATCAACAATAGGTGGCCTTAGTATTCATCAACCCTGGAAATTAACATCATCAGCGGTGGGTTCCTTTTGATAATAATAAAAAAAACTTGGGCCCCTGCACTTATTCATTGAACACACTAAGTGCTATCAGTGCCCCAGTTTAAAATAAATGCTGCCCCCCTTGACACAGTTGACTATATTTCTCTTGACCACAGAAGATGCTCTAAGGCACCAGTCTGGACAGAAGTATAATCAGGACACTAACAAATGTGATCCATTGCCAGGGGCGGTTTCTTTATATGGGCATGGTGGCATCGCCCCCCTGTTTCTTTGCCATATTAAAATGCTTATGTTTAATCAATGCGATTCCATCTTTTTATTTTTTTTACCGCAGTGTCCGCCATGACCATCACCCGGGCAAAGAAGTTACATGGGGGGGGGGGGGGGTCGCTCCATCCGAGCCTGCTCGATGATTGGCAGGTGCCAGGCCTCCTTGGGATGAAGTGCGCATGTCAGGTTGGACGGGCACCTTGCTACGACCAGCCCGACATGCGCAATTGAGCCCTCGCCATGATCTACAATGTAGGAGCCCGGGGGAATTCTGCAGCAGCCCCCAAGGCTCCAAATGAGAGTTGGCAGCCCCTGACCCAGTTAATGGTTGGGTCGGAGGCTGCCAACGCTCAGCCAATCCTCGCGCTGCTGGAGTTACAGGGATAGGACCGGGCCTGAGGTTGGTGAGCTGCACACCTGGAGGCAGCACATCACTAGTGTTCTCTCTGACGCCGGGCTAATGGGCTGTGTATAATAAAATCCATCCTGCCCCCCCCCCCCGCACAGGAGGACGAGGACCCCAGGGGAGCGAGAACCCCCATACCTCGGGACAGGAGGCTGAGCAGAGCCGGGAGAGCAGAGCATGGAGCCTCGGACTGTCCTGCTGCAGGTGCTGCTGTGCGGTGAGTGTGACTGGAGACCCCAGGGGTTGAGAGGTGAGCTGTGTGGCACCTTACTAGCGTACACAACCCCACTGGTGTCCAAGATTGCTCTTTAAACGTGGCAGATTCGAAAAAGTGGTGTTCTCGTAGAGTTTATGAGCTTAGGGGTACATTTATTGGTTCTTGTGCACGAAGCGCCCGGAAACGTTTCAGGGTACAAATGTGCACTACGCATGGCTACTGACATGCTATTGGTCACTTGTTTAGCACTTTCTTTGCGACGAGGTTTTATTAAATAACTGAGCCCTTCACCTTCTCCTCCGTCGCACTGGCTGACGGACTGCCCACGCGTGTACGCACACACACCGCAGTGCTCTTGTGCTCCAGACATGAGGCTGTGCAGTCTACTTGTGTGTGTGCGCGCGCGAACAAGCCGCAAAGCTCTTGTGCTCTAGATATGAGGTGGTGCAGAGTGTCTATGCCTGTATGTGTGGGTATGTGATCCAAGCATGAGGCGGAGCAGTGTGTCTGTGTCTGTGTGTGTGTGCAGGCTGCAGTGCGCTTGTGCTCTAGACACGAGGCTGTACAGCCGGTCTACGTGTGTGAGTGCGCACACACCGCCAAGCTCTTGTGGGTGGCTTCCTGCTGCCGCTGCAGTAAGCACAGAGCTTGTATTTGTCTAATGGCCCATGTGAGCACATCTCCCTCCTCCGTATTCACAGAAAATGTTGTGGAACTAGGCCACTTTTTGTCACCATTGAAACCACCCTGTGCGTTCTTCCCCCCCTCACTTCCATCTCCCATCCTTGTCTGTGAGGCACCTCCGCGGTTTAATGTGTCTGCTGCAAACACGCTGTGTGCGCTGCCTGCTGGTTCAGATACTGGCGGGGCCAACTTAACAGTTCAACCTTCCAACATCGACAGAGTACCGTCGCCTCTAGAAATAATAGGCAATAAAGCTGCGAGTATGTGGAAATGTAGTGTATTGCACAATCCCGTTGAGCTGGGTGACAACCTTCTAGGACACCCACTGCCAAGTTATGTAACACCCCCCCTCTAACCTGCACTGTGAGTTCTGGCACCCACCAACCATGAAATATTTCCAACGGCGAAGTGACCTGTTGCCAGGCGTTTGACTGACTGAGCCACTAACCTCCGGCCCTTGCAGAAGCGCCAATCCGTAGGGACATCTACCACCTTCTAGACTGTCCACTCCACCCGTAGCCATTAAGAGAACAAAACATGAACAAGCCATTCTCCGGAAGAGCCACAAGAACATGGACACCTTCCCTCGGGTCTTCAGTAAGACCACATGCCATGCTAGCTTCAAAAAAGATCTCAAAGCTCTTTGTAAAACACTTGGGTTAAAACATTTTTCTGCCACTCACTCTCGAATGTCTGCTTTTAGGTTTTTCCCTCTTTTGTAACTGCAATGTACTCCTGTGTTGATTGTTGGTAATTGAACTCTTGTTAAGTGCTTACATGCAGAGATGGGCCGTGTCAACGATATATAAAAATCACACAAAAAAAGACATTGTTGAGGTATTAAGGGGTTGATTTAGAGGGTGGGATTACGAATATTCCACGGTAAACTGATCTACCGCAGTGCTTTTCACTTTATCACAATACATTAATACGATGTAAAACAAAGCAAACCAGCCGAATAAGGTGAAAAGAGGGGGAATAGTGCAGCATGGAGAGAAATAGTGCGTTTAAATGACCAGTTGGGTTGCTGAGTATACCAGTCTTCCACTAGGAAAACAATTATTACTTTTCGTTCACTCTCTCTTCAACTCTCTCCCTCTCACACACTCTCTTTCACTCTACCTCCCTCGCTCAGACGTTCTCTTTCCCTGTGTCCCTCTCTACTTCTGCATCTATCTCTGATTCGAGGCCCTCTTCTCTCTCCCTCCAATTCTCCCCCCTACTCCGCTCTCCCTCTGCTTTCTCCCTTCTCGCTACCCCATCATTATCTCGCTCTCTTGTATACAAACAAACACACAAACAAACACACAAACACACACCCCTCTCTGTCTTACTGTCTCTGCCTGCCCCTCTCTCTGACTCTCTCTCTCGTGCTCCCTTCCCGCACCCCTACTACTTCTAGTTGCCAAGTTAGAATATGCATGGCAACTTTCTTACACCACTGCTTGAAGAGGAGGGTTTTCAAACCTTTTCTCAGGTAAACAGTGTGAGCAGGCCATTCTCGTTCGCTCACAGTGCAGCCTTGTAAATTCTGCCATTGGTCCCTCCGTTACATGGGTTTTTAGGTCGAGCCTAGAGTAGCGCGCATGCACTGCTCTGCGAGACTTTATGTAGGTGGTTTTAAAAGCTGACCACACGCTCGTGCACAATGGCCTTTTCCGTGCGGTTACCCGCACGGCCGCCATCTGTTTCCAATTATCGTGCCCAGACGCGGGCGCGATAATTGAAAACACATGGCGCCCGTGCGGGTAACCGCAAGCAATAGGCCATGGTGCACAAGCGTGTGGTCAGCTCAGCACGCTGCCGCGCTCGCTCGCCCCCGCTCCTCTCTGACGCTGCCGTCTCTGCTGTCCAGCGCTTCACTTGTGCTGACGCTGCCTCGTCCCGAGAAGAGAGGGCTGTTCGAGGCACACTCTGCTGTCTGCTCCGAGCTGACTTTTGTGTTTCCTACCATCGGAATATGTAAGTTTTAAAACAAAATCAGTTAAACACACGTTTCCATGTATACATGAAAAGAAGTCCCGCTTCACCCCTTCCCCGTGCATGCGCCCGTTTCAGTTGAACCCGTCGTCACTAGCTTGTTTAACACGTTTGTGAAAGCCGTATTTTATAAGCATTACCCCGCAGGCACAAGCGGCTACGCTCCATTTGCCCACTAGATGCCGCTCTGGAGCTGAAGATGGACCTCATCCAGCTGCTATCGCTCTCTGCTCCTGTATTGTTCCTATAATCCAATGCAGTGAGACGGGGGCTGGCTCTGGCTCCGCTTGTGAAGGTTTGATGATCTATTGATAACGTAATGCCACTGCAACCGCCACAGGCCAAGTGCATCCCCTGGCAGGAAGCAGGACCAGCTCTGCTGTGTTCGCCCGCTCCTAGGACATTCTGTTCTTCTGGTCTGCGTTAAAGAAAGGTCCATGGGAACCTCTTCCCAGTTGAGCTGGGTTCTGTTCGGGGGCGCTGCGTCCTTCTTATAGATTTATGCAGAGCAGCTGTAGAGAGACTTCTCGTGCGTTCAGAAATAATGCATTGTAATGCAGTATGGATCGAAGCGATTTCATTAGTGCTGGTTTGAAGTATAAAACAGCCGCTCCTGCATCTCTCGCAGAATTATTGATATATTTAGTTTCTATAGTGTTGTCATCAATACAGGCATTATAAAATATTATGGTGTCCGCCTCTTAACGGTGACTTACAACCACACGGCAAACTGTTTTTATGCATCACAGCATTTTTTGAAATAGTGACCAACATCTACCCAATATTTAACAAGCATTGGCATAGCTAATAGGTCTCGCCTTTGGGACCTTATAAGTGTTTAGTTATCCAGCAAAATATCCTTGGTGCAACAACATCAACTGTTGCATGGCTAAACACTTATAAGGTCCCAAAGGCGAGACCTATTGGCTATGCCAATGCTTGTTTATTCTGCTTTACGATAGGACCATGGACGCTCTTAGAATACAGAGGTGTTTTTATTAAAAGACCACCAGAGGCTCCATAATATGCAGAGTAGTATCGGCCTGTGTCACGCGTTACAGGTTTACAATCCTTATTGTCCAAATGATGTCCTAACTACAATTGCTTTAATAACCTTCTTGCTTTCTCAATTTTGCTTGAAAAAACACCATTCTCACTCTTTTTTCAAAATTTTCCTGGGAGGACCCGGCCCGCCCCACCACGAACCCTCCTTATGACGGTCGGGCTCTCTCACTACGCATGCTCGCCACAGGGCACTCATCCCAAACTTTTACGCCTCACCGCTTTCAAATGTCACCAGCCACCACTGTTCATTGCAAGGCTACAATCATAATATACTAGAAGAAGTTCTGTTGCCACTGCCTCTGCCAGCTGGACTGCACTGAGAGGAGAAAAGAATTAATCACTGACCCTGAAAAGCAAGGCACAATGTCTACTTAAGACACTTAATCTGCCATGGAGGCATTACTAGCCGTGACCAGCCCAAGGCCAGAAAAGTCAGCAGATAAATGAATATGAGGCATACTTAAAGGTATCGGTCTACTACTTATATATAACGTACAGCTGGTCACCAGTATGTAGTTATAGTTAGCACCATATTTCCATAGGAAAAGCATTTTTTTAGCTTGCCTATAACTTTGGCGCCGTTTGATGAATCTTCACGAAATTTTCTAAAGTGCCCCGTTGATTCCTGTTGTGCATGGAAAGTTTTGAGGCAATCTGTCAAGCGGGGGCCCAAGAAAAAAAAGGGGGGGGGGGGGATGCAAAAAAGTGCGTTTCCCATGTTAATTCCCATAGACTCTTTAGATACGCCTGCAGCCCGAACCGCTGGACGGAATTACACCAGAAAGCTTGCTTTTAGTTCGCAGATTACGCTTTTTGTTATTTGGTGTAAATTCGGTCAGTAGTTTTTGAGAAATAAAATAAATAAATCCAAATTTGTATATCTACGACAGCGAAGCCTTCGCAAATAATGATTAGCTCGTGCGGAGATCTGCAGAGCTCTGATTGGCTGCCAACACTTCAACCAGGAAGTGTTGGCAGCCATTTTGGGACTGGGCTTCAGTCGAGTCCCGCAATAAACGCAAAAAAACAGAAAAGGGGGCAGCGTACCATTACCCTAACCCTCTAGCCTTGGTCTAGGGGTTTCTCTGGGACCCAGGCAGGCCAAAAAAAGCATTTTTTTTTAAAATTCACAGCAAAATTTACATATATTGGTGAATATTGGTGTGAATTAAAAAAAAAAAAAACAAGTGGGGTCTCCAGGCTTGTTTTAAATTAAGCCCCCAGGTGGGTCAGGTCCCAGGACAAGCAGTTTATTTTTAAAAAAATGGAGAGAGCAGAAGGGGACCCCCTCAAAGGGCTTCCTAATGCTCCAGGGATCACCATCTCCCCTGGCCAATGCAATTGTTAATCGGGGGGCCATGCGGACCTGCCCCCGAGCCCAGGGGACCACCACCTCACCATGGCTAAAATGAATAACTAATATAAGGGTGGCTGCTGTTGTGACAGCTCCTGCCAAGCAAAAGCAAATACTCTGCTTCCAGCAAGCGGGAGCTGTCAAAGTGCTCCGGCTTGCTGGAAACAGATGAAACTATTGCTCTCACACAGAGGAGCTGCATGTTTAGCAGCTCCCTGTAAAATCGGCCTGGGGAAGGGGGTCTTGCAGCTCCCCCCCCCCATTAAGTCTTGGCTGGCCGTTTTGGCCCTAATGCCCATTTCGCAGAAATTAAACCGTCAATGGGAAACACTTACAAATATAAACATAGCAGATACCCCCACTGAAGCTCCACTTCTGTAAAGGACAACTGATCCTAACTCCTGGGCTTTGTGAAAGCAAAGCAAGTGTGTTTTCTCGGCAATTCCATATTGAAAAACGATCTGAAATGCTTCTGGAGTAAATGCATCGTTGATCTATTGGAGAGCAATCTGTATGTGACTGTGACGAGTGGGTTCTTTCTTCTCCTCTCCTGGTGAGAGCAGAGTCCATGGTTCTTCCTTTAAATGACTATAACTTTGGAAATGTGCAAATTACTTGGAAGCTTCGCCCGTTTGGCCGCACCCACCATAGCAGTATGCAAAGGTCTTCCTGCCTTTTGCCAGGATGGTGGACAGCTTAACAAGCACCCCCCCCCCCCCCAGTGCGTTTTTTCACCGATTTTGGTGAGAAGTTCTTGATGCAGAGGAATATTAGGACATGTCCACCAAACAAAGAAGCACTTACTGCATATGGTTAAGAGGAATAACCCTTGTTTGGTGGAGATTTATCACATATTTCTGGATAAAGAACAATCACATTGCCAAAACGCACACAAGGTCACTGGTGATATTTCCTCGTGCTCCATTATGCAGCTGTAGTGCAGAATACGTAGTGGACATACGTAGCACTTAGTAATTAACCTGTCGACCGACGCCACCTACCGACGCACAGGGGTACTGCAAAAGAAAAAAAATCCGGATCCAGTGACGCCTGGGGGTAATTCTAAAGGTAAGGAATCTATAACTAGTCTCTTTCTGATAAAGAGGTAATAGGTAGGAAACAACAATAAAACCTACTACTTACCAATACCTAAGACGCCTAAATCAGAATGCAGCCAAAGTGTGCTGAAAACTTCAAGCCTGCCTTTTACATTTTGTAAAGACAGCCATTAGCCAATCATATTCTGCCTTGTTATCGCCATGTACAGCGGTATACCACAAAGTTACCACAGTATACCTTGGCACAATATATTCCTCAGTATTTTGACACAACTTTAACACTAATTACAATATTTACACCTACCAAAAATGACCATTTACACCCCATAATCTATATTCCTGCCACAATACATCTACATCCGTTCACACACCTTCATGCTAGACCGGTTTAAACTACCACATTCCACTTTACACCACTCAACTCCATGCCACTTTATGCCACTCCACTCTAAGCTACGCTACTCCACTGTATGGCACCACACTGTACCTCACTCCACTGTATGCCACTCCACTATAAGCTATTACACTCTACCCCACTCCACTGTACTTCACTCTACACTCCTCCACTATATGCCACTGCCAGATACGCCACTCCGCTTTACGTCACTCCACTGTACACTATTTCACTGTATGCCATTCTACTGCATGCTATTCCACCGTATGCCAATCCACGCCACACCACTCCCCTGTACTCCACTCCACTGGAGAGGTTTTGTGTATGGAGATGCACGAGTTATAATAATTTGAAGGTGTTGTGTAAAGTATAAATTTAAAGTAGAAGTATAACTTTAGAATTTCTAGTTTTTGTGTGGTTTAACTCTGGTTTGTATAGAAAGAATAAAGTTTTCCTAACTATAACAAAGCTTTAACCTTTGGAGATGATATATATATATATATATATATATATGTTTCTAAAGCAAACAGTTCAAAGTTACTAAACTAATATGGCACATATAATGCAATGCACTGACAGACACCTTATATATTTTGATTGGTAACCATAATAAGCAAGTACTATAGAGGTGACAATGTCCAAATACTATCAATGTCTCCAACTTCTGCAATGTCTGCAGTATGAAACCATCCCTACATATTTAAATATAATTCTGGGAGTTGAAATAAATATTCTTTCTAGGTCATGATAATGTTTGGTTTCATTATGCATTCAAATTTATGACACACCATTAACAATGTATTTAAAGTAGCAGTTATTTCAAGAAGGCACAAGCGACCCTTGACCTCTGGGTAGGTCGCCCCCCATCCGCACAGCGCCGCCTGTGCGTCCAGCTCCCTGCTGCTGCTGATCTGAGGCCCTCCTCCACCCGCAGGCTACCACCTGCGCCTCATCCCTGGTGGCCAGTGGTAGGCCGTAGGTAGGTTCTTGTCGTTGTGAGCGTCACTGTTACTGTCTCTCCCCTCTATATTTGTGCCCCCACTGTTTTCCCAATGTTTTTGCCCTTCCGTTCTGTGCCCCCACTGCTGTGACTGTTTTTCGTTCTGTGCCCCCACTGTTTTTCCACTGTTTTTGCCCTTCCGTTCTGTGCCCCCACTGCTGTGACTGTTTTTCGTTCTGTGCCCCCACTGTTTTTCCACTGTTTTTGCCCTTCCGTTCTGTGCCCCCACTGCTGTGCACTGTTTTTTCGTTCTGTGCCCCCTGTGCCCCTTTTGATTTCTGTACCCCCTCGCCCTCCTGTTTCCCGCCGCTGTGTCCCCTGCGGCCCCACCCCCTCGCTGACTACTCGCTGCCCCTGCCTCCCGCCTACCAGCTGCTCCTCCCTCCCACCTCCCCATATATGGCGGCCGCTGTGCGGCCGCGCCGCTGGTGCGCCGAAGGCGCGCCTAAGGCAAGCCCGTCTGCGCCCATCCGCGCCTGGACCGCGCCCAGCGCCAGAACCCCTGGCCCCCGCATCCGCCACGAAGACCACCTCCGATACGACGCCAGCACCCTCATCGCTCTCAACCCAGGACAGACCTCCACCTGCTTCAAGGCCGCCCCGAAACGCACCCATGGTCCCTTCACCTGCCGGAACTGCAGCTTCACCTGCCTCAGAGAGCCCGAGACTCCCGCCAAGAAGGACCTCAACCATCTCCGGTGCATCCTACTAAACACCCGCTCCGCACGCAAACACGCCGTCGAGCTCTGGGACCTACTCAACACCTCATCACCGGACGTCGCCTTCCTGACAGAGACCTGGATGAACGAATCCTCCGCACCCGACATCGCCATAGCCATCCCCGACGGCTACAAGATCACCCGCAGAGACCGCACCAACGGAATCGGAGGAGGAATCGCCATCGTCCACAAAGACACCATCAAGGTCTCGAACAGCACCGACGACACTCTCAGCACCGCCGAACACATGCACTTCCAGATCCACACGGATCCCAACACCACCGTAAGAGGCACCCTCATCTACAGACCCCCCGGACACCGACCCCAGTTCAGCGACTCCATCGCCGACTTCATCAGCACGCACGCCCTGACCTCCACCGACTACATCCTCCTCGGAGACCTGAACTTTCACCTGGAGAACAACAACGACAGCAACTCCTCCACCCTGATCGACAACCTCGCCAACCTCGGACTGAAACAGCTCATCACGACACCGACCCACATCGCCGGACACACGCTCGACGCCATCTTCTCCTCAAGCTCCCACGTCTCCTTCAGCCACACCTCCGAACTCACCTGGACCGACCACCACTGCATCCACTTCACCTTCCGGAAACCCGCCGCACACCACCGCACCCTACAGATCCCCCGCAGATGCTGGAGCAAAGTCACCGAAGACCAACTCCAGACAAACCTCGCACTCAGCCCACCCACCGACCCCTCCAACCCCGACGCCGCCGCCAACAATCTCAGACGATGGATGGACGACTGCGCCAACACCTTAGCCCCGCTGAAAAAACCAACCTACAAAGACACCAGCAAGAGAGCCAGCTGGTTCACCCCGGAACTCCTAGCATCCAAGCGCACCTGCCGGAAACTGGAGAACAAATGGCACAGCGAGAAGACGCCGGACAGCCGCGCAGCCCACCAAGACGCCATCCGCAACCACCATCACCTCATCAGGTCCGCCAAGAGGACCTCCTTCAAAGACCGCCTCGACAACAACGCACACAACAGCAAGGAGCTCTTCAGCATCGTGAAGGAACTCTCCAACCCCAGCGCCAACGACATCCCGCCGTCGCAAGCCCTGTGTGATTCCCTCGCCACCTTCTTCCACCGCAAGATCGCCGACATCCACGACAGCTTCGACTCCCGGACGACCCAAACAGGCCCCGGCACATCAGACCCGCCGCACCCCATCGACCACGACCCCCTGACAGCCTGGGTCAACGTGAACACCGAGGACACAATCAAGACCATGGGCACAATCCACTCCGGCTCCCCATCAGACCCTTTTCCACACCACATCTTCAACAAAGCCGGCAGCTCCATCGCACCCCACCTGCGCAACGTCATCAACCTCTCCTTCGAGACCGCGACCTTCCCAGAGAGCTGGATCACGCCGAGATCAACGCCCTACTCAAAAAACCCAAGGCGGACCCGAGCGACCTCAAGATCTTCCGGCCCATCTCCCTGCTTCCATTCCCAGCTAAGGTCATCGAGAAGATAGTCAACAGACAGCTCACCCGCTACCTCGAAGATAACAGCATCCTGGACCCCTCCCAGTCAGGATTCTGCAGCAACCACAGCACCGAGACCGCCCTCATCGCCGCCACAGACGACATCAGGATCCTGCTGGACAACGGCGAGACGGCGGCCCTCATCCTCCTGGACCTCTCCGCCGCCTTCGACACTGTTTGCCACCGCACACTACGCACACGCCTCCACGACGCAGGGATTCGAGACAAGGCCCTGGATTGGACCACCTCCTTCCTTTCCGGCAGAACCCAGAGCGTCCGCCTCCCCCCATTCCGATCCGAAGCCTCCGAGATCATCTGCGGCGTACCCCAGGGATCTTCCCTCAGCCCAACACTGTTCAACATCTAAATGGCTCCACTCGCACGCATCGCCCGACAGCACGACCTCAACATAATCTCCTACGCCGACGACACTCAACTGATCCTCTCCCTCACCAAGGACCCCCTCACCGCCAAATCCAACCTCCACGAAGGAATGAAAGCCGTCGCCGACTGGATGAAGTGCAGCCGACTTAAGCTGAACACAGACAAGACGGAGATCCTCATGCTCTGCTCCAACCCATCAGCCTGGGACGACTCCTGGTGGCCCTCGTCACTAGGGGCACCCCCGACACCAACCGACCACGCACGCAACCTGGGAGTCATCCTCGACTCAACGCTCACCATGACCAAGCAAGTCAACGCAGTCTCCTCCTCCTGCTTCAACACCCTCCGCATGCTCCGCAAGATCTACTGGTGGATCCCGACAGACACGAGAAGAACAGTCACCCAGGCCCTCGTCAGCAGCAGACTCGACTACGGAAACACCCTCTACGCAGGAGCCCCGACCAAGCTCATCAAACGACTGCAAAGAATCCAAAACGCCTCTGCACGCCTGATCCTCGACATTCCACACCACAGCCACATCACCCCCCACCTGAAAAACCCGCACTGGCTCCCCGTCGACAAGAGAATCTCCTTCAAACTCCTGATCCACGCACACAAGGCACTCCACAAAACCGGCCCAGCCTACCTCAACAGTCGACTCTCCTTCTACGTTCCCAACCGTCAACTCCGCTCCGCCGACCTCTCCCTGGCCACCGTCCCGCGCATCCGGAGAACCACCACCGGAGGAAGATCCTTCTCTCACCGCGCCGCCAAGATCTGGAACACCCTTCCCCTCAACCTACGACAGACCCAAGACCTGCTGACCTTCAGGAGACGACTCAAGACCTGGCTATTCGACCAGTAGCGGCAACACCCCCCCCTCCTCTCCCTCAGCGCCTTGAGACCCTCGCGGGTAAGTAGTGCGCTTTACAAATCTTGTGATTGATTGAGTTATATGAAATATAGAAAAACCCAAATCACTTCACTTCCCTTTTTGAGGCCTTGAATCTTACTATGTCTCTTAGTGAGACACTTCTATAATCTATAAGTAATATACAATATGGATCAGTGGGGATGTGCCTTATATAGAAAGAGGTGCTTACAGAGGACCATAATGTAGACACAGAATACCCATAAAATGGAACACCATTTGTAAAATTATTTGAATGCATAGAATAAAAAGAAATAACTTTTTATTACTGTATGTATGTAAAAGTAGGCCCATGTTCTGCGGAATGTAGCACCATATGCTTTACACTTATTATTCTCTAGGACTCGAAAAGAATAGCATTAATAAAATGCTATTTTTCTGCTTCCATGCAAAACAAAAACATTATTTGCAGGTTAATGAATTTTGAATAAAATCTGCTTTAGACATACTGTGATCATTCTTAGTAAGTCTTTTTTATCTTTTCTCATGTTGCGATCCCTTTAGTGCGTTGAACTGTCCAAATGTTTAAATATTAATGTTGCAGAACGTGCCTCATAATTTGCCATTCCTTGCTGTACAATTTAGTCAGCAAAGTGGCATAATGTGGTCCTCCACTGAAGCATAATTCCAGTGCTCATGTAAATATACCTCATTCCACACAATATAAGATATAGAACGACTACAATTCCTTCATGAAAAAAGTAATCGGTGATCTTCTGCAATTTCTCAGATGGCTTACATGGAAAAACATGACTAAATGTATTCCTACGCCAGTTTTCCACCCCCATTTCACAGGTTCTTTGTGATATCCACTTGGAAAAAATGTGAAAGGGAACAAATTATGAAAAACCACAAGCTGCTGTTAAGGGTTTTAAATCAATCCACAAACATCATTAAGGATAAATGGAAAATCTCTTCAACCTTAGGCGTACATTAAATAAAGACTGAGCGTGAGTCATACTTTGACATTGCTCCTTTGGCAATCATAATGTTAGTTTATGGAGAATTGTCTGTCACCACAAGATTACTTCATACCAGCCTTAATACCTAGATTAATGTTTCCAGTAGACAATAACCTGCATTTAAAAACCAGTTTCTAAAGCAAAATATGGGCCTATTTAAACTGTACTTGGGTCACATGGCCAAGCCACACACTGGTTCTCACACCGTAAATTGGATGTTCTATAGTTCTATGATCTGGGAAGCATACGTAAGAACCAGATGGAGTGTATGGACGGTGTAGATATACAGGCTCAAGAACATTGCAGGGTAAACACGGAAAGAGGATTAACATCAATTGATCAATAAACAATGGCAGGCATGAGATGAATGACCGTCAATATTCAAGGGAAGATACCACAATGAAGAATGATATGCAGCAGCAGACATTAGATCACCAAAGGACAATATACAACATAAGACATCAGGTCAAAGAACAACAATGTAAAGTACAAAGGAAGACTTAAATACCATTTAAGGACAATATGAAGGGAACAGCATCAGATCACTTAGGTAAAATACAGTGGAGAAGCAATTGGACATATAGCAGAAAATAGGTAGGTGAATGTATAGGAACATCTAAGGATGAGGATAGGCATCAGATCAATGAAGCACAATGCGTGGAGGAAAACATCAGCCCAATGAAGAATACGCATTTAAAAAGATCAAATTCTCGAACAAGTAAATACACGGGCAGGCATCAGTTCATTAAAGGACGAAAAACACAAAAAAAAGAATGGTTTGGTCTATCTTATTTTATGTGTTAGGGATATCTAAATAGTGCAGATCTAACTGTGAGCAGCAACAGAGCGCCTTAATGAGTATTTGACAATGCAGGCTTCACAAGTGGAATTAACAAGTAACTCGGCATAGGCTGACATTTTCAAAAGATAGTTACAGTTTAAGATAATTAATAGAGTGTCAACAGAGCAGAAAAGTAAAGTTCTATGGGTAATTACATATTTACAGATTCTGCAGAGCAACTAATGACAAATCTACACATATACAGTGCAAATACCATTCATTAAGAACAATGGGGCAGGAGGTATCCAAATTGCTGGTTCGAGAGATGGCGGGCAAGGAGTCCTGGAGGGAGGGCATATATGACTGAGTGAAGTAAGGTTTATAGTTCTTTCTTGAAATTTAAGGAAGTGCATTGATTGAAGAGATAAGGCAATCCTGTAAGTTAGATACATTAGAGAATGGAACATATTAAACTGAAACATTGCCTTCAGGAAGCCCTAATTCCAGAGGAGGAACTGAAAGTGAAGGGTTCTATCCTTTCAGTAGTACTCTCTACCACTGACCAAGATGATCAAACACTATCCGCCCCAGACATATGCAACACACTAGCTTACTATAAACAAGACAAGACGAATCTTTATGTGACAAGCAGAGACTGGACTGAGGTAGAGAGATTGGAAAAATCTAACTGGGGGGTGGAAGCAATCAATTTGATTCAGCAAAGAATACCACATCTATACGTTAATTATGTTGTTGTAAAGGTAAGGTATGGCACCGACGTGTGATTGAGGTGGCTGAGTTTATCTTCTGGTTAATTCCTTTAGAGAAAAAACATTTAAAAGACTAAGAGAACTTGCAGCTAGGGTAAAGAACTGTTATATTTAACCATTTTGGCTCTACAAGGATTGCAGTTAAACAGAAAAGGAGCATGGATCACTAATGCTTTAATGGTGGGAAAAGATAACTCACCAATTGGAAACAAAGCAATAAGTTGCATGTCTTTCATGGCTGCAAGATCTTTCTACTCTGACCTCAATGTAAAATATATTTCACAAGTTACAACAAAGGAGCAAAAACCATTAAATACAGAATACGTTTCTGGACCTATTTTATGCAGCTTAGGAAGGATGCAGTTCTCTGTGTGTAAGGTTATGGTACAGCACCCTATTGCCCTGTCTTTCCCTAAGCATTTTTAATTTGCAAAATGACGTTTTTTGGTGCGTTTAACAGATTCAAATATTATTTCCTTTAAAAAATATTACAATTTTGAACATAATGTACGTGTTTTATTAACACATTCTACTTGATAATACTGGAAAATTCATTTTCTCACTTAAATTCTGAATAAAACATTTTTAAAATGAAAAAAGGGAAGTAGCGTCCATCATTTCTGAGTAAGAAGATAATTCCAGAGGATAAGGCTTGTTTGCTTATTTCTAATTTAGGAAACCTTCATGATTAGTTGGTTGGTATTTCGGGTGGTCCGAGTTTTATCCAAGCCCGGAGAGGAAGCCTCAAGCCAATGAGGGTTATATAAGTGATAAAATGTTCATTCTTTAGAGACTAGTCATGAAGCTGAGTGGAAGGCAGTTTTGAGTGAGCAGAGTGTGAGAGCAAAGTACTCAGAGAAGTGAATTGCCTCGAAAAATGTGGGAGAGTGTATGCACCCTGGTGTAAAACGAAGAGACACGGAATAAAAGTTTTACACAGCATAGAAGGCAAATTAATTGTAGTTGATTTGGTGCCTGGCTTTCATTGTGATGGGACTTTTTAATGAGAACGAGAAGGCAGTAGTCTAGGAATATGCTGAAGAGGAGAGAGAGACAGGAGAAAACTTCCAGTTACATTCCACTCAGCTTGTCCACGACTCGTGAACATAATTTAGCCCCCTGAAGAAGGATTTTGGTTTTTTTTAGGCTTCATTTAAGACAGTGATATTCTTGACTGAATGGAGTGAAGGTCATAGTTCAGGAGAAAACCCTTCGATATAGCTGCGTATTGCACTCATTTTGTAGAAAAGCTAGGCGTTTGTTTAGGTAGCAGAATGCCTGTTGCTTATGTAGAAGTTTGGAAATCATGAGGGGAAAAAGATGAATATCTTTCTGTGTATCATTAGCTTGAGGATGGAGCCAACGCATTGTGAATATTATGAAGATACTCATTGTCTCTAAAGAAGCAGGAACAGTCCTCTTCTCACTATTCTTGATACAAAGCTCAAATGCAAGCTCTGCTCGGACAAGCACAACTTTCTGGAGTCGGCTGCATCATCAAACGTCTGAGCACCCATGCTTTTTACTGGAGTCTTGTTACTGTTCTAATGTTTCATATAATTCTTTGTCATTTGAAAAACACAATCACAAAATGGCATAGGATACAGTCGCATCTCCAACAGAAATTTACCCTGAAATCAACCAAAAGTTTCCCTGCTGGGAGTATCATATTAGACAGGAGCCTACCCCCGAACCCTCAATCCCACTGCGCCAGGAGCAAAAGACACTTACAATCGCATATCTGAATACCCGTTCGCTGATCAAACACCAATTAGACATTTTTCGGCTACTGGACTCAGATAAGCCGGACATACTCCTTCTTACTGAAACCTGGCTTACTGAAGAGTCTGCCCCTGACATACTGGCAGCGGTGCCTAACAGTTACTACATTCTTCAGGCTAATAGGACTACGGGCAAAGTAGGAGGGGGTGTTGCGGCCATTATACATCAGACATTACAGTTCACAGCACTAGTGGTTGCGGGTCTACCATCAGTTGACAGCTTCATTATAAAACTTGAGTCTTTTATCTGTGCACTGTTCTACAGACCCCCTTGTCATATGCCGTTATTCCCCCAGTTACTGGGCGAAATAATCTCTCACTTGGCTATTAATTATGCAAAAATTCTTATAATTGGAGACTTTAATTGTTGGGCTAATGATGTCAGGGAGAGTACTTGCTCTGCTGAATTTACAGATCTACTCTCGGGGATGAATTGCACCCAGTATGTGACTGTTGCGACCCACATAAAAGGTCATATTCTTGACCAAGTTCGGACATCTAATCTGACGATCTCTAATCTATTGATCTCCCCGTGTACTCGGTCAGATCACTATTTTATAACATTCACCCTCTCCAATGTTCACCTCACCACGCCCCATTTGAAGGGGAGCTTCATGACAAGAAACTGGAGATGCGCCAACATAGGCGATTTCTGCACGCTGCAGGCTACTACAGCCCCTTCAGAGCAGCAGCCACTTAACAGCCAAGCAGAAAGTATCAAATCCTGGCTTGAATCTACTAGCGACAGCTTCGTCCCCACTAAGAAAACCAAAATTACGAGACCTCATGATGCTCAACGTTGGTTCTCTGACGAATTAAAACTAAAGAAACTCGCCCCGAGTCAAGCCGAACGCAAGTGGAGGCGAAATTACTCCTCAGACAAAAAAGATATATTCCTAACTCAGCTGAAGGAATACAAAAATGCCATTTTGCAAACCAAGGCCGAATACTTCTCCAACAAGATCTTAAACTCTACTAACAGGTCCAAGGAAATCTTCGCTATTGTGGATGAACTATCCAAACCAGACAGGGTTACAGTAAAACCTGCCCCCACTCAAACTCTATATGACTCTCTTAACACCTATTTCATTGAAAAGATTGCCACCATCAAGTCCAGTATTCCTACTAATACTTCTCCTACATCCTCACCGCTCATATGTAGAAACCATCTTCTGTTAGATCATATCCCTTTTATCTCTAGGGAAGTATTTTTTAGCCTTCTAAGGAAGGTTGGATCCGGCTCTCCTAATGATTGCTGCCCCCCACACATTTTGCGGGAAGCTTTTCTCACCTGTCCGGATCCTTCTCTCTCGATCCTGAATAACTCCCTTAAACAGGGCATTGTTCCAAATGCATTCAAAGATACGGAAATTGTTCCGATCCTGAAGAAACCAGGGGCAGATCCCTTAACCTTAACTAACTATCGCCCTATCTCCCTGCTCCCCTATCTAGCTGAAGTTCTGGAAGCTCACGTGGCTAGTTGCCTCAGTTCCTTTATTAAACGTTCCTACTATCTTGATCCTCAACAAGCAGGTTTCCGACCGGCACATTCAACAGAGACGGTCATCCTCATGGTCATTGATAAACTCAGAAGGGGGGCTAATAGGGGGGGATCACCCAGGCCTTGGTACTTCTTGATCTCTCTGCAGCTTTTAACGCGGTTGACTACGACCTTTTGATCAACTGTGTGGGCTTGGCTCTTAAGTGGCTCTCATCCTTTCTTAGTAACCGCTCTCAAGCGGTTCGCCTTGCTAACTTCTCTTCCGCCAAAATGAAACTGACCTGCGGAGTACCCCAGGGTTCCTCTCTTTCACTGCTTGTTTTCAATTTGTACTCATTTCCCTTGATCCGATCTCTTGGAGAAAGGAAGGTCATCACCTTCAACTATGCCGATGACCTTCAACTGATATTTGAGATCGATCAATCGCATCTTCTGTCCTCAACTTTCAATCCACCATGCGATTTATCAGTGAATGGATGAATAGTAATCATCTAAAATTAAACCCTGATAAAACAGAGTTGATCCTAACGGGTGGGCAAGCCAATCCATGGAATTCCAACTTCTGGCCACCCCAATTAGGAAACCCCCCACTCCCAGCATGCTCCATCAAAAGTCTGGGTATTGTCATCAGCAGTGATCGGTCTGTGAAAGCCCAGATTGGGACAGTGGTTTCCTCCTGCTTCTTCCAGCTGCGACGAATCAGTAAGATTAGTAGATTTCTGACTACAGAAGCCCTAATCCAAGTCATTTTGGCGCTGGTAATCTCCCGCATCGACTACGCCAACTCACTTTATGCAGGTATCCCAGCATATCAACTAAAACGTCTGCAGTTGGTGCAAAACCAAGAGGCCAGATTAATCCACCACCAGCCCAAATGGCACCATGTTAAGTCATTAATGGAAAGTCTACACTGGCTGCCAGTTGCCAAACGCTGCGCATTCAAGCTGGGGTGTATCACCTTTAAAGCTCTATACAGCAACAGCCCAGCATTTGTATCCTCTCTGATTCAGCACTCTGTTCCCTCTCGGGACCTTAGGTCTTCGCATCTGAATGTTTTGGTCATCCCGTCCTCTAAACGTAAGAAACATGGAGGACTAAGGTTTGCGGTCTTGGCCCCTCAATGAACGAGTTACTTATCTTCGGTAACGATGTATCTGGTAGAGACACAGTCTAGCCGCAGATTCCTTAACTTAGAATATCCCCAGGCGTCAGACTGGATCCGGAAAATCTTTTCCCCCAGCAGTACCTCTGCAAGCCGGGGGGCGTCGTCGCCCAGCTCCATCCTGACGTCGTCCACGGAAGTGACGTCAATGGAGCCACATAAGTCCCCCCCCTGGCGTGCTGACGTCCGTTTTCTTGTGTGAAACTTTTACGCGCCACAACGCGGAACCACTACAAAAACTGTGAGAGTATAGGATCAGTGTGCTAAAAAAGATCAAAAATCTGTGAAACAATAATGACAAGAA